>SJYQ01000237.1:15379-216196 GCA_006410935.1 Redunca redunca | reverse complement strand
TTTTTCTGGAACTCTCTTGCTTTTTCGATGATCCAGCGGATGTTGGCAACTTGATCTCTGGTTCCTCTGCCTTTTCTAAAACCAGCTTGAACATCAGAGAGTTCACGGTTCACATGTTGCTGAAGCCTGGCTTGGAGAATTTTGAGCATTACTTTACTAGCATGTGAGGTGAGTGCAATTGTGCAGTAGTTTGAGCATTCTTTTGCATTGCCTTTCTTTGGGACAGGAATGAAAACGGACCTTTTCCAGTCCTGTGGCCACTGCTGAGTTTCCCAAATTTGCTGGCATATTGAGTGCAGCACTTTCACAGCATCATCTTTCAGGAGTTGAAACAGCTCAACTGGAATTCCATCACCTCCACTAGCTTTGTTCGTGTGATGCTTTCTAAGGCCCACTTGACTTCACATTCCAGGATGTCTGGCTCTAGATTAGGGATCACATCATCATGATTGTCTGGGTCGTGAAGATCTTTTTTGTACAGTTCTTCTGTATATTCTTGCCACCTCTTCTTAATATCTTCTGCTTCTTTTAGGTCCGTAGCATTTCTGTCCTTTATCGAGCCCATCTTTGCATGAAATATTCCCTTGGTATCTCTAATTTTCTTGAAGAGATCTCTAGTCTTTCCCATTCTGTTCTTTTCCTCTATTATCTCTGAAGAAGGCTTTCTTATCTCTTCTTGCTATTCTTTGGAACTCTGCATTCAGATACTTATATCTTTCCATTTCTCCTTTGCTTTTCACTTCTCTTCTTTTCACAGCTGTTTGTAAGGCCTCCCCAGACAGCCATTTTGCTTTCTTGCATTTCTTTTCCATGGGGATGGTCTTGATCCGTGTCTCCTGTACAATGTCACGAACCTCATTCCATAGTTCATCAGGCACTCTATCTATCAGATCTACTCCCTTAAATCTATTTCTCACTTCCACTGTATAATCATAAGGGATTTGATTTAGGTCATACCTGAATGGTCTAGCGGTTTTCCCTACTTTCTTCAATTTAAGTCTGAATTTGGCAATAAGGAGTTCATGATCTGAGCCACAGTCAGCTCCTGGTCTTGTTTTTGCTGACTGTATAGAGCTTCTCCATCTTTGGCTGCAAAGAATATAATCAATCCTATTTCAGTGTTGACCATCTGGTGATGTCCATGTATAGAGTTTTCTCTTGTGTTGTTGGAAGAGGATGTTTGCTATGACCAGTGTATTTTCTTGGCAAAACTCTGTTAGTCTTTGCCCTGCTTCATTTCACATTCCAAGGCCAAATTTGCCTGTTACTCCAGGTGTTCCTACTTTTGCATTCCAGTCCCCTGTAATGAAAAGGACATCTTTTTTGGGTGTTAGTTCTAAAAGATCTTGTAGGTCTTCATAAAACCGTTCAACTTCAGTTTCCTCAGCGTTACTGGTTGGGGCATAGACTTGAATAACTGATATTGAATGGTTTGCCTTGGAGAGGAACAGAGATGACTAGACAGACCTTTTTTGTTCTCATGATGTGCTCTGCAAAGAAGTTAGAGCTTCAGGTATTAGCAAAACAATAGTAGCAATTACCCTTAAGGAATGTGGTCATAACCTTTTTTTCAGTAACAAACAAAACTCTGATCCTGTGGGCAAGCTCAAAGCAGGAGTCTGCAAGAGAGCAGTTTGAACAGTCTTAAAAGCCTTTGAGTCTCTGGGGACCAACTTGTTGGTTTGGGCCTACTGAGTCTCAGTTATAAGTTTATATAAAGACCAGGCAAGTTCCCTATAACCCAGAATCCAAATTACAGTAACCGTAATGCCCAAGAATCCTCTCAATTGTCTTAAAGTCATGTTTGGCTCATTTAGGAATTTCAGACGATAAAGTATAAGGATTAGACACTTATTATTTGTATATCTTGAAGAAGTCTCCATTTATCATTTTACTTTTTTTACACCCAAAATAGGAGTGTTGCATGGACTGTTACAGGGAATTAATAGCCCCGTTCCTTTAAATTTTCAATGATGGGTTGAAAGGATTTTAACCTTTCCTTAACCTCAGACTTTAGTGGGTACTACTTTTGATGTGGAAATAAGTGAGATTCATTGAGCCTGATAATGACAAAAGCAGCATCTTGTGCTTGACTCACAGTTTTTCCATCAGCCCACACTTTAGGATTTGCATTTTGTTCAATTAAAAGAGTGGGTTCCATATTTATGAAAACAAAGGCCTGGACCTTGTTCAACACATCGTTCCCCAGAAGGAGTGAGGGAGACTCTGGCACAAACAGAAACTCATGAGAAAACAGCATAGAGTCTCAGTTGCAGCTTAAAGGATGACTGAAATAATAGCATTTGGCTCACCCAGACAGCCCCGAAAGAAAATTGACTGGTTAGCCCTCCACAGTTGTTAATACCCAGGGTTCCTCAGGTGGAATTAGGATGGGAACTTGTGTAGGGACCCCCAGGCACCTTCAGTCAGTCCTGATTGTCTTAAGAATCCACCCTCTGGGGCCTCCACCTTGGAGAGCAGTCTCTTCTCTTGTATGGTCCTTTGCAGACTGGACATGGAGCTGAGGGCGGCTTAGATGCCTGAGGGCAATCCCGCTTGAGATGCCCCTCCTTTCCTCAGTAATAACAAGTCCATCCCTTTTCACCTGGGTTCCTCTGGGCATTTTTCCTCAGGCTGTTTCAGAGTGGCTCTAACAGCCATTGTTGGGGCTTCAGTCTTTCGTCTGGTTCTTTCTTTGCTTCTTGTCTTCCTCCTTGTATTATCTACCATAATATACCATCTGAGCCAGCTGTAACAGTTTTCTAAAGACTGATTTGGTGCAAACACCTGTTTTTGTAACTTATGGCAGATATCTGGAGCCGACTGAGTGAGAAATCTAACTTTTAAGATTATTTCTCCCTCTGAACTTTTGAAATCAACATCAGTAAACTTGTGGAGAGCCTCCTGTAGGCTATCTAGGAATTTACCAGGAGTTTTTCTTCTCTCCCTGTTCTATGTCAGTCAAGCTGGCAGAGTCTAAAGTGTCAGCATGCATGCTCACTTGAGTCCTTCAAGAATACATCTGACAGACTGGCTCTGTTATGGGAACCGCTTGGCTCCCAATAGGGAGGAGGGCCATTTCATGTTCCCTCTTTCCCCTTGTCTCAGTTCAAGCCATTCATCTCCTAAAGTAGTAGCTTCCCCCCAAACTCAAGCTCTAGAGTTAGGAGTCAGTGTCTGTCTGAAGACATGCATTGTATCTCTCCAAGTAAGGTCATAAAGTAAAGTCAGTCCCATAAAGGCCTCTATGTACTTTTTGAATCCTCTTGATAGTCTCCACCGCAATTGGTACTGTTTGAAATTCTACCAAGACTGAGGCAAACCCTCCTGGAGGGGTACCCTGATTCTTAGCCTGTTCATTTGGGAGCCCCAGATATGGGGCAAAGTAAGAGGACAGAAGGGAGCTGATGGTTTCACACCCAAATCTGCACCCTTAGGACACAAGTCTGGCATGTCTCACAGAGAGATAAAGAACAACACTTATGTCACTTCTACCCATTTCCCTTGTTTTCTACAGAACTGGTCTAATTGTAAAACAGTATTGAGACCTTTCAACTGGCGAGCATTTCTTGTCTTCCAAAGGATACTATGGCCATTCAGTATCACAGAAGATCAGGTGCATCTTAAAATTTGGGGGATCAAGCCTGTCCCAGCTTTTAAAAATACATTTTAAAGGAGTGATTCTGGAACTATTAGCTCCCATCTGTAAGACAGAAAAAAGTGGCATCCACAGCTGTGGCTTTTTTCCCACTGGAAGCATCCCTTCCTGTTCTAGATGGGGGTGTACACTGACTCTCCACCAAAGCTTTCCTTCCCTGGTCAGACTAAGCCTGTCCCTTACTGATGCAAGCACCATACTTGTCCCTCCCAGTTCTATTGCCGAGGTAGGGTGGAGATGCACCAGGGGTAGACCTGTGGCATACCAGATTGATTTTCAGTTCCTTACCGCCAAGACCTTTGTTTGATTTGCCCTTTTCTCTGATGCCACCCAGAGTGTAACAGAGTAGCTTTCTGGAAGGTCTGCTAGCGGAAGCACCCATGTTCCGTGTGCCTATGCACATTCCCAAGTACAGTCCTGAACACAATAGAACCATTGAGTTGCAAAGGGATGAACAAAAAAACCCTAGACGCCTCTTTTGAGTGTCACCACACCAGTATACGTGAGAGCAAAAGAGGTTGTGGAGTGTTGGCCTGCAAGGAAAAAGTGATTTCTGTCCTCAAGCTACTAGGACCAACCCTTCCAGTTCACAGATTCCACAAAAAGACCATCTAGGGAGTTGAGACACAAGCTCTCTAGCCTTCTCTGGTCTGCTAAGAGCTAGTACTACCAAAAGAAGAAACCCATTTCATTTCCAGTCTGACCAGATCCTGAAATTCCCAATCTGTGTCCTCAAAAACCTCATGGTGACCAGCAAGGCTTCTATCCGTATAGATTGGAGGCACAGCCATGACAAAGACTCACTTTCAGGTCTCTGGCCCCCGAGGCAGGCAGCCAAGAGAGTGACCTCTAACCTGAGAGACGTCCCTGGAGTCAGAGTTCTATATCGCTCCCAAATGTACTCCTAGCAAGGCTAGGCCCTTTCATACATGGGGTCTAAATAAAACTACATAGTAACAGCATGGATCACAAGTCCCTTTAAAGTCTATGATCCAACAGATTAGGTTAGTAGTTCTAATTCCGCATGCAATTATGAAACAGTCAAAGAGACCAGGAAAAGCTGACCAAGAAAGGAAAGTTCAGTCCACACGCTTTGCCCATTTCTGACCTCTCCCCTCGCAGGGATGTTGGGTGTCTCTTGGCATTGGCAGGTGAATATAACCCCCCAACAAGGCTCCCCTTTATGGGGCTGCCTTCAGTCATTATGAGGCACCATGAAATCGCAGAGCAGGGCTCATCACTTGCTTCATGCAGGGTATGTCATTCATTCACACAAGCACACTGTAGAGTTAGTAAGTTCAGTTCAGTTTGGTTGCTCAGTAGTGTCCAACTCTTTGCGACTCCATGAGCTGCAGCATGCCAGGCCTCTCTATCCATCACCAACTACCAGAGTCCACCCAGACCCATGTCCATCGAGTCAGTGATGCCATCCAACCATCTCATCCTCTGTCATCCCTTTCTCTTCCTGCCCTCAATCTTTCCCAGCATCAGGGTCTTTTCAAATGAGTCAGCTCTTCGCATCAGGTAGTCAAAGTATTGGAGTTTCAGCTTCAACATCAGTCCCTCCAATGAACACCCGGGACTGATCTCCTTTAGGATGGACTGGTTGGATCTCCTTGCAGTCCAAGGGACTCTCAAGAGTCTTCTCCAACACCACAGTTCAAAAACATCAATTCTTCGGTGCTCAGCCTTCTTCACAGTCCAACTCTCACATCCATACATGACCACTGGAAAAACCATAGCCTTGACTAGACGGACCTTTGTTGGCCAAGTAAGATCTCTGCTTTTTCATATGCTGTTTAGGTTGGTCATAACTTTTCTTCCAAGGAGTAAGTGTCTTAATTTTATGGCTGCAGTCACCATCTGCAGTGATTCTGGAGCACCACCCCCACCAAAAGTCTGACACTATTTCCACTGATTCCCCATCTATTTGCCATGAAGTGATGGGACCAGATGCTATGATCTTAGTTTTCTGATTGTTGAGCTTTAAGCCAACTTTTTCACTCTCCTCTTTTACTTTCATCAAGAGGCTCTTTAGTTCTTCACTTTCTGCCATAAGGGTGGTGTCATCTGCTTATCTGAAGTTATTGATATTTCTCCTGGCAATCTTGATTCCAGCTTGTGCTTCATCCAGCCCAGCATTTCTCATGATGTACTCTGCATATAAGTTAAATAAGCAGGGTGACAGTATGCAGCCTTGACGTACTCCTTTCCTGATTTGGAACCAGTCTGTTGTTCCATGTCCAGTTCTAACTGTTGCTTCTTGACCTGCATACAGATTTCTTAGGAAGCCGGTCAGGTGGTCTGGTATTCCCATCTCTTTCAGAATTTTCCACAGTTTGTTGTGATCCACACAGTCAAAGGCTTTGGCATAAAGCAGAAGTAGATATTTTTCTGGAACTCTCTTGCTTTTTCAATGATTCAACAGATGTTGGCAGTTTGATCTCTGATTCCTCTGCCTTTTCTAAAACCACCTTGAATATCTGGAAGTTCACAGTTCACATACTGTTAAAGCCTGGCTTGGAGAGTTTTGAGCATTACTTTGCTAGCATGTGAGATGAGTGCAATTGTGCAGTAGTTTGAACACTTTTTGTCATTGCCCTTCATTGGAATTGGAATGAAAACTGACCTTTTCCAGTCCTGTGGCCACTGCTGAGTTTTCCAAATTTGCTGGCATATTGAGTGCAGCACTTTCACAGCATCATCTTTCATGATTTGAAATGGCTCAATTGGAATTCCATCATCTCCACTAGCTTTGTTCATAGTGATGCTTTCTAAGGCCCATTTGACTTCGCATTCCAGGATGTCTGGCTCTAGGTGACTGATCACACCCTCATGGTTATCTGGGTTGTGAAGATCTTTTTTGGATAGTTCTTCTGTGTATTCTTGCAGCTTCTTCTTAATATCTTCTGCTTCTGTTAGGTCCATACCATTTCTGTCCTTTATTGTGTCCATCTTTGCATGAAATGTTCCCTCAGTTCAGTTCGGTTCAGTTCAGTCGCTCAGTAGTGTCTGACTCTTTGTGACCCTACGAATTGCAACACGCCAGGCCTCCCTGTCCATCACCAACTCTCGGAGTTCACTCACATTCAAGTCCATCGAGTCGGTGATGCCATCCAGTCATCTCATCCTCTGTTGTCCCCTTCTTCTCCTGCCCCTAATCCCTCCCAGCATCAGAGTCTTTTCCAATGAGTCAACTCTTCTCATGAGGTGGCCAAAGTACTGGAGTTTCAGCTTTAGCATGAAATGTTCCCTGGGTATCTCTAATTTTCTTGAAGAGTTCTCTAGTCTTTCCCTTTCTTTTGTTTTAGGAAAGTCCCTGAAGGGATATTTGAAATTGAGAGGAAGTAGTGCTCCACCCAGCCTCCTTTCCCTGCTAACAAAGGCAACAACTTTTTCCCAGGCCTGTAGGGAGGCCTAAAGTTTCAGCAGTAAAATGACACATTTCCCCTCATTCTAATCCACACCCCCCCCAGACAAAACAAATTAAGCACTCATAATACCCAGCAGAAAACTGTTCATTTTGGGTTCAGTGAACAAAGAAGGAAATAGTGTATCCATCCTGCTTTCTTGTAACACTGCATCCAGGGGCCCTTCCTTCTTTGGGATATCTGTGGCTGGCACAGGGTATGGGGATGGTAACTATTACTGAAGAAGCACTTGGTAGACTCTGAATTCTTATCCAGAGATTCTTGGGTTGGGGAGGGGGGGTTAATTTAGGGAAAAACCAAATAGAGTGGAACCATCCAAGAGTATGGGATTCACATGCCAGCTGACACAAAAGAACTTGCTTATCTTTGGTCCATTCTCTTCATGGCTATTACATCAGAAATTAAAATCCTTTTTTTTTCTTTTTTAAAAATAAGCTTTACATTTTATAGTATTAGATTTATAGAAAATTTTAGATGGTTTGCAACAGTAGTAAATAGAACTCCCATATATTCCAAACTCAGTTTCCCCTATTAGTAATATCTTATGTTAGTGTGGTACACTTGTTATAATGAACTAAACAATAATGATACATTATTATTAACTAAAGTCTACATGGACTTCCTTGGAAACTCAGCAGTAAAGTAAATGCCTGAAATGCAGGAGACTTGCATGAGATGCAGGTTTGATCCCTGGGTCTGGAAGATCCTTGAAGTAGGAAATGGCAACCCACTTCAGTATTCTTGCTTAGGAAAGCCTATGGATAGAAGAGCCTGGCAGGCTACAGTCCATGGGGTTGCAAAAGAGGCAGACAGGAATGAGTGACTAAACAACAACAATACCTTATTCAAACCTGTTTTGCTTTTTTCCTTTTAGTTTTATTGAGAAATAGTTGACTTACGTCATTGTATTAGGTTTAAGTTGTACAGCATGATAGTTTGATTTACATGTGTTGTGAAGTGATTACCACATGTTAGTTAACATCCATCATCTCATACAGATGTGATAAAAACAAAGAAGAAAATTCTCCTTGGGATGAGAACTCTTAGGCTTTACTCTCTTAACAGCATACCTATATATCATATAGCAGTGTTAACTACAGTCATCATGTTGTACATTGCACCCCTAACATTTATTTATCTTATGACTGGAAGTTTGTACCTTTGACCACTTTTCCTCTAATTCTCCCTCTCTCTGATCCCTCCCCTGGTAATTACAAATCTGTTTTCTTTTTCTGTGAATTTGGTGTTTTGTTTATTTTGATCTTTTAGATTCCACATATAAATGAGATCATACAGTTTTGGTCTTTGTCTTCTTTATTTCACTGAGCATAATGCCTTCAAGATCCATCCGTGTTGTCACAAATAGTAGGATTTCCTTGTTTTTTATGTCTTAATAGTATTCCATTGTGTATATATATCACAGTTTCTTTATCCATTTACCCATTGAATGCACTCGGGTTGTTTTTGTGTCTTGGCCACTGTAAATAATGCTGCAATGAACATTGGGGGCTGATATCTTTTTGAGTCAATGTCTTCATTTCCTCTGGAAATATTCCCAGAAGTGGAATTGCTGGATCATTTGGTAGTTTTATTTTTAACTTTTTGAGGAACCTCCATACTGTTTATCATAGTGTTTGCAGCAATTTACATTCCCACCAACAGTGAACAAGAGTTCCTTTTTCTCCACATCCATGCCGGCATTTATTCTCTCTTGCCTTTTTGATGATGGCCATTCTAACAGGTATGAGGCAATCGGATTTATTTGTTGTTGTTGTCCAGTCGCCAAGTTATATCTGACTCTTTGCCACCCTGTGGACGGTAGCACGCCAGGCTCCCCTGTCCTCCACTGTCTCCTGGAATTGGCTCAAATTCATGTCCATCGAGTTGGTGATGCTAGCTAACCGTCTCGTTGTCTGTCTCCCCCTTCTCCTTTTGCCTTCAATCTTTCCCAGCATCAAGGTCTTTTCCAGTGAGTCAGCTGTTCACATCAGGTGGTCAAAGCGTTGGAGCCTCAGCTTCATCACCAGTCCTTCCAATTTAGTTTTTACCAAATGCTCTTTTTCTGTTGCAGGATTCCATCCAGGATACCTCGTTACATTTGCTTGTTATAGTTCCTTAGGGGAGAAGGAAATGGCAACCCACTCCAGTACTCTTGCCTGGAAAATCCTATGGAGAGAGGAGCCTGGTAGGCTACCGTCCATGGGGTCACAAAGAGTTGGACATGACTGAGTGACTTCACTCACTCACTCAGGCTCCTCTTGGCTGCGCCACTTTCTCAGAACTTCCCTTGTTTTTGGTGACCTGGACAGTTTTGAGGCAAACTGGTCAAGTATTTTATGGGATGTCTCTCAACTGCTTTGTCTGATGTTTTTCTCATAATTAGACAGATATTATGGCCTTTTGGGATGAAGACCAGAGAAGTAAGTTACCATTTTTGGTTGCATCATTTCAAGAGTACATACCATCAACACACCTTATCACTACTGATGTGGACCTTCATCACTTGGCTGAGGTAATATTTGCTAGGTTCTTCCGCTGTAAAGTTACTCTTCCCCTCCCCCCCTTCCATGTTTTTCTGTTTTGAAGGAAGTTACTGTGCGCAGCTCACATGTAAGGAGTGGGAAGTTATGCTCCACTTCCTTGAGGGCAGAGTGTCTACATAAAGTATTTGGGATATTTTTGCCCAGGAGATGGCTCGTCTCTCTCACTTACTTGTTTTTTCAGTCACATTTATATCACCCAGTGACTTGCTTACATGTATCTTTAAAAACTTTTTATTTATTTATTTTAATTGGAGGATAATTACAATATTGTGATCGCCTCTGACATACATCACCAGGAATCGGCCATAGGTGTACATGTGTCCCCTTACATGTGCTTTTTCACCTGGCTGCATGCTTAGAATTTAGAAGGAGGAAACTCAAATTGGATTCTAATGGATATTTGTGTTATATGTTGGTTATACTGATTTGATTGTTTTGTTGTTTGAATTGTTCCAACTCTGACCCTGAGGGTCTTTTTCAGTCGGCTCCCAATGGTCTCTTTGACGTAGCTCCATCTTTGTCTTACTGTGTTTTTCTGGTGTATTTTGTTTGTTTTGCATTCTAGCACTTCCTTACTTTCTGGCACTACAAGATGCTGCAGTCACACCTTGTGTATCTTCTTCCAGTCCTAGAACGAGTCATTTTTCCAAAGAGCTAGAGATCATTCTTGATTTGTACATTTGCATCTACAACAAACTCATTAGAAAGTGGTGAGAGAGATTTGGAGCAGAATGGGTAGGACTCTATTTCTTACTGATTTAACTATTTTGCCTTGCTTAATCCCCTGTCAAAGTTTGAAGCCTGTATTTGTTTCCTAGTGTTGCTGTAACATATGTTTATTTCTTATGGCTGCTCTCAGAGAAGGCAATGGCACCCCACTCCAGTACTCTTGCCTGGAAAATCCCATGGACGGAGGAGCCTGGTGCACTGCAATCCATGGGGTCGCTAAGAGTGGGACACGACTGAAGCGACAGCAGCAGGAGCATGGCTGGTGTAACAAATTACATGTTGGCAGGGGTGTGTTTATTCTGAAGCTTCTAGGGGAGAATCAGTTCTTTGCCTTTTTCAACTTTTACTGGGTATCTGCATTCCTTAGCTCATGGCCCACTTCCAGCAATGGCATCTCGCTGCTGCTGCTGCTCCTAAGTTGCTGCAGTCGTGTCCGACTCTGTGCAACCCCATAGATGGCAGCCCACCAGGCTTCCCCGTCCCTGGGATTCTCCAGGCAAGAATACCGGAGTGGGGTGCCATTTCCTTCTCCAATGCATGAGAGTAAAAAGTGAAAGTGAAGTTGCTCAGTTGTGCCCGACTCTTAGTGACTCCATGGACTGCAGCCTACCAGGTTCCTCCGTCCATGGGATTTTCCAGGCAAGAGTATTGGAGTGGGTTGCCATTGCCTTCTCTGGCATCTTGCTAACCTCTGCTTAATTGCTAGCCAGTCTCCTCTTTCTCTCTCTTCATCCTTATTCTTCCATCTTTTAAGGACTGTTGTTGTAACACTGATCCCACCTAGATTATCTAGAATAATATTCCTATTTTAAAGTCTTTAAAGTTCCTTCTGCCATATAAGGTAACATATTCACAGGTTCTGGGGATTAAAACATGAACATCTTTGGAGGGTCTTTATTCTATCACAGAATCCTAAAACCAAAAGATGACATTTGCTGATGAATCACAGTTTTACCTGTTTCCTTTATACCACGCAAGATATTCTAAATCTAAACATTTTCAACAGTTTCAGTCATTTCTCCTTTTCCCCCAAAGAGCTAATAATGTTGTTAATATTATTTAATAAACTTTCCTAAAAACTTATGTCACTTTTTGGTATTTTTTCCAAAAGAGGAGCACAATTCTCCTCACTAATTCCAGTGATATTTTCCCCAGTAGAAATTTAGAACACATGGGTTAAGTAGTTTATGTGAGTGACTTCCTACTCTGACCAAATGATCTCTCAACAAAAAGGCTAAAGCCTTTATCCAAGTGCACAGGGTCATTACACATGATGAAATACATTCATTTGGGGGCTTCTGAGGAAGTGCAGCGATAAAGAATCCTCCTCCCAATGTAGGAGACACAAGAGACTCAGGTTTGATTCCTGGGTCAGGAAGACCCCCTGGAGGAGGAAATGGCAACCCACTCTAGTATTCTTGCCTGGTAAATCCCATAGACAGAGGAGCCTGGTGGGCTACAGTCCAGGGGGTTGCAAAGAATCAGACATTACTGAGTAAACACGTACACACATGTGCACACTGTATACATGTTACATGTGATGATAGGGTCACGAAGGCTCTCAAAGCCTACTTATTGCTTCTGCATCTTTTCCACACTGCAAGTATACGCCACATCAGTCAATTACATAGATCAGAGAATTTCCAACTATATGTCCCTATAGGATGGACCCAATATATTAGACTTAAATAATTGTGGAGTTTTTCCCATGGAAAAAAGTTATAGTAATGAATAGAATTTAAGTGTTATTCATTAATTTTCCTTAACACTGTTACCTCCTACTGTTTGTTGGCACATGCTAGCTGACAACAAAAGAAATGAACCAGAAGTCAAGCAATATTACTAGAAAAGTTCAGAGATAAGAGATAACAAATCATGTCTAGATTGATAGCACATAGTGCTTTTTTAATGATTTTATGTTGCATACATAGAAATATTTTGCTAGTCAAAATGCTTTCTTATGTACAGACTCTGTGTGTAAAGGATAAATATCTTTCCCTAAATATGATGGAGCCATCTACTATTTCTTCATTGTACTGAAGAGTCTTTACAAAATGAAGCCATTTCTATCTTGTAAAAGACTAATATAATTTTGGAGAGGCAAGAATATGGGCTTTGGAACTAGGTCAATATGAGTATGAACATCTTACCAGCTGCGTGACTTCAAATATATTGCTTAACTGAACAATTTGAATTAGGAATTACATTAGGTTATTCACAGAAGATCACAATTAAAGCAACTTAAATATGAAAGCAGTTATTTCTTCCTTGAAATAGAGAAGTGAAGAGGTAGGTGGTTTGGGACTGGTGTGATGTCTCTTTGATCATGAAGTTTCTAGGTTCTTCCTTTCTGCATCCCCCACCATCTTTAGTATGCAGCTTCCATATTCCAGGTCCCTCGTGGTCTGCTGTGGCCTCTGATGCTCTAGCCACCTCATCTGCTTTCCAAGCAGCAGGGAGGATAAGGAGCAGAGAAAATGTTTCAGGAAGCCCCGCCCAGTGACTTCTGCCTCTGTCTATCTGGCTGCTCCTCTCTGCAAGGGCAATGGAAAACATAGTTTTTTTAACTGGACAGACTGCTCAGAATTTGGAAGGAGAGAATCACACTGGGTTCTGTGGCAGAGATGCCTAAACAACCCCTAACACCCAGGATTTCCTTTTTCTTTCAGTAATAGAATCACCACCATACCTACCCACCACTGGTTTTACCTGGCTAGTGGCTACTAAGTAGAGGCTATATTTTTCAGCTTCTCTTGCAGTTAGTTGTAGCCATGTGACCATGACCTTTCTGGACCATGTGAACTGAAGTGTCTATCTGCAGTTTCCTGAGAAAAGGAACTGCCTGTCCTTCAACTTCCCTCCTCCTCCTTCCCACAGGCTTGGACATGCCTGGGTAGCAGTGAGCCAGCTTTTACGATATAGCTGAGGATAACACTCTTGACAGTGACCAAGCAGCAAGAAAAGTACTGGGTTCCTGGATAACTGTGTGAGGCCGAGCCGCCTGCTATCCTGGACCTTTGGTGTAACTATGTTGTGTTTTATGAGAGAGAAATAAGCCTCCACTTTGTTCAAGTCACTGTGTTTTGGTATTTCTTTGTTATAGCAACTTAGCCTATATCCTATTGTGCCTCAATTTATTTTTCTGTAAAATAGCAATAGAATTATGAGTTATTGTGAGGAAAGAAATATAAGTAAGACACCTGGGCTGTGGTTATTATATGTGATGGATATTGACAAGTTTCACAAGAGAGTTCTGAAGACGTGACTAAAGAACCTGGGAGGATATAGTACCAGTGTAATGGAGGCCCCTTACATGTGATTGGATCTTGACTTAGCAACAAAAGCATAAGAACAATAAATGCCTTGAATTTAAATGTGAGCAAGCTAGTTAAAACATTTAGAAATACTACCTGAAGCATTTTCCCTTCCTAGCAATTTGGATTGTTTCCCTGCCTGAGGCTGACATGAGGGAGGGACAGAATGCTTGGAGGATGAATCAGTAGTAGATACCAGACTGATGCTCCAAAAGAGAAGGTGGAAACAGCCTTCCCTTGGCAGGCTTCAGAAGTGGGATCCAGGAAGGAGCCTCAGGACAGTGTGGGTTTCTTCCTTTGCTCTTATGAGGGGGAAAAACAGTCAGCAGGAAGTGTGAATTCTGAATTGACAAAAATTTAATTTAAATTCAGTTGGGATGATCCTGTGGAGAAGGTAATGGCTACCTGCTCCAGTAATCGTGCCTGCAGAATTCCATGGACAGGGGAGCCCATTGGGTTGCAAAGCATCGGCTTTGACTTTTACAAAGTCGGACAGCAACTTTTACAAAGACATAAACACATTGTTTTCTCTGCTATTAGCAGGAGTAGAGGCTTGAGTCTAAGATAGAATTAGTTGTGAAAAATAACTGTGGTCACAAAGAGTCTGACACAACTTAGCGACTAAACAACAACAATGAACATTATATTCCTTTGCACACCTGAGTCATGGCATATAAATTTCTATCCTGCTAGATGACACAAAGTTAATCCAAAAAAAAACCCCACTATTATAGGTCAATTTCATTTATGAATATGGATTACATAATCTTATAACACTGGCAAATTTAATCCATGAAGATAGTTAAAAAATATATATATCACATCCAACAGATGCAAGTGTAAAAGGATTTTAAATTAGAAGTTTCAGCCAGAAACCTGGAGGCAGTAGATATTAAATAACATTGTTGTCAGTAAACTATCTTGTAAGAATTTCAGAGTAGAGTAAAAAACCAGTTTCATAGTTTCCAACTCCTTCACCCTCAGGGTGTAAAGGCTGTTGGTGCAGGACTTTTAAAGAGGACTTTTCTGGAGAGAGCTATGTTATTGCTCTCCTCCCCTCTCTCAGTGAGTAGGGGTAGGGCGTTCATTCCTGTTCTCAAGTCATAAGAGAGCTATTTCACGGGGATCATCTGGACACCTTGGTGTAACTCCTCCAGGTAGTAGAGCAGTCTCTGACTCATGCCTGGAATGTGTAAGAGGCAGAGATGGCCTGGCTAGGTGATCCTGTCACAAAGTTGAAAGGGTAGTTAATCAAGTGGGCTGCATGGAGGGAGAACTGGCTTAAATCCTTTTAAGTCCTGCCCAAGAGAACTGTCTGAAGGAGCCATGGGACCCCCACAGAAAGACCCAGTGTAGAGTGGACCACCAAAAAACAAATGCTGAGGTGGGGAACAGCCAGTGGAAGGGAAATCATGTCACCTGCATTGTGGTAGGAACAACAGAAACGTTCCCACTGGGGGCCTTTGCAGAATCCTCAAAGCTACTTCAGGAGAGAAAGAGTCAGCTTTGAATATTTGCCAATCCCAGAGAGCTTGAAACTGTTTAACTATTTAAATACTATTTATTTGGTTTCGCTCCCAAAACTGAGAGAGCCAGCTGGAAGAGAAGGAAATAGATACTCTAGGCAGAAAATGAGAATATAACCATGGCCCTACCTCCTTCCATTCCTGCTATAAATATTCATGCAGAAGGTCCAAGTTAGGAAAGGAAAGGAGTTTTTACTTTAAAGGAAGCTCGACAATTTGATCAGTATTTAGAATTGGGCATTCTAATGCCTTATGGCAGAAAGTGAAGAGGAACTAAAAAACCTCTTGATGAAAGTGAAAGTGGAGAGTGAAAAAGTTGGCTTAAAGCTCAACATTCAGAAAATGAAGATTATGGTATCCGGTCCCATCACTTCATGGGAAATAGATGGGGAAACAGTGGAAACAGTGTCAGACTTTATTTTTTGGGGCTCCAAAATCACTGGTCATGTATGGATGTGAGAACTGGACTGTGAAGAAGGCTGAGCACCAAAGAATTGATGCTTTTGAACTGTGGTGTTGGAGAAGACTCTTGAGAGTCCCTTGGACTGCAAGGAGATCCAACCAGATCGTCCCTGGTGGCTCAGACGGTAAAGCATCTACGACAGAGACTGTCATGACCATGAGAACTATTATTAGCTAAGAGTCATGTGTATGTCCAAGATTTATTGGAACAGAGAGGAAGGATTCCCCAATGAAAAGGATTTAAAGGCACATTGTGAATCAGATCCAAAAAGCATAAACTTTGTAAAACATCGGTAAATTAGATTTCATGAGAATTTAAAATTTGGGGAATGTATCTACACAACAGAATGCTATTCAGCAAAGAAGCATGTGAGCTACTAGCGACTAAATAACAGGTACAGTAATATGAGTGAATCAAAAACAATATGCTCAGTGAAAACAGCCAGACACAAAAGCATAAGTACTATATGATTTCATTACATAAAATTCTAGAAAAGGGAATACCAAACTACAATGACAGGAACCCGATCAGTGATTGCTTGTGGGCTACAATGTTCATCATAGCACTATTCATAATCACCCCAAAATAGAAACAAACCAAATATCCGTCAGCTGATGCATGCATAAATAAAATGTGGTTTAGCCATACAGCGGCCTATTATTTGATAATAAAAAGGAATAAAGCACAGATACATGTTACAACCTGGATAATCACTGAAACATCATGGTAAGTGAAAGGAGCCAGTTACATAGGCCCACATGTTGTGTGACGCCATTTACACGAATTGTCCAGAACAGGCAAATCTGTAGTGACAGAAAATAGATTAATGGTTGTCTCAGGCTGCAGGAAGAGTTGGGGTAAAAAGGGTTACGAGGTTTCTTTTGGGGGTGATAAAAATGTTCCAAAATTTATTATAGTGATGATTGTGCTACTCTGTGAATATACTAAAAAAAACATTGAATTGTACTTTTAAAATGTGAATTGTTTCTCAATAAAGGTGTGGATTATCTCTCAACAAAGTTAATACCCAAAAAATGTCGTTGGAGATGATTGGAAATCCTTTTATAGAAGAGTCAAGTTGAATTCTTACCAATACCACTAAAAATATACATTTCTGATAAATTAAAAACCTAAATCTAAAAAAATGCTAAGAGAGACTTCCCTGGTGATCCAGGGGTTACGATTCTGCACTTCCAATGGAGGGTGTGCAGGTTCGATTCCTGACCTGGGAAATAAGATCCCACGTGCCACGAGGTGCCACCCGCCCCCAAAAAAGGAATGTTATTTTTTTAGGTCATGAATTTATTAGGAAAAAAATTGTAGAAGAGTATTTATGGCCTTAGGGTGAAGTCGCTCAGTCGTGTCCGACTCTTTGCTGACCCCATGGACTGTAGCCTACCGAGCTTCTCCGTCCATGGGATTCTCCAGGCAAGAATACTGGAGTGGGTTACCATTGCCTTCTTCAGGGGATCTTCCCGACCCAGGGATCGAACCCAGGTCTCCTGCATTGGAGGCAGACACTTTAACCTCTGAGCCACCCGGGAAGCCCCTTATGGCCTTAGGAGTAAGGAAAATCTTACAGAAGATTCAAAGAGAAAAAAATGTATAAAAGTGATACATTTGACTATATCAGTAATAAAAACTTTAAAACAATAAATACCTTTATGATATCTAAAACTTAAGGTATATAATAGACCAAGATAAAATAGTTTTAAGTATCTGAGAATTAAGATTAATAATGCATAAAAAACTGCTATCATTAATTTAAAAAGGTAAAGAAAATAGGATACCAACAATTTACAAATGGGGAAACACAAGTGGCCAATATACATACTAAAATATACATTTGAGCAACTCTCCTAGGAGTCAGGGAAATTAAATTTAAAATAAAAAATTTGGGGACTTTCTTGGTGGCACAGTGGTTAGGACTCTGCACTCTCACTGCCAAAGGTCCAGGTTCAATTGCTGGTTGGGGAACTAAAATCCCATAAGCTACATGGCATGGCCAAAAAGTAAATAAATAAAATTTTCACCCATCAGATTGTTGAGGAATTTAAAAGATTATTAAAACTGTTAGGAAGAATATGAAAAAATTTCACAGAGGTAATTTTCAAAAAGACTGCAGGTAGGAATATAAATTGGTGCAGCCTCTTTGGAAGGCAAACTGGCAGCATAGAGTGAAATTTTAAATGTGTGTATTTTGTGATTTAGGAAATCCCACTCTAGGGCTTCCCTGGTGGCTCAGATGGTAAAGAATCCACCTGCAATGCAGGAGACCTGGGTTTGATCCCTAGGTTGGGAAGATCCCCTGGAGGAGAGCATGACAACCCACTACAGTATTCTTGCCTGGTGAATCCCCATGGACAGAGGAGCCTGGTCGGCTGCAGTCCATAGGGTCACAAAGAGTCAGACATGACTGAGTGACGAAGCACACACACACACACCTCTAGGCATCTCCCAGAGTAAAGCATTTACCCAAGTGCACAAAATGCTTGTATAAAGGAGTTTACTGTAGCTTTGCCTTCATAGGACAAACTGGGAACAATCAAAGTCTATCAGAAGTAGACTGGCTATGCAAAATTTAAAAGAAAAGGTTGATTTCTATCTATAGAGAATGACCTCCAGGATTTATAACTGGATGACAAAACAAAGCTAGGGAACAATGTTTGCCATGATGAAGGTGAAAGTGGAAGCCAATCAGTCCTGTCCGACTTTCCAACCTCATGGACTGTAGCCCACCAGGCTCCTCTGTCCATGGAGTTCTTCAGGCTAGAATACTGGAGTGGGTAGCCTTTCCCTTCTCCAGGGGATCTTCCTAACCCAGGGACTGAACCTGGGTCTCCCACATTGCAGGCATATTCTTTACCAACTGAGCTACCAGAACTACCAGGTTTAGTAAAAGCAAACTTACATAAAACAATGAAAACAATGTTATCTGCAGGTTTATCTTATTTAAAACATAAGAGAAAGTCTAATACTGTTGAACTGAAAATAATAGTGAATGGTTGCTTAAATTAACATGATATTGAATGCTTTCTAGTAAAGAAATTGCTCTAAGCCCTTTGTCACATTTAACACATTCAAGCCTACAACAACTCTTTAAGGTGAAGTGAGGTTAAATAACTTGGCCAGAGTCATGAATAAGTTGCAAAATCCATATTCAAACTTGGACACTCTAGCTCCAAGAGTTGTCAGTCTTAACTTTGGTTATGTGTGTGAAGCGGGACTGGAATTAGGGTATGCTTGAAGGCAGCCATGGCCTAATTTGTAATGTCTTTATTTTGTACTAAGTATAAAAACACATAAAGGAAAGCTAAACAATGAATTCAGGATGATTGTTACAGATGGGGAGAGTGAAATAGAAATAAAATTGATGTGGAGTGTGCAGAAGGTGCATGAATTTTTTGTGTTAATAAAAATTCACTTAATAGGAAATATGACAATTTACCAATGATTATAGCAGATTAGAGAGAGAACTCTGATCCCACTTAATTCATTATTCTTAGAAAAGACATGTGTTAACTTAGAATGCTTTGAAAATTGGAGATGACTACTTTCTGACACAACAATGAATAAAATGCTCTTAATTTGGAAACTATAGTATGTTAAAGTTGAGACTCAGACAAAATTTAAGCACCTCTTTCTTACCATAAACTATCTTTCCAGCATTTCCCTCCCCTCCTCCTACAAATGATAGGAGAAATCCATGCTCCATTTCCTGCCCATGTTGTGCTGAGTTCCCATTTTATCCTCTGCTCAAGATGTTTGCACCCCACTTCTTTGATTCACTCAGTCCTTTGGGGAACCATCTGCACCTAATCGATACACAGCATGCAGGCCTTTAACATGTGTTCATAGATTTGGGAAAGATTGAAGACAAGAGGAGAAGTGGACAACAGAGGACGAGATGATTGGACGGCATCACTAACTCAATGGACATGAGACTGAGCAAGTTCTGGGACATGGCGAAGGACAGGGAAGCCTGGCATTCTGCAGTCCATGGGTTCTCAAAGAATCGGACGTGACTGAGCAACTGAACAACAACTACAGATAAATCTGGAATGACTGCAGTAGAAATCTCTCTTTCTTTCCCTTTGCAGTAGAAAATCTTATCCAACAGGATTCAGGACTGGAAATGAAATAATTCAGTTAAAGTCAGAAATCACAAAATGTGATCTATATTTACATTAAATATTTTTGACTTCAAGCATATTTATACATTCATTCGCCAATGTTATAATGTAAAGAAAGGTTGAGAAGGAGGACTGAATCCCTGAATTAACTTTCTTGAACATACAACATTTGCAATATGCATTTTTATGATTTAAGTCTGGCTTTCTTTAAAGTGGAGCAAGAACTTAAACACACCTGGGAAAGAAATCTGTGTACCGGACTTTAAATTACTTAGAATTATTTACCCAACTTCTTACAATTGTTTTACCCACACTTATTTCAATGGTAGCTTTTGTGTTTTTACTAACACAGTCTTTATTGAATCTTTTCAAAGCATTCCACTAAGTTTAAAAACAATTTAATGAAATGACGCAAACAGAAGAAAAATAGAAAGGACACCTGTTCCCACACTCAGCTGCATGAATGTAACCATTTTGCTGTACTTGGTTCAGATTTTTCAAAAAGGAATCAATAGTAACAGATAGAATTGGAACCTTCTGCACACTCCACATTGCTTTTATTTCTATGTCACTCTCCCCGTCTCTAACAATCATCCTGAATTCACTGTTTAGCTTTCCTTTATGTGTTTTTATACTTAGTACATACATGTACCAGTAAATAGGTATATTTATATAGCTTTGTTTTACATGTTTTGACTCTATGTGTAAATTGTATCATACTGTATTTTTCTCTCATCATCGTGTTTGAGATTTATCCTTGTTGCTATTTGTAGCTCTAGTCTACTCATTTGAACTGTTGCATTGTATTCTATTTTGCAAATATCCTAAAATGTATTTATTTTCTCTCTGGTTGACTATGTGGGTTATTTCCATTCCCCCCTACCCCCACAATAAACAATACTGCACTGATCATTCCTTCATACATCTCCTTGTATATATATATATATGTGAAAGTTTCCCTAGCAAATATAATAAGAAATGGAATGTGGGGGATTTTCCTGGTGTCTAGTGGCTAAGACTCCACACTCCCAATGCAGGGGCCTCAGGTTCCATCCCTGGTCGGGAAACTGGATTCCACATACTGCAACTTAAACAAAAGATCCTGCATGGTGCAACTAAAGATCTCACATGCTGTAACTAAGACATAGTGCAACCAAATAAAATGAATAAATAAATAAATATTTTTTAATTTATTAAAAAAGAAATGGAATTTTGGTATCAAAGGGCATGCACAGCTTCACATATATTGTCAAATTATTTGCTAATATGGTTGTAACAATTTATGCTTTCACTAGCAGTGAGTGAGTTCAAGCCAACACTTATGCTATCAGTCTTTAAAGTTTGTTCCCATTTAGGTGAGTGTGGAATGGTATCACCTGGGTATCCCAGGTGGTTTTATTTTGGTCTGGCTTATCTATAATGAGATGAATGATCTTTCCATACATTTGTTGGCCATCTAGATGTCCTCTTCTCATAATTGCTTGCTTCTCTCCTTTGCCCATCCCTCCACTACTTATCCTTTATTCCTGATCTGCAGAAACTTTGTTAAATTCTAGATACCTATCTTTGTCACTTAAATGAATTGCAAGTGTCTTTCTCAGATTGCAGCTCATAATTTATCTTTGTTCATGTCATATTTTGTTGCATAAATATTTTAAAAATAGAGGTAATCACATTTAATAGTCTTTTCTGTCATGGTTTATGCTTTTGAGGCTTAGGAAATACTTACCTGAGAGAAAGATTCTCCTTACATGCTCTTCAAAATGTTTTGAAGCTTTATTTTTTCATATTTAGGTGGCTTGTTTTCCTTAGATACGGTTTTCGGGGTGGTGTGGGGATAGGGACCTTCCATCTTTCCTTTCTCTCTCTTTCTTTCTCTTCCCTATATACATACAGTTATCTTACCCTGCTGCTGCTGCTAAGTCAGTTCAGTTGTGTCCGACTCTGTGCGACCCCATAGACGGCAGCCCACCAGGCTCCCCCGTCCCTGGGATTCTCCAGGCAAGAACACTGGAGTGGGTTGCCATTTCCTTCTCCAATGCATGAAAGTGAAAAGTGAAAGTGAGGTTGCTCAGTCGTGTCCGACCCTCAGCGACCCCATGGACTGCAGCCTTCCGGGCTCCTCTGTCCATGGGATTTTCCAGGCAAGAGTACTGGAGTGGGATGCCGTTGCCTTCTCCGCATCTTACCCTAGGTTCTCTGAAAAGCAGAGCCTGGGGTACCACCTACATGCTGAGGTACTGAGAGGGGCAATCCTAGGGCAGTGATAACTAAGGAAAAGAGAAGTGAGGTGTGGGAGAAAAGAAAGCAAGACAAGCTTGATATGTTACCAAGCTGGTCACGGCTTCCCAAGGGAATCCACCCTTGGTCACCCAGGACATTGTTCCAGCAAGTTCTGTGGAGGCACCACACCTCAGAACTGTCAGTCAGAGAGAGGAGGAAGGGGTAACAGTTTATCTGCTGGCTCCTCTTTTCTCCTTCCTCTTCATGGTTGAAGTTTACTCCGTTGGAAGTTAAGTCACTTCTGGGTTGTTATGCCAACCTAATGGGGAAGCCAGTCTCCAGGACTCTTATGTGGTACTTGATGCTTTGTTTGAACTGATAGTGATGGAAGAGCCATATCCCCCATGAACACCATGAGCCATTGTGTCTTCCACCCTTTGGGGAGAAGTGGAGGCCACACCAAAGTCAGGCTCTCACTCTATAGTAACACTGAAACAGCTGGAAGTATTAGGAGATGAAGAAATACCAGTAGTGACTGGGGCTCCCAGTGGGGAAGTGGGTCCAGGTAAATTATTTGGATCCTTAACAACCAATTTTCTACTTATCTAATAGCTAATCTGTAATGCCACCAGGACCCAGGAGAAAGGAGCAGTGACCCCACAAGAGACTGACCCAGACTTGCCCGTGAGGGTCCAGGAGTCTCCGGCGGAGATGTGGGTCGGTTCTGGCCTGCTGCAGGGCTGGGGGCACTGAGTGTAGCAGTGCTGCATGGGACCTTTTGAAGGAGGTCCCCATTATCTTCATTACCTCCACCATAGTTTGGCCTCAGGTCAAATAATAGGGAGGGAACACAGCCCCGCCCATCAACAGAAAATTGGATTAAAAATTTACTCAGCATGGCCCCGCCCATCAGAACAAGACCCAGTTTCCCCCTCAGTCAGTCTCTCCCACCAAGAAGCTTCCAAAAGCCTGTTATCCTTCTCTGTTAGAGGGCAGACAGACTGAAAACCACATCACAGAAAACTAACCAATCTGATCACATGGACCACAGCCTTCTCTAACTCAGCGAAACTACAAGCCATGCTGTGTAGGGTCACCCAAGACGGACGGGTCATGGTGGAGAGTTCTGACAAAACGTGGTCCACTGGAGAAGGGAATGGCAAAGCACTTCAGTATTCTTGCCTTGAGAACCCCATGAACAGTATGAAAAGGCAAAAAGATAGGACACTGAAAGATGAACTCTCCAGATCTGTAGGTGCCCAATATGCTACTGGAGAAGAGTGGAGAAATAACTCCAGAAAGAATGAAGAGACAGAGCCAAAGCTAAAACAACACCCAGCTGTGGATGAGACTGGTGATGGAAGTAAAGTCCAATGCTGTAAAGAGCAGTATTGCATAGGAACCTGGAATGTTAGGTCCATGAAGCAAGGCAAATTGGAAGTAGTCAAACAGGAGATGGCAAGAGTGAACATTGACATTTTAGGAATCAGCAATCTAAAATGGACTGGAATGGGTGAATTTAACTCAGATGACCATTATATCTACTACTGTGGGCAAGAATCCTTCGAAGAAATGGAGTAGCCATCATAATCAACAAAAGAACCCAAAATGCAGTACTTGGGAGCAATCTCAAAAATGATAGAATGATCTCTGTTCATTTCCAAGGCATTCCATTCAATATCACAGTAATCCAAGTCTATGCCCCGACCAGTAATGCTGGAGAAGCTGAAGTTGAGCGGTTCTGTGAAGACCTATAATACGTTCTAGAACTAATACCAAAAAAAAGATGTCCTTTTCATTATAGGGGACTAAAATGCAAAAGTAGGAAGTCAAGAAATACCTGGAGTAACAGGCAAATGTGGCCTTGGAATACAGAATGAAGCAGGTCAAAGGCTAATAGAGTTTTACCATAGCAAACACCCTCTTCCAACAACACAAGAGAAGGCTCTACACATGGACATCACCAGATGGTCAACACCAAAACCAGATTGATTATATTCTTTGCAGCCAAAGGTGGAGAAGCTCTATACAGTCAGCAAAAACAAGACTAGGAGCTGACTGTGGCTCAGATCATGTACTCCTTATTGCCAAATTCAGACTTAAATTGAAGAAAGTAGGGAAACCAAAAAGCATTCAGGTTATGACCTAAACCAAATCCCTTGATTATACAGTGGAAGTGACAAACAGATTCAAGGGATTATATCTGATAGACAGAGTGCCTGAAGAACTGGATGGATGGATGGAGGTTCGTGACATTGTACAGGAGGCAGTGATCAAGACCATCTCCAAGACAAAGAAATGAAAGAAGGCAAATTGGTTGTCTGAGGAGGCCTGTGAAAAGAAAAGTGAAAGGCAAAGGAGAAAGGGAAAGATATAGTCATGTGAATGTAGAGTTCCAAAGAATAGCAAGGAGAGATAAGAAAGCCTTCCTCAGTGATCAACCAATGCAAAGAAATAGAGGAAACAAACAGAATGGGGAAGACTAGAGATCTCTTCAAGAAAATTAGAGATACCAGGGGAACATTTCATGCCAAGATGGGCACAATAAAGGACAGAAATGGTCTGGACCTAACAGAAGCAGAAGATATTAAGAAGAGGTGGCAAGAACACACAGAAGAACTATACAAAAAACATCTTCAGGACCCAGATAATCACAATGGTGTGATCATTCACACTCACCTAGAGCCAGACATCCTGGAATGTAAAGTCAAGTGATCCTTAGGAAGCATCACTACGAACAAAGTTAGTGAAGATGACGGAATTCCAGTTGAGCCATTTCAAGTCCTGAAAGATGATGCTGTGAAAGTGCTGCACTCAATATGCCAGCAAATTTGGAAAACTCAGCAGTGGCCACAGGACTGGAAAAGGTCAGTTTTCATTCCATTACCAAAGAAAGGCAATGACAAAGAATGTTGAAATTACTGCACAGTTGCACTCATCTCACTCACTAGCAAAATAATCCTCAAAATCCTCCAGGACAGGCTTTAACAGTATGTGAACCATGAACTTTCAGATATTCAAGCTGGATTTAGAAAAGGCAGAGGAACCAGAGATCAAATTGCCAATATCTGTTGGATCATTGAAAAAGCTAGTTCCAGAAAAACATCTACTTCTGTTTAATGGACTATGCTAAAGCCTTTGACTGTGTAGATCACAATAAACTGTGGAAAATTCTGAAAGAGATGGGAATACCAGACCACCTGACCTGCCTCCTGAGAAATTTGTATGTAGGTCAAGAAGCAATAGTTAGAACTGGACATGGAACAACAGACTGGTTCCAAATAGGAAAAGGAGTACGTCAAGGCTGTATATTGTCACTCTGCTTATTTAACTTTTATGAAGAGTACATCATGAGAAATGCTGGGCTGGATGAAGCACAGGCTGAAATCAAGATTGCTGGGAGAAATATCAATAACCTCAGATATGCAAATGACACCACCCTGATGGCAAAGAGTGAAGAAGAACTAAAGAGCCTCTTGATGAAAATGGAAGAGGAGAGTGAAAAGGTTGGTTTAAAACTCAACATTCAGAAAATTAAGATCATGGCATCTGGTCCCATCACTTCATGGCAAATAGATGGGGAATCAGTGGAAACAGTGGCAGACTTTATTTTTGGGGGCTCCAAAATCACTGCAGATGGTGACTGCAGCCATGAAATTAAAAGACACTTGCTCCTTGGAAGGAAAGTTATGACCAACCTAGACAGCATATTAAAAAGCAGAGACATTACTTTGCCAACAAAGGTCCATCTAGTGAAAGCTATGGTTTTTCCAGTGGTCATGTATGGATGTGAGAGCTGGACTATAAAGAAAGCTGAACACCAAAGAACTGACCCTTTTGAGCTGTGGAGTTGGAGAAGACTCTTGAGAGTCCCTTGGACTGCAAGGAGACCCAACCAGTCCATCCTAAAGGAAATCAGTCCTGAATATTCATTGAAAAAACTGATGCTAAAGCTGAAATTCCAGTACTCTGGCCACCTGATGTGAAGAACTGACTCACTGGAAAAGACCCTGATGCTGGGAAAGATTGAAGGTGGAAGGAGAAGGAGATGACAGAGGATTTGATGATTGGAGGGCATCATCAACTCAATGGACATGAGTTTGAGTAAATTCTGGGAGTTGGTGATGGACAGGGAAGCCCGGTGTGCTGCAGTCCATGGGGTCACAAAGAGTCAGACATGACTGAGCGACTGAACTGAACTGAAATGCCACCTTGGAATATATCAAGTCTGTGTATATTCGTGAATCTCTTTCTGGGGTCTCTTTTCTGTTCCACTCACTAATATGTCTATCCCTATACCAATATGAGGCTATCTTGAAACCATATTTTTACATTGACAGGACAGTCTTTCTGGCAGGACAGTCCTTCTATTCTGTTCTTCATCTTCAAAATTGTCTTGTCCCTTTCCTCTTCGATATAAATTTTAAGATCAGTCTGTTTAGTTCCATAAATAGTCATACATGGGTTTTATTTAGAATTATATTGAATTTATAAACTAATTTGGGAAGAATTTACAACTTTATAATGATGTATCTTCCAATTCACAGACTTGATGGATCTCTTTATTTATTCAGGTGTGTGTGTGTGTTTTCTTCAATTTTTATACTTTTCTTCACGATGATCTTACACACTTACTCATTAGCTCCTAGGAATCTTGTTATTACTGTCACTATTGTGAATGGGGTCGTCTTTCTTCCTACAATTTCTGATTATTTACTGATGTGAAAGGCTACTGATTTTTTCATACTGATCTTGAGTAGGGCAAATTTGCTAAACTTCTTTATTAGTTTTTTTTCCCTGAACTTTAAACTTATTAGTTTTAATAGATTCTATTCTGTGTATTATTTTTGGAATATGCATGTAATCAGTTAGTTATATTATCTGTAAATGAGGACAATGGCCTTCAGATCCCAGTTTTAAAGATTTGTAAAAATCACAAATGGGTGTTAAATTTTGTTGATGTAATTTTGAAATTTATTGGAATGATAAATTTTTCTCCTTTACTCTGTTTAAATGTTCTGTAGATTTTAGGATGCTGCACTTCCTAGTATTTCTGGGATAATCAACTTAGTCTTTGTAGAAACAGTTCTTTTGCTATTCATATTACATTGATTTACATAATTTTAATTTAAATTATGTAACTCTGATATCAAATGCATCTTGCGTCAATAGGTTATGAACTAAAATACAATCTACCCTGGATGAGCAGAAAAGTGTACAATAGCCCCTTACCTAGCAGGATTACATTGATCTTCTAAGACAGAATGGGGGGCTTCCCCGGTGGCTCAGTGGTGGAGAGTCTGCCTGCCAATGCAGGAGACGTGGGTTCTATCCCAGATCCAAGGTGATTCCACATGCCGTAGAGCAACTAAACCCATACACCACAACTGTTGAGCCTGTGCTCTAGAGCCTGGGAGCTGCAGCTGCTGAAGTCCATGTGCCTTAGAGCCCATGCTATGCAACAAGGGAAGCCACCACTCACTGCGACTAGAGAAAAGCCCACGTAGTGACAAAGACCCAACAAGAACAACAAAAATGACAGAATGGGGAGTATCGGCTAAGTAGAAATCAATTAACAAAGTGTTCACTGTTTAAGGAAATCAGTGGCTATGGTGACAAAGCTCATGCTCTGTAAGTCAACATGAGTTGTCTCCATCCAACCACATTCAAGAAATAGTTATTGAGAAATCACTATACATTAAGTACCATGTTAGGCATCATGGTTACACACAAAAGTGAAGGAGATAGTTCTTGTTCACAAAATATTTTCCAGTCTAGTAGAAAGGTTAAGACTAAGTGCTTATATACATCATGAAGAGATAGAAAGAGTAAGACAGATGTCTGCTGCTGCTGCTGCTGCTAAGTCGCTTCAGTCATGTCCGACTCTGTGCGACCCCATAGACGGCAGCCCTCCAGGCTCCCCCGTCCCTGGGATTCTCCAGGCAAGAACACTGGAGTGGGTTGCCATTTCCTTCTCCAATGCATGAAAGTGAAAAGTGAAAGGGAAGTTACTCAGTTTATCAGACTCTTAGCAACCCCATGGACTGCAGCCTACCAGGCTCCTCCGTCCATGGGATTTTTCTGGCTAGAGTACTGGAGTGGGTTGCCATTGCCGTCTCCGAGACACGTCTAAGGAAGCACAAAAGCTATCACGGGAGTAAGTAAGGTGTAACTGGGAGGAAACAGTGATCAGCAAAGGAGTCTAAGAGGAGGTAGATTCTGCTGTGAGCTATGAAAGGAGTTGGACTTTTGATATCCACAGCAACTGGTCCCTTTAACTGCTCCCTGTCAGCAATTGCCTTGAAAGCAGAGCTATCCTCTGATCTGCTCTGATGACCATTTCTTTTCTTGTTGGCCTCGAGCACAGATTCATGAGATGTCCACTTCCTAGTCCCTGAAAACTTCCACCATGTTATCTTACATGACAATGGAGAATGAAGATGCAAGATGAAAAAAAAAAAACTAATCAGCTGATTTTAAGATTGGGAAGTTAGCCTGAATTATCCTGATGGGCCTGGTGTAATCAAAAGGCTTCTTTAAAGTGAAAGAGGAAGTGGGAGAATCAGAGCCAGTGTGATGCAGCCTGAGGAAGACTTGACCGGTCATCATGAGCCAAAGAATGCTGGCAGCCATCAGAAACTGGGAAAGGAAAGGAAGTGGATTCTCTCCTGAGGCTCCAGAAGACTGCAGCCCTGAGACACTTTGATTTTAGCCCAGTGCAACTCATTTCAGACTTCTGACCTGCAGAACTAGAAGACCATACATTTTGTTTTAAGCCACAAAGCTTGTGGTAATTTGTTGCAGCAGCAACGAGAAAGCAATACAAAAGGTTAATATAACTGATCAGGAGAAAGAACAGGTTTTGAGAGTAAGTTTATGGCTTTGTTGTTGCTGAGCTGAGGAGCTGGTGGTTATCTGTGAAGGGGCCAGAAGGCTGAGAAAAGAGGTTGGGATCTGAGATTCTAGAATCATGTCATCAAGGAGATACTTGACAGCTACAGCATGGCTGTGATGGCTTTCAGGAGAAAGCTTAAGGCAGTGGTATCCAATAGAAATAAGCCACAAATGTGAGCCAGATTTGCAATGTAAATTTTTCAGTAACCACATTAAAAACATATAAAATCATATAAAATTAATTTTAATAATAGATTTTATACTCACATATCCAAATTATCAACACATAATTACTATAAAAATTATTGAGACATTTCACATTCTTTTTCTTGGTTTAAAGTCTTTACTATCTGGGCAGCATTTTACACTCACCACATATCTCTGTTTGGGACATCTATAATGAATTTCAAGGGCCCGAACCATCACGTGGCTAGTGGATACAATATTGGACAGTGCAGTTTAGAGAAGGTGCACAAAGGGTGGAGACTTGAGAGACTTCTGCCTTTAGCAGATAGGAGGAGGAAAAGGAGCTAGTGAAGGAAAGGACAGAAGTAGTGCAACGTTTCAAAATCCAAGGGAATTTTACTTAGGAAAATGTGGTGGCAGAAAAGCACCACGTGATTTCTTTCTTCAGTGCTCTAGCTCATTCACCTCTTCCATTTTAGAAGTATTCCCCCTGTCTGTAGTGAAGTTTTTCACTACATTTTCATTTTCCCTGCCTTTAATGGTCTCATATATATATATATATACATGTAGTCATAAATTTAGGGGCTCAGATACAGATGGCTGGGGATAACAGGGTGACTAGCAGAAAGAAGAAAGGCGCACTAAGGTGGTATGAGGTGGTTGGAGGATGTGATGATTTGGAACAGGTGCCTGGTGGGAGTAAGATGAAGATCATGTTGCCATGACAACTGATTATTTCATTGGTCCAATGACCAGTTGCTATGGTGACAAAATCTTTGTGTCAGTGTGACATGGATCCCAAGGGAGAGGATGCTTGTGCAAAGGACCCTTTGCTCATTGGTAAAGCTTTTATGTTTGCAATAATTTCTGCACTGTTTGACAAAACCTCCCCCAGGAGCTCCAGTCAACATTGAGATCCTCCCTCCTTCCTGTTCATTTACAACCACCATTGCTTGTGAAATCCACACATTTTCATTGTTCGTGCTTTATACAGTGCTTCTGTATCTGAGAGTCCTTAATTGTTTGTTAATTTAACTCTTTCTCCTCCACAGATATAATCCTGTTGAAGGTAGGAATCATTCTTATAATTCAGTTGTGTTTTGAAAAGACTGGGGGTTAGTGGAAAAGACAGACTTTTGGGAGCCAGACATATGTGGGTTTACATACCACCTCTGCTTCTGCCATTTGCAAAGTGCGTGGCCTTAGGAAAGTCATTTCATCTTCTTGAGATTTTATTTTATTCTATAAAATGAAGATAATAAAACTTGCACTGTGAGATCGTTGTGATGATTATAGATAACCTACATAAAGTAGCTGGCTTACAGTAGGGACTCAGTAAATGGTCTTAATTATTGTAATATCATGTCCAGCCCATGTTATAATGAGCACTTAGTAATACTTGATGAGTAATAAGATAATAATGATAGATGACAGGATAACAATAGGACTAAGTCTAATCTTCAGGATTCTTAAAGATCAGCTGTCCTATGGTAGTCCAGCTATACATCACCTACAGTCTTAACTGTCAATCCAAGTTATGCTGGTTGTAACATCTTGGGAGAAAAGAATGTATTTTATTAGAAAACATGAGGGAAGAGATAACCAGATATTATGTGCCTCCTGATGGAAGAAGATGCAACCAATGAACTATTAATAACTATGTCTAAAACAAAACAAAACATCACACATGAATGTAAATCAGCCTCTCCACTGATTTCCAAGAAACATAGAGGACAGCGTGTGTGCATATTCAGTTGTGTCCGACTTTCTGCGACCCCATGGACTGTAGCCCATGAGGCTCCTCTGTACACAGGATTTTCCAGGCAAAAATACTGGGGTGGGCTGCTATTTCCTCCTCTAGGGGATCTTCCTGACCCAGGGATCGAACCTGCATCTCCTGTGTCTCCTGCCTTGGCAGGTGGATTCTTTACCACTGAGCCACCTGGGAAGCCCATGGAGGGCAGAGTCCATGTTAAAAACCACCATAGGGAAGCAATCAGCAAGATTCAAACTGTAAGAAGTACTATAGGAAAAATAATGTAGTTTCTTTGAAAAACACATTGGGAAAAAAGGGGCAGAGAGGGAACTTATATATTAATAAGATTTAAGAGACATATCATTAATTTCCATGTGTTACTTGAGCTCTGATTCAAACAAACATTTAAAAAATTCATAAGATGACTGAAAATTTAAATACTGACAGGATGGGTCCAAGATATATCTTAATACCAGTGACTTCAGAAATTCTCATTAATTTTAGATAAGAGAATTATATATTTTGGTCTAATAAGAGCTCTTATATTTCAGAAATAAGACCCTGATGTTGGAAAAGATTGAAGGCAGGAGGAGAAGGGGATGACAGAGGATGAAATGGTTGGATGGCATCACCGATTCAATGGACATGAGTTTGAGCACCCTCCAGGAGATGGTGAAGGACAGGGAAGCCTGGTGTGCTGCAGGCCATGGGATCACATGGGGTCTCAAAGAGTCGGACACAACTGAGCGACTGAACAGCAAATCTTCTGGAAATACAGGTTTAAAATATATGTGTACTGATGAAGTATGATGTTGGCAATTTGCTTCAAAATAACATTGATGGGACAATGTCAGTGTGAGGGTAGGAATCAAAATTGAAAAAGATTAGCTACTGCTTGATAATTGTTGAAGCTGAATGATGACTATGGGGGTTCATTGTGCTATTTGTCTATTTGCACAACTGCTTGAAGTTTTTCACAGAAAATAAAGATGTTTGGAAAACATTAAGGAATCATATTTAAAACATTAAGTTCATTTATCTAAGACTGTAGGCACAATAAGGGCTTCTCTGGTGTCTCAGCAGTAGAGAATCTGCCTGGAGTGCAGGAGACACAGAAGACATGGATTCAGTCCCTGGGTCATGAAGTTCCCTGGAGGAGGAAATGGCAACCCACTCCAGTATTCTTGCTGGGAAAGCCCAGAGAGCCTTGTGGGCTTCAGTCCATGGGACTGCAAAGAGCTGGACACAACTGAGCACAGCACCCACAGGACGTGAGCAATAAAGATGCTCAAATGTAAGAAAATACAGAATATTCTCTGGTACAGTGGTGGACAAATGCATTTTTATGGCTTAATGAATAAATTCATGTATATTTCACCTAGCTAGTCCTCCAAAGTGCCATTTCTACATTGGACACATCGATATTTTTCTATTTCAAATTACAATCAGTACCACTCATGTTATTGTAGGTTACATTCCTAGAAAAAAAAAATTCCCTAAGAAGGAATGGGTAGACAAGATGTTTCTTAGGAGGAAGATAGAGGGGTGTGCTTTTGTGATCAGTCCTAGTCGAGGAGTAAAGAGGAGACGGCAGAGGAAGGAGTTGAATGGTGGTGATACGGTTGTCAAGCAGATTTCATCTGAATCAGCCTCCCAACCCCCTGGGAGCTCAGGAGATGGAAGGGCCCTTTTCAGATGTACCACGTTGAGCAATGGGGCCAGACCTTTATACTTGGAATCATCCTCCTGCCTACCTTGCCCCAACAAACTTGAACTCATCCTTTGAGGCTGAGCTCAAATGTTTCTGTGTCTGCAAACTCTTCCTTAAAACATTCATCCCCAGTCAGATTCATTTCCTTCCTCCACACTCCTTTCTCTATGAACCATACAGGGGAATAGGGAGAGCTCACATCTGTAACATTTATGATGAGCTAGGCACGGAGAAGGCAATGACATCCCACTCCAGTACTCTTGCCTGGAAAATCCCATGGATGGAGGAGCCTGGTGGGCTGCAGTTCATGGGGTCACTAAGAGTCAGACACGACTGAGCGACTTCCCTTTCACTTTTCACTTTCATGCATTGGAGAAGGAAGTGGCAACCCACTCCAGTGTTTTTGCCTGGAGAATCCCAGGGATGGAGTCTGGTGGGCTTCCATCCATGGGGTCGCACAGAGTCAGACACAACTGAAGTGACTTAGCAGCAGCAGGCACGGCGTTAAGGACTCTAAATGTGCAGCTGCAGTTGGTTCTATTATTCCCATTTCCACATGAGGAAACTGAGTCTCAGAGAAGCCGAGCAATTTTACCTAGCTAAAGCCATTGAGCTCATAGTGAAGAACAGGGCTAGTGAGGGTGATTTAATGCCTAATGAAGGAGCGCATCCATACTCACTCACTTTTCACCATTACTCACTTATCACAGCACATACTCAATCACTATTGTGCTGGACTGCCCCCTAGCTACTGCTTTTATCCTTGTACTCCAAGCCCTGAGCCCAGTTACCCAACCTGCTGCTGCTGCTAAGTCACTTCAGTCGTGTCCGACTCTGTGAGACCCCATAGACGGCAGCCCACCAGGCTTCCCTGTCCCTGGGATTCTCCAGGCAAGAACACTGGAGTGGGTTGCCATTTCCTTCTCCAATGTGTGAAAGTGAAAAATGAAAGTGAAGTTGCTCAGTCATGTCCGACTCATAGCGACCCCATGTGCTGCAGCCTACCAGGCTCCTCCATCCATGGGATTTTCTAGGCAAGAGTACTGGAGTGGCTTGCCATTACCCAACCTAGAGTTAGCATTTAGTAAATGTTTACCGAATAAATGGATAGCTATCTGATCAGCATTCGTAGAAAATTTCACTTTGGAAACATATCAAATCCAGAAGCAATTTATAGGCACAAGGAGGATGACATATTTCAAGGTAACAAGGAACAAGAAATCCCACTTTAAGGACTAAGATTGCCTATACCCAATATGGCAGAAAAAGAGATTGGGTGAAGGGAGTGGGCATACAGGCATAAATTAACTGCTAAGTGGTTAAAAAGGAAAAACTGTACTTAGGTACTTGAACCAAGGCTTTGTGTTTGGGCATGCAGGTCTTTTGTCTTCTCTTGCTTTGAGAATCATTACAAAAAGAAACATTCCACATTCCTTCCACTATGCTGAATAGTGGGAACAAGTCACAGGTAGAGCATGAATTTAGATTAAATAAAATTAAAACCACTTCCTGAGTCAAGAAGTATGTAAAATAGTTGCTCAAAAGTGGAGATGAGAACCTATAAGGAGAAGAGGATACATGAATTATACATGTTTCTGTTATATAGAAAAACAACTCTTCTCCTTTTCCATTAAAATATTAGAATCTGAGAAAATATATTTAGACAATCAGTGTGGAATATTAGGAAAAGGAAAAATTTGCAAGTCATTGAATTGAAGCTCAAGTTTTTTGTTTTTTTTTTTTAATTGACTTGGCTGCACCAGATCTTAGTTGTACCATATAGGATCTAGTTCCCTGACCAGGGATTAAACCCAGGTCCCCTGCATCAGAAGCATGGAATCTTAAACACTGGACCATCAGGGGCGTTGCTATTTGCTAGGAATGTGACCTCAGTTTTGGGTGGTTTTTTTTTTTTTTGCCTGTAAAATGGGGACAGTGATCTCCACCTTTTAGGATCATTATGGGGATTTAAATAAGGTAAAATATCACGACCTCTAAACCTCTATAGAAATCAGCATTTTGCCTATCTTCTTTCATAGGTCTACCACACATTTTTTCTGGAGTATTTAAAAGTAAATCTCAGTCATCATGTCAGTTCACCTTAAGTATTTCAGTTGCAAGGATTTCTGTTATTTTTACCAAAAGAAACCCCAATGTAAATTCCTGAACAAAAAAAAAGGAGAGAGAGAGAGAAAATTTTTTTGTACATGTTACTAAGTTTGGTTTACCTGTTAAGTTTAATCCTAACAGGTTCACTGGATCACTCTTCATTCTCTGCTTTGTGTATGTCCTTTGAATAAACTAATTATGCTCAATGCTGTTATAATTTGGAATCAGCTGCATGTCATGTATGCATGTCTTAACTGTTTAAGTGAGTGTTAGTAACAGTTTCTCTTTCTGGTTTTGAAGCACTGATCTGGGTAGTCCTAATTCACTTGCAGGGCTTTCTTCACTGCTTGGTTCAAAGATGTTTCATGGAAGGTTTTCCATTTACTGTCCTGTACTCTTGGGAGATGCTCCTTCATTTGCCTGAGTTTAATCTTCACCTGTATATTCTCTTAATCAGGCCCACTAAGAAAGTTGATTCACAGTGCACTTTCAGCTGTATTTCTCCTTGCCAAGTCCGCTGGGCTCTTCTTGAAGGTTTTCTACTTTTCATAATTTCCTTCAGGAGATTTGTGCAACTTAACAGCCTATCTTACTCCAGCCCTGCAGATCTCAATGTCCCAGCTATTTTTCATTTATGTGGCATTTCAAATAAATGAGGTACATATCACTTGTAAAGTATTACATAAAAACTGGCTAATAAAATTACCACAGCCATCCCCTCGAGATCGCTTAACCCAGTGGGCAATACACTACAACATAGAAGAGCCTTTGTGGGGAGTTAGGAGACATTAGTTATTTTTCCAGATAATTCCTTAGCATTAGTTTTAAAAAATTATAAAAATGTATTGAATGCCTAGTGGGTGCCGGGTACCCACTAGGGAGCTAGGTTTAAAAATGAATGAGGTGGCTCTTGCTTCAAGAACAGGGACTATACCATAACCCTCTTTGTAACTTCCTCTGGGATGTGACACAGTCTGTGGAACCTATCTTGTAAAGGCTTGTCTAAGCCCGCAGATCAGGATTGAGCTTCAAATACTGAATTTTAAAACCGTTCACTATATTATACCATGGACACGAATCTGAGCAAACTCCAGGAGATACTGGAGAATAGATGGGCCTGGTGTATTGCAGTGTGTGCTGTTGCAGAGTCAGACACTACTTAGTGACTGAACGTCAAGAAACATTACATCAACCATCCATTTCCTCTATTTTCACGTAATTCCCAAACAAACTCTTTTACCTGGGGATGACTCCAGAAATTTGGATTAGCAGAAGAAAAAAAAGTTGGGAAAGCCATTAGGCCATTCAGGTATGACCTAAATAAAATCCCTTATGATTATACAGTGGAAGTGACAAATAGATTCAAGGGATTAGAACTGGTAGACAGAGTACCTGAAGAACTCTGGACAGAGGTTTGTAACATTGTACAAGAGGCGGTGACCAAAAACCATACCAAAGAAAAAGAAATAAAAGAAAGCAAAGTGATCGTCTGAGGAGGCTTTACAAGTAGCAGAGAGAAGAAGAGAAGCGAAAGGCAAGAGAGGAAGGGAAAGATACATTCAACAGAATGCAGGGTTCCAGAGAATAGCAAGAAGAGATAGAAAGCCTTCTTAAGTGAACAAAGCAAAGAAAAACAGGAAAATAATAGACTGGGAAAGACTAGAGATCTCTTCAAGAAAATTGGAGATATGAAAGGAACATTTCATGTAAGGACGGGCACAATAAAAGACAGAAATGGTATGAACCTAACAGAGGCAGAAGATGTTAAGAGGTGGCAAGAATACACAAAAAAGCTATACAAAAAAAAGATCTTCACGACCCAGATAATTATGATGTGTGATCACTCACTTAGAGCCAGACATTTTGGAGTGTGAAGTCAAGTGGGCGTTAGGACGCATCACTGTGAACAAAGCTAATGGAGATGATGGAATTCCAGCTGAGCTATTTCAAATCCTAAAAGATGATGCTGTGAAAGTGCTGCATTCAATATGCCAGCATATTTGGAAAACTCAGCAGTGGCCACAGGGATGGAAAAGGTCTGTTTTCATTCCAATCCCAAAGAAAGGCAATGCCAAAGAATGCTCAAACCACTATACAATTGCATTCATTTCACATGCTAGCAAGGTAATGCTCAAAATCCATTAAGCTAGGCTTCAGCAGTACATGGACTGAGAACTTCCAGATGTGCAGGCTGGATTTAGAAAAGGCAGAGGAACCAGAGATCAAATTGCCAACATCCATTGGATCATAGAAAAAGCAAGAGAGTTCCAGAAAAACATCTACTTCTGCTTAATGGACTATGCTAAAGCCTTTGACTGTGTGGATCACAACAAACTGTGGAAAATTCTGAAAGAGATGGGAATACCAGACCACTTTACCTGTCTCCTGAGAAATCTGTATGTGGGTCAAGAAGCAGCAGTCAGAACTGGACATGGAACAGCAGACTGGTTCCAAATTGGGGAAGGAATACAACAAGGCTGTATATTGTCACCTTGTTTATTTAACTTATATGCAGAGTACATCGTGCAAAATGCTGGGCTGGATGAGTCACAAGATAGAACCAAGATTGTGAGAAGAAATATCAACGACCTCATATGCAGTGATACCACTCTAATGGAAGAAACTGAAGAGAAACTAAAGAGCCTCTTGATGAGGGTGAAACAGAAGCGTGAAAAGGCTAGCTTTAAATTCAGTGTTCAAAAAACTAAGATCTTGGCATCCAGTCAAAGTGGAAACAGCAACAGATTTTATTTTCTTGGGCTCCAAAATCACTGTGGAGATGGTTCATACATACAGTCACTCCAAAATGACTGTAGCCATGAAATTAAGAGATGCTTGCTCCTTGGAAGAAAAGCTATGACAAACCTAGACAACCTGTTAAAAAGCAGAGACATCACTTTGCTGACAAAGGTCTATATAGTCAAAGCTATGGTTTTTCAGTCGTGTATGGATGCGAGAGTTGGATCATAAAGAAAGCTGAGTGCCAAAGAATTGATGTTTTCGAATTGTGGTGCTGGAGAACACTCTTGAGAGTGCCTTTGACTGCAAGGAGATCAAACCAGTCAATCCTAAAGGAAATCAATCCTGAATATTCATTGGAAGGGACTGATGTTGAAGCTGAAGCTCCAATCCTTTGGCCACTTGATATGAAGAGTCGACTCGCTGGAAAGACCCTGATACTGAGAAAGATTAAGGGCAGGGGGGGAATGGGATGACAGAGGATGAGATGGTTGGATAGCATCACTGACTCAAAGGACCCAAATTTGAGCAAACTCTGGGATATAACAAAGGACAGGGAAGCCTGGATGCTGCAGTCCATAGAGTCACAAAGAGTTGGACGTGACTTATTGACTAAACAATAACAACAGCAACAAGGCTCTGCACTAGTCAGGACAGGCTCTGTTATGCTCCAGGAGCAACTTCCAGTTTTCAATGGCCCTATCAGCAAAAGTGAGTTTCCTCACTTAGGCTGAGTGTCATTCCCAGGTCAGCTTTGCTGCATGTGATCTTCCCTCTAGGACGAAGACAGATGGATCACTCTCTGTCCTGAACATTGCTGGTCATCAGGGCAGCAGGAAAAGAAAACAAAGTGAAGTGCTCTGACTCAAAGCTTCCAGGTTGACGCAAAGCTTCCACCTGGAGATGGCTCATCCATCTAGTCGCTCACATTTCACTGACTAATGCAAGTCACATAACCAAACCTGCTGCTGAGGGAGTGGGGGAGGTACAATCCACCCTCCCAGAGACACAGGAAATGTTTGGGAACAATAATATTTGGGCGCTTTACCCTTTCTTGTTTGCAAAACAAACAGATTTTTAGCCTCCTGCCCCCTCTCTCAGAAAAGAATATTTGGACTGTGTTTGTTTCAATAGGAAAAATGAAGAGAATTCTTTGGGATTTTTCGTGTAGAGGTTCCCACCTCAGCTGTGTCTCTGATATTGTTTGAAAGGTTTCCTGAAGTGGTACTTGGATATAAATACACCTTCCTGCAGTGGCTAGCACCCAGGAGGTTACATTTCTCATATTAATGTAAACTGACAGGTTAGAGGGTCTTTGAAGGTGAGCCTAGAGCCACAGTCCTGGGTTCAAATTCCCACTCCATCACTCTCAAACCACTGAGCATTTGTTTCCCCCCTTCTTTAAAATGGGGATGACCCACCTCATAGTTTTGCTCTAAAGATTAAGTGAAAATATTTGCAAACGGTCTATCACATTCCTAATCATACAAGAAACAATAAATATTAGCCACTCCCTACCACTATCCCTCTAGCATTGGGGTTTCTTGATCATTCTTATTTAGCCTATCAGACATGGAGAGGTAAATAAGCTCACAATTTGAAATCAAACAGTTTCCTAAATATCATGTTTGTACCCAGAGTTTCCGGATCCTTTGGGCTGCAAATCTTGGCTGCTCTTTCCTGCTCACCAGGCTCCTTTCCTTCTATGATTCCAAGAGATGCTCCTAAGTCACTGGAAGAGAGGAGGGTTCCTCTGCCCCCACTGCACTTGAACATCTTCTGACTCACCCTTTCTAGCATCACCCAAACTTCATCTTCACCATTGCTTGTATGTAATGTATGTACCTTATTTAATCTTTGCATTTGTTCTTGTTTGTTCAGCTGTTTCAGTGCCCTTGTGTCTTTCACTAGGCTTTTAATTAGGTCGGTTGATTCTGAAAATGGAGGGAAGCCAAGGTTTAAACCAGGTGGTTACAAGGAAGATGGTTGGAAGGAGGGTATGGGGGAGGTAGGTGGTATGAGCGCACTAATGTAAATTCATTGCTAAGAAAAAAGATTTAGCCTTTCATTTTCTATTGGTGAGATGTAGTTTAAGTTACTCCTTTCTTGTGAGAATGATTAAGCAGTAGAGTGTTTGGGAAGAATCACATTTTGCCTTAGTGATAAAATCTGAGGTTAACACCAAGCTCCTAGAGGGCAGGAATTCAATTTATGGATGGTTTACACAGAGCGATATGGTTTAGACTCATGAGTTAGCTCTTTTCATTAGCCATTAGTGTTTAATGACCACTTTTAAGACTGTAATTTTTGTGCCCCTACTTTTCTTGTATCCACCCAATCCCTGACTTTGCACAGGCTTTCCTCTACTCCAAATTTTCTTTCTTTACCCTCAGCCCTGCTTCTGTCTCTGTGGCAAACTCCTACCTATTTATTCAGACTTGGCCTTAATCTTACCTATGAGAGTAAAGCTCTCTTTGGTGCTCCCTTCCCCAACCAACCTGACGGAGTTAAGTCTTGCTTTTCCTTTCTTCCTGTGGCACAAGTACAAATCTCTACAAACTGCCCTGGGATTGACTGTTAACATGTCTGTTTTTTCCAGAAGCCTAGGAGCCCACTGAAGGTACAGAATTTACTTATCCCCTCTTGACTCTTAGTGTTCAGCCTAATAGCTGTTATAGAGTAGTTGCTTGATAAATGGTTATTGAATGCTATTTAAGTGTGCATAGTGACCAACACCAAACACCCAAGTATTATCATTAAATAGCAGTTAGTGGTGCTAAAAGCCTCCTAGTAGCCTCTGTATAGCTTTTAAAAAAAATCTAATACATGAAATATAAAGCATTATATAAAGATACCCGGGGAATCTGGAAAGCTCCTCCAGGACTGGGAATGATGGGAAGGGCTCTCTCCCCTTTGCAGGTCTTGTGTGTGTGCTAAGTCGCTTCAGTCATGTCTGACTTTGTGACTCTATGGACTGTAGCCCGCCAGGCTCCTCTGTCCATGGAATTCTCCAGGTAAGACTACTGGAGTGGGTTGCCATGCCCTCCTCCAGGGGATCTTCCTGACCCAGGGATCGAACCTGTGCCTCTTTTATCTCCTGCATTGGCAAGTGGGTTCTTTACTACTGGCACCACCAATTCATTCCTTATTTTCTGCTTTTGTTTTATAATAAAGAGGGAGAAAGGATCAGGTAAACCTCATTTGTCTGATTGGCTGTGGGTCATGTGAAGTGTTGAACACCCTGCTACTGACACACTGCCAGTGCTGAATTAAGGTTTTGTAACTTGGAGAAGGAAATGGCAACTCACTCCAGTGTTCTTGCCTGGAGAATCCCAGGGACAGAGGAGCCTGGTGGGCTGCTGTCTATGGGGTTGCACAGTCGGACACGACTGAAGCGATGTATCAGCAGCAGGGCTATGGCAGTCCAGTTTGGGATTTTCTTTCAGGAAATTTATAATCAAGGTGAGGCTGGGAAAAGATTGCAAACAACATAAAACAATAAAACCTCTATCTCATTTCTCTTAAGGTTTATCCCCTGAGTTGGATACCATTTTCTTTCTGAGGCTCTCCCGCTCCACACTCTCCCTTCCAGGCCACGCTCATCTCTCAAGACTATGGACTACTCTTTTCTGTGCGGACATTCGACCTTGTACCTAGTAGTAGCTGTCTTTGGGGGCCTTTATTCTATGGTAAATTGTGCATGATCTCTTTTGCTATGCAGCTATGGTTATTTTTCCTATTTAATACACCTGGAAATAGAGACAAAGAGAAACTAAGTAACTTGATGTAGGCACATAGGAAGTAAGATGTAAAACATGAGGTTGAACCCAAGTCTGCATTCCAATCTGAGCTTTAAGCTTTTCCTGCCCACCCCTGCTAACCCTGCCCCTCCTATTCCAGAACCATCCACCTCCATGCTATAGTCCTTACAACTTTTGGGGGGTGGCGTAGGGGATAGGGTGGTCCTCAGACTTTGACATTCTGGAGCTTGTGATTCTTTCCTTCTCAAAGGCTGCTGATTCCCAAGCCCCCAACCCCATTCTGGCAGCTATCCAAAATGTCTTTCTACTGTTTTATTCCATCTTCTGGCTGACTCAACTCAAGTGGCTCAGAGAGATTCCTGGTTTGAGGACCTTGATTCCAAGTCTCGGGTTAAAACCTTGACTATTGGTCTTGTTTTCTTCCTCTGGCAAATAAGTATAATCCCATTTTTGCCCATCTCCTTAAATGCATGACCCAGACTGTTCTTTAGTAACTTTCTGCTCATAGCACCACTCAGATGTTAGTGGGCTTCAAGTCCTGAAGGGCTGGGAAGAAGACACATGTTACCTATGTTATCAAGGATCCACCCAGTGACCCAACAACGAACACAGAACTTGCAACTCCCTTGGCAACTTGGTAGAAGAGGGAATGTCTACTCTGTCAGAAAAACTGGCAAGGGTGACCTCTTCTTCAGGACACTATTTCCCTTATCACAGTGTATTGTAATTACTTATCTGCTTTCCACTGCACTGTGAGTTCCTAAAATATAGAAACTGTATCTTGTTTAACCTACTCAATGCTAACAGTTTGGTCCAAGCTATTATCCTGCACCTGGTAATGGAGCCTCTGGCATCCATCAATGTCCATTTGCTATCTACTCTCAGCACATAGCCAGGGTGATCTTCTGAAAGCACGAATCAGATCATATCACTCCTCTGTTCCAAGCCCTTTAGTGTGTCCACTTTAGCCAAGATCCTTACAATGGCCGACAAGACCCCACTCTCTGACCTTATCTCCCACTCCTCTTTCATTTGCTTACCTGGTTCCAGTTGTCCTGGCCTCCACTATTTCTAACATTTCCACAAATACTTTCACTTCAGGGCCTTTCCCCTAGCTGTTCATCCTGCCTGGGACACTTTTTACTATCCACTGCGTGATTTACTATCCACTCCCTAATCTCTTTGAAGTTTCTCATTAAAGTCACCTTATGAGTTGGGTTCTCCCTGAGAGTTCTATTTAAAATCTCATTCTGTAAAACTGGAATTGGAATTGGAATAAGCTATTATGAATCTACCTTTATTTTTCTTCCACTAAATCTTCTTAAAGAAACTATGAAGGACTATAAAGAAAGCTGAGTGCTGAAGGATTGATGCTTTTGAACTGTGGTGTTGGAGAAGACTCTTGAGAGTCCCCTGGACTTCAAGGAGATTCAACCAGTCCATCCTAAAGGAAATCAGTCCTGAATATTCATTGAAAAGACTGATGCTGAAACTGAGACACCAGTACTTTGGCCCTCTGATGCGAAGAACTGACTCATTTGAAAAGACCCTGATGCTGGGGAAGGTTGAAGGCAGAAGAAGGGGAAGACAGAGGATGAGATGGCTAGATGGCATCACTGACTCAATGGACATGAGTTTGGGTAAACTCTGGGAGATGGACAGGGAGGCCTGGCGTGCTACAGTCCATGGGATCACAGAGAGTTGGACACGACTGAGCAACTGAATTGAAGTCGTCTTTGCTACCCCTTTTCTTTGTTCTACATGTCTAGATTTTTTGATGTCCCCCCTCTTTTCCTCTAAATATTTTATTTTCTCCCTCCCTTTTACCCCAACGCAGATCTAATGTCATTCATCTATATTCATGTATCAGTCTTCTTGATGAAAGAGGTGAGGCATGAAACAGAAAAATATGAGTTCTCAACCGAAGTGAAGCTGGAAAGGGAGCTGGACTCATAAGATACTGAGTTTGAGTCTCAGTTCTCAGCTTCAACTTCATCAGCTGTAAAGATGAACACAGGAGTTCTAACTGAGGGACTTGGTGAAAACACTGAATGAGAGGGCAAGTGAAAGCACCTGGCATGTGGTCTCTACCAGTGGCAGAACCTTGGCTTATTGTTCACTGAAGCCCCCCTGCGCCTAACATGGTCCAGTTGAAGTAAATGAACTAATTATTGATGAAGAAATGGTTGATGTTAAAAAAAAAAAATCCCACTTTTCTTCCTCCTCCAGATTTTTTCATACCTCTTACTCATACCTCTTGCTGCTGCTGCTGCTAAGTCACTTCAGTCATGTTTGACCCTGTGCGACCCCACAGATGGCAGCCCACCAGGCTCCCCGGCCCCGGGATTCTCTAGGCAAGAACACTGGAGTGGGTGGCCATGTCCTTCTCCAATGCATAAAAGTGAAAAGTGAAAGTGAAGTCACTGAGTCGTGTCTGACTCTTCATGACCCCATGGACTGCAGCCTACCAGGCTCCTCCATCCATGGGATTTTCCAGGCAAGAGTACTGGAGTGGGGTGCCATTGCCTTCTCTGATACCTCTTAACCTGGTCTATTTTTTTTTCCCCTCCATAGCACTAAACACCTTCTATCATACCAAATTATTTTCTTGTGTTGATCATCTTTCTCTCTATACTTAAGATGATAGCTCCAAGATGGAACGGTATTCCCACCCTCTTTCTGCTTCTAGTCACTACTAATACTGCTGCTAAGTATCCAACCCAAACACTAAAATGGGGTCTGACAACCTGATCAGCAAATATTTGTTGGATAGACGAGTGAATGAATCTTTTAATCTTCAGAATCTCGCTGGAGTCTTAGGTAATTTGAATCCTCAGGGCCCAGTACTGCTTGGTAAATGGCAGGTGTTCAATGTTTGCTGAAGTTATTGGGTACTCAGCTCTTTCCCTGCAGTCTTTGTCTGATTACTACAAGACTAGGTCCATCAAAAGATGTTCCCAATGTCAATTCACTCAGGCCTCTCCTTTTCATCTCATCCAATCAACCTAGTATTCATCTAACAAGTTATCTGAGTTTCCAAATATCGAACACTTACTGCGAGTTCAAAAGCATACTTGGTGCTATATGTGACTAACGCGAAGGAAGCAATAGCAAATAATAAGATGTCTGAAAGTAATTAAACGTGAAATTACAGGGCAGATACTTTAGAGGAAGACTGACGTAGAAGTAAATTCCAAAGTTCACAAGTCGTCCAACTACTCTAAGTGCTCCACCTGTTGATAGCAAGGACCATAACCTGAGCAGCTGCTTAACAATCAGAAGGGCCTTTAGAGTTTCATCTCCTTTGTTTTCAAGAGAAGGAAACCAAGGCGAGGCACAGGAGAGGCCACGGCAGAGAGATGGGTCTAGAACCCGGGACGTGTGGCGTTCTGGAAGAAGAGGTGTCCTCAAGGTCCAAGGTGACTTTGCTGGGGCCGTAGAAGCCGCGGTGCCCGGTGTCCCGGAGAGGCTAAGGTCCATGTTGCTACGGTGAGGTGAAGGGAGCTTGGGGGAAAGTCGCAAGGCGCCCTTCCCCTGGGACATAGAGCCCCGGAGTCCCTGGGGAGGGTTCAAGGCGGAAGTTCCTCTTGGCCTCAACTAAAGGGCCGCCCCCACTGCCTTCACTCCCTGGCCGCCACTCTGAGGGACAGAGAACCCGCTACTCCCCGCCTCAACAAGTCACTCGGAGCTGTCTGCGGCTGCCTGACACCCGCTTCACCGAAGCGGGGGACCCCTCGGAGCCCCAGGGCACTATTTGCCCCAGCGGAAGGATCTCGCGCGCATAGCCGCGGCAGTGACCGCAGAGGGACAGTGACGCCGCCGACGCCGTACCGGTGGCGCAGCGACGTCGCGGGAGGCGGGGGCGGGGGAGCTGGTCGGGAAGTAGTTCCGGGTGCGCGGCCCCGGATGTTGGCTGCTCCCGCTGCCGCCGCCGCTCTCGGCGCTGCTCCGGGCCTCAGCGGCTCGCACCAGGCGCCGTTGGGACGTTTCCCGGGGGGCGGAGACGCACACAGCGGCCGGGGGCTCGGCCGGGCCGTCCCGGCCTGCGCAGCCTGAGGTGAGGGCCCGCCGCCGGGGCGGTCGGGCCGGGGCGGCGGGCGAGGAGGCGGGGCCGGGGCATCTCCCGGGACGGAGGCAGGGGCTGCCCTCCGCGAAACGCCCTCTCGGTTCTCTCAGCTGCGGCCGCGTCGCGGGGCGGGCGGCGGGCGGCGGGCGGCGGGCGGGGCAGGGGGCCTGGGCCCAGGCAGAGGCCCGGCGAGCGGCTAGGGCTGGGTTCCTCCCTCCCCCGCGGCGCTTCTCAGCTGCTGCTGCCCCTCAGCAGGGAAGCGGCGGCTCCGCGCCTCCCGCCCCTCCCCCAGGCGGGGCCCGAGGGAGCTAGACGGGATTCCCGGGGGCGTCGAGTCCGAGGACAGTGGGCTCCGTCTTCTCTCCGTGACCTGACCCTGGCCTGGGCTAGCCCCACTTCCCCAGCGCGATGCAGCGTCTTCCCTTCAAGCTCCGGGGTGCTTTTTGGCGGGCGAGGCGGCCAGCATCTCGCGCGTCGGGGGTGCCCTTAGGGGTGGGGAGGCCCGTGCTGGGGGCCTGTGTTCCCACCCATCCTGTCGCCGTCCTCTGTCGGCTTTGGGAAGAGGCAGCAGTTCCATGCGGACGTGTTGCTGTCCTGTGTGTGTTGCATCCTGCCCACGTGGTAGGGTGTCTCCCCCCCCCACCCCCACCCCCCTCCAGTTTGCAGCTGGTGAGGAGGGAGGTTAAAGCGGGCTGGTTTTTTCCTCTGTGATTTCCTCCGGGTGGCGTGGAAGGTGTTAGGGTCAATTTGCTGTGCCGAGGCCGACGGTTGGTAAGCTGGAAGAAGCAAGACTTGTACTCTCTGAGATTGAGACCAGTAAGGGACTTAGTTTCATTGACATTTTCCCCTCTTCCTTGAACTGCTCTTGTTCTTTTCTCTACAGTTTAATCCTAAACAGAATAATAAGCTCTAGCTGCTGATGCATTGAGGTGTATAGTTTTCACTTATCCGTTGTACTTTTTTGTGTATGGTTGGAGAAGGTTTTTCTTTTCTGTATTGTGCAATCCACGTCTCTGTTGTTCCTGGTTGGATTCCTGAATGAGCTGAGTTGGATTGACCAGGGAGTTAGAGATTGATGGGGCATCAGCCTTGTCTTTTTCTGACATTTATTTTTTCTTTCTGTTCTGTTTGCCAGTGAAACAGGCGTGCATGTCATGGATGTGTTATATGCATAGCTCTTTACTTGCAAGGCAGCACTAGATAAGTTTCAGTGAGTCACTCATTTCATGGGTGCTTTTTTATTTCACTTTCCCTCTCTTGCTATTGAGTATCATTGTACTCTCTGGTTTGTGAAACGTGTGTTTTGAGTAATTTCTTTCCTTAATGTCTCTTCCAGGTTAAGGTTTCCATCTTCCTGTGTTTTGCTCTTTATGACCACAGATTGCTCCCTTAACAGGGAACAGGCCACAGTAGCAGTGAGGGAAGCCTTTTATTTCTCCCTAGGCTATAAGCAGATACTTACAGACGAGCAGTGAGGGCCTCTTCATTTTTATGTTTGGGTAGCATCTAGAGATATGATTGAATTTTTAATTTTTTTTAGGTTTCGGTTTTCTTTTTGTGTTTCTTGAAGTAAAGATGAATCTTGTTTCTGGTTTTGTGTTGCTGAAGATATGAGGGCTTCCTCATGCTTTTATTAGGTATGTTTTTGGATGAGGTCGGGTGATTTCGATGATTCTCTCTCTCTTTAAAAAAAATCTGGTACAATTGTTAGTATAGTCTTCTGTGTATGTAAAATGAAAATACTTAAAGACAGATTCTATCTGCCCTCACTATGCTAAGTATGGGTGGGGCAGTGGAAGATAAAGAGTGTTCTGATACATTCTCAGGCATATTTATTAAGTCAGTATTTGCGTACTTCTGCAAAATACTGTGCTATGTGTGAAGTAGTCTATGTGCTATGTTTGAAGAGACACAGGAAATAAAATATGTGGTCTCCTCTCACTTTTGTTGGGGAAAGAACATATAATATGCATCATTCAGAATTCCATACAACATCAAGCTCCTGGTTAGGATAACAGTGCAGCCAAAATCAAGGTATAAAGTGAGATTTGGAGAAATTGAAATTTTCAAAAGGCAAGAGATGTATTCCAGGAGAGTGACGGGGTATTTACCAAGACATACACTGACAGTGTATCAGTACAGAAGATAGCAAGCAACTTGATTGGCATAGAGCATCTTATTGGTGAATTATAATAATAAATGAGTTTAGGCTTGGTAGAGTAGGTATTGATGGAGGACCTTATTAAGGATATATAGTTTAATTTGGTGGGGTACCACCGTGGGTTCTAAAGATTGGGAGTAAGATGAAGCATATTATTCCTAAGGAAGATTTTCATAATTAGTTGAGCATTCTGGAGTAGGGAGACTGACTAGAAGGCTCTTGAAGAATTTTGGGAATAAGCTGATGAGGGTCTGAGATAAAATGGTGATGTTTGGAATAAAACAGTAACTAGCATTTATAGAGTACTGTATGCTAGGTACAGTGTTCTAAACTATATACATGTATTTAACTCCTAAAATCTTTATAATAAGGTGTTATTATCACTGTGAAGAAACTGAGTTACAGAAACGTTTAGTAATTTGCTCTAAATCGTTGAGTATTTGCTTAACAGAGAGTAAGCAGCAGAGCCAGAATTTGAACCCAGGCAGTTCTACCTTTGAGCTCATGCATTTAGTCTTTAAATTGTATTGTCCTGTGTGAGAATGTATATTTGAGTAAAAATTAATTTGAACTTAGTGATATCTGGATGTGTGCCAAGGGAAGAGGGCAAATTAAACATTAAAAGATTAAAGGCTAGAATTTTGGGAGAATGGCTGATAATGATCAGGAAATTAGGAAAGTGTCACTGTAAAGATAAATGAGCCAGGATGGGTAATGGTCAACACTTAGATTGTATATAATCAATTTTTCAATAAAAGATTAGCCTCCTGCAACTCCTGATGGTCTTTTCTGCTTGCTGGTTTGACTCTGGAAGGGTAGGCTAGTTTAGTATTAGTCTAAGCAGAACAATTAGAAAAACAGATCTGCTCAAAAGAAAAAATGTATAGAAATTATTTTGGTTGAGCCATATCACTGCTTTCCAACCTTAGCAAAGATAATCAAGATTTGAATAGAGTAATCCTGTAGCGTATCACTGTAAGATGATATGAAATGTAGATTGTATATTGAGCAGGACTGTATTTGGTAGTAAAAAAAAAAAAAAATGAGTAGATGAGTGTTGGAAGGTTAGTAGTATGATAGCGAAAGAGCTTTGACGTTTGGAACTGTGGGTGACATTATAGGCTAATAGATAAAGCATTTCTGAGAAGAACCAGAAGTACATCAGTGCCACAGAAGCCAAGGATAGGAAAGGTAATATGGTTCAGTTCAGTTCAGTCGCTCAGTCGTGTCCGACTCTTTGCGACCCCATGAATCGCAACACGCCAGGCCCCCCTGTCCATCACCATCTCCTGGAGTTCACTCAGACTCACGTCCATCGAATCAGTGATGCCATCCAGCCATCTCATCCTGGGTCGACCCCTTCTCCTCCTGCCCCCAATCTCTCCCAGCATCAGAGTCTTTTCCAATGAGTCAGCTCTTCTCATGAGGTGGCACAAGTACTGGAGTTTCAGCTTTAGCACCATTCCTTCCAAAGAAATCCCAGGGCTGATCTCCTTTAGAATGGACTGGTTGGATCTCCTTGCAGTCCAAGGGACTCTCAAGAGTCTTCTCCAACACCACAGTTCAAAAGCATCAATTCTTCGGTGCTCAGCCTTCTTCACAGTCCAACTCTCACATCCATACATGACCACTGGAAAAACCATAGCCTTGACTAGACGGACCTTAGTCGGCAAAGTAATGTCTCTGCTTTTGAATATGCTGTCTAGGTTGGTCATAACTTTTCTTCCCAGGAGTAAGCGTCTTTTAATTTCAAATGCAGTCCTAAAGTTCAGAAACAATGATCGTTATGAAAAGACTATTGAACTGGAACCAGGAGGTGATTTGTAACCTGAGAATTTTGAAAGGAAGGATAAGAGATTCCAGGTTTGTTTTCTACAGAAGGTGTTGTAGAGATGTTATGGTCTGGTATGGTAATTCTTAGTATTTTCTCCTAATGTTTCCTTCAGTCTCATTCTTGTCCACATGTCAGAGCTGCTCAAATATTAGAAAACTCACTTTTTTTCTTAAAAAAAAAGAAACCTTTTGTTCTAAAGCCAGTGATTTTATACTTTAAAGGTTCTCTCAAACTTATTTTTCTTTTTTAAAAAGTTTTATTGACATAATTCACATACTATACAGTTCACTCATTTGAAGTGTACAGTTCAGTGGCTTTTATTTCACCAAATTGTGCAGCCGTCATCACAGACATCATCTCAAAAGAGAAAGTCTGTGTTTGTTGGCTGTTACTGTCCATTTCCCCTTCATTCCCCAGTCCTAAGCAAGTGCTAATGTACTTAACGTTTCTGTAGGTGTGTCTTTTCTGAACATTCTGTATAAATGGAATCATACAACTCACGGTCTTTTGTGTCTGACTTTTTTTACTTATTGTAGTGTTTCAAGGGTTATCCATTTTTGTATTGTGTCAGTATCTAATTGTTGAATATTCTGTTGTATGGGGCTTCCCAGATGGTGCAGTGGTAAAGAATCTACCTGCCAGTGCAGGTGATCTGGGTTCAATCTCTGGGTCAGGAAGATCCCCTGGAGGAGGTAATAGTAACCCAATCCAGGATTCTTGCCTGTAAATCCCATGGACAGAGGAGCCTGGGGGGCTGCAGTCCATGGGGTTGTGAAGAGTTGGGCATGACTAAGCACCAGCACAATTCCATCTTCTGACTGCCGCCTTTTATTTCTCTACTTGTCAGTTGATGGACAGTTGAGTTTCTTACTCTTTTATCATTGTAATCCTCACCCTGTCAGCTCCATCCTGCTTATGGCTTTCTTTGAGATTGTAACCTCTGCTATGCATTCTGCTAGGCACTGGGGATATGCAGATGAGTGTCCCATGGCTCTTGAACATTAATATAGTGTGTTTTTGGCTTACATATGTTTTCTCATGTGTTATCTGTGTATCAGGCAACAGCCCTGTGAGGTAGACAAAGTGTTTTTTAAGGTGAGCAATTTGCAGTTTAGATTAGGTGCCCAAGGTGAAGTCAGTGATGGAGCAGTTAGATCGTCTCAGTGCATGTCTGTCGCTGTTTCCGCTTCTTTATGCCGCTCTTCTAACCTAAAGGAGCCTCATGTGAATTACTGGAGAATTAGAGAGGTTGGAAAATCCTGTTGCTTAGGGAATGAGTAACTTTTAATGTTAAACTTCAGGATTTAAAATGAGATTTTTCTTATTGCATTTTGTCACTTGTTTGTGATTTAGATAAGTCATTTCATATTTCTGCCCTTCTTTCAGAACTTTTTTGGGGATTAATGTGATGATGATGATGATAGAGGTAGTGATAATAGCTAACATTTTCTGAGGCTTTACTATGGGCTCCAAAGTGTTCTGACTATATTTATTATTCATATATTCCTCACAACAACTCTGGAAGGTAGATCTTATTATTACCAAAATTTTACAGATGATAGGTACAGGGATAGGTAAATTGGCTAAGGATATGTAGCTGGGAATGGAAACAGCCAGGATTTGAACCCCTGCAGGACTCAGTGACTCTTAATCACTGCAGTGTGCTGTTACTGTGTTATGAATTAACAGAGGGTAATGTTTCAAATAAGGATATGACCAGAATATGAAGATGTGATTTTGAGTGTGGTTGGGGAAATAAACAGCAAAGTTAAGTTGACATTTTATCCACATTTCTTTTAAATATTGGTCTTTCCACAATGAGGTACCATTTCACACCAGTCAGAATGGCTGCGATCCAAAAGTCTACAAGCAATAAATGCTGGAGAGGGAACCCTCTCACACTGTTGGTGGGAATGCAAACTAGTACAGCCACTATGGAGAATTATGGAGATTCCTTAAAAAACTGGAAATAGAATTGCCTTATGACCCAACAATCCCACTGCTGGGCATACACACCAAGGAAACCAGAATTGAAAGAGACACGTGTACCCCAGTGTTCATCGCACCACTGTTTATAAAAGCCCAGACATGGAAGCAACCTAGATGTCCATCAGCAGATGAATGGATAGGAAAGCTGTGGTACATATACACAATGGAGTATTACTCAGCCATTAAAAAGAATACATTTGAATCAGTTCTAATGAGGTGGATGAAACTGGACCCGATTATCCAGAGTGAAGTAAGCCAGAAAGAAAAACACCAATACAGTATACTAACACATATATGTGGAATTTAGAAAGATGGTAACGATAACCCTGTATGTGAGACGGCAAAAGAGACACAGATGTATAGAACAGACTTTTGGACTCTGTGGGAGAGGGCGAGGGTGGGATGATTTGGGAGGATGGCATTGAAAGCTATATAGTATCATGTAAGAAACAAATCGCCAGTCTAGGTTTGATGCAGGATACAGGATGCTTGGGGCTGATGGACTGGGATGACCCAGAGAGATGGTATGGGGAGGAAGATGGGAGGGGGGTTCAGGATTGGGAACATGTGTACACCTGTGGTGGATTCATGTTGATGTATGGCAAAACCAATACAGTATTGTAAAGTAAAATAAAATTAAAAAGAAAAGAAAAAAAAATTTCAAAGAACAGAAGAGAATGAACAGCCAGTTTGGCAGGGACAATGAAAATAATAAATGTTTTAAGACACCTCCCCCCAAAATAAATAAATAAACATCTTTAACACTTCAGTGTACAGAGGTACGTGTTGTTAGGCATCCAGGTACCATTTTTCCTGTTTATCCCTGCTAGTTCAGTTCAGTTGCTCAGTTGTGTCCAACTCTTTGCGACCCCGTGAATTGCAGCATGCTAGGCCTCCCTGTCCATCACCAACCCCTGGAGTTCACTCAGACTCACGTCCATCAAGTCAGTGATGCCATCCAGCCATCTCATCCTCTGTCGTCCTCTTCTCCTCCTGCCCCCAATCACTCCCAGCATCAGAGTCTCTTCCAATGAGTCAACTGTTCTCATGAGGCGGCCAAAGTACTGGAGTTTCAGCTTTAGCATCATTCCTTCCAAAGAAATCCCAGGGCTGATCTCCTTTAGAATGGACTGGTTCGATCTCCTTGCAGTCCAAGGGACTCTCGAGTCTTCTCCAACACCACAGTTCAAAAGCATCAATTCTTCGGTGCTCAGACTTCTTCACAGTCCAACTCTCACATCCATACATGACCACTGGAAAAACCATAGCCTTGACTAGACGGACCTTAGTCGGCAAAGTAATGTCTCTGCTTTTGAATATGCTGTCTAGGTTGGTCATAACTTTTCTTCCCAGGAGTAAGCATCTTTTAATTTCATTGCTGCAGTCACCATCTGCAGTGATTTTGGAGCCCCCAAAAATAAAGTCTGACACTGTTTTCCACTGTTTCCCCATCTATTTCCCTTGAAGTGAGGGGGCCAGATGTCATGATCTTCGTTTTCTGAATGTTGAGCTTTAAGCCAACTTTTTCACTCTCCTCTTTCACTTTCATCAAGAAGCTTTTGAGTTCCTCTTCACTTTCTGCCATAAGGGTGGTGTCATCTGCATATCTGAGGTTATTGATTTTTCTCCTGGCAATCTTGATTCCAGCTTGTGTTTCTTCCAGTCCAGCGTTTCTCATGATGTACTCTGCATAGAAGTTAAATAAGCAGGGTGACAATATATAGCCTTGACGTACTCCTTTTCCTGTTTGGAACCAGTCTGTTGTTCCATGTCCAGTTCTAACTGTTGCTTCCTGACCTGCATTTAAGTTTCTCAAGAGGCAGGTCAGGTGGTCTGGTATTCCCATCTCTTTCAGAACTCACCACAGTTTATTGTGATCCACAGAGTCAAAGGCTTTGGCATAGTCAATAAAGCAGAAATAGATGTTTTTCTGGAACTCTCTTGTTTTTTCGATGATCCAGCGGATGTTGGCAGTTTGATCTCTGGTTCCTCTGCCTTTTCTAAAACCAGCTTGAACATCAGAAGTTCACGCTTCACATATTGTTGAAGCCTGGCTTGGAGAATTTTGAGCATTACTTTACTCGCGTGTGAGATGAGTGCAATTGTGCGGTAGTTTGAGCATTCTTTGGCAATGCCTTTCTTTGGGATTGGAATGAAAACGGACCTTTTCCAGTCCTGTGGCCACTGCTGAGTTTTCCAAATTTGCTGGCATATTGAGTGCAGCACTTTCACAGCATCATCTTTCAGGATTTGAAATAGCTCCACTGGAATTCCATCACCTCCACTAGCTTTGTTCGTAGTGATGCTTTCTAAGGCCCACTTGACTTCACATTCCAGTATGTCTGGCTCTAGATGAGTGATCACACCATCGTGATTATCCGGGTCGGGAAGATCTTTTTTGTACAGTTCTTCTGTATATTCTTGCCACCTCTTCTTAATATCTTCTGCTTCTTTTAGGTCCGTAGCATTTCTGTCCTTTATCGAGCCCATCTTTGCATGAAATGTTCCCTGGTATCTCTAATTTTCTTGAAGAGATCTCTAGTCTTTCCCATTCTGTTCTTTTCCTCTTTCTTTGCATTGGTCGCTGAAGAAGGCTTTCTTATCTCTTCTTGCTATTCTTTGGTACTCTGCATTCAGATGCTTATATCTTTTCCTTTTCTCCTTTGCTTTTCGCTTCTCTTCTTTTCACAGCTAGACAGCCATTTTGTTTTTTTGCATTTCTTTTCCATGGGGATGGTCTTGATCCCTGTCTCCTGTACAGTGTCACGAACATCATTCCATAGTTCATCAGGCACCCTATCTATCAGTTCTATACCCTTAAATCTATTTCTCACTTCCACTGTATAATCATAAGGGATTTGATTTAGGTCATACCTAAATGGTCTAGCAGTTTTCCCTAGTTTCTTCAATTTAAGTCTGAATATTCCTGCTAATAGCCTCTCAAGTCAGAAATTGTATTTTCAGTGTTCTTCACTGTCAGCTTTGTTAGTCACTTAGCTTTACACATTGCCACTATTCAGAAACCTTGGCTTAGGATAGCTGAAGCTTACTATAACTACTCTCCTCAGCCTTCCTTTAGCTATGAATCTTTTTCATTTTGAACAGTTAGCCTTTCAGTACTTAATGGAGGTACTCTTTGCCTCCTCCACCCCAAAACTCAGAAAACACCACGGAGGCATTTTATGGTAACTGTCAAAAATTTTGACCATCTTAATTGGTATAAATGGATTTTAGTGCACAAATAACAAGAACCAAAGCTTAATATTTTAGTTAAAGAGATTGACTTATACTGAAATTGGAAAAGGCATCTGCTATACAGGATTTTGGATTTAATAGAATTTGTTATAACCAGATCAGCAAAGCATTATTACCGTGGGCCATCTGCTGGGATATGGAAATAGCTTTGTTATTTGGAACCAGATGTATTTATAACAATGGAATTCTACTTATTTTAAGTAATCTTTTTAGTTAGGTACCTTTGGCTGCTGTTTTACTTGGCATGTCAGCTGATAACCTGAGAATGCAGTGTTTTTCAAAGTGATTATTTTCTATAGAATTGAGACAAAACACCTGAAATGGAGAGCAAATGAGACTCATATATGGTGTCTAGTACTGTAACAAGAGAAAATATAGGGGAGATATGAATTTGATATAAGATAGTTAGGATCGTATTCAGTAAGAACTCTGGCACTGTCAAGTTTAGTTTCCAACAATTATGAAACTACTCTTGTTGCTCTCAGAATTTTACTGTAATCTAAGTGACTTCATTTTGGTATAATCAGACCTATATTAACATTGCCCTAGTCTGATTTTCCCAGGTAAAGAAGTCTGTTAATGGGATGCAGTAAGAGACACTATTGCTTAGGACATAGTCCTAGAAAACTTTTGAATTGAATGCTAATAATTTTGGAGATGGAGAAAGTCCTTGGGTGGAAGTTTTTACAGAGAGTCTGTAGAAATCTGATATAATGACTGTTTCTGTTTGGGCTGCTGTAACAGAATGCCACAGATTGGGTAACTTAAAAACAACAGAAATTGATTGCTCACTGTTCTGGAAACTGAAAAGTCTAAGACCAAGTGCCTTCTGGTGAGGGTCTCCTTCCTGGGTCATAACTGACGCTTTCATACTGTGTGGAAAGGGCAAGGGATCCCTCCTGGAGCCTCTCTTATAAGAAGCTAATCCTATTTATGGAGGCTCTGCCTTCATGACCTAGCCACCTCCCAAAGACCCCACCTCCTAATATCATGTTTAGCGGTTAGGATTTCAACATAGAAATTTTGTGGGGGACACAAATATTTAAGCTATAGCATTGGCTATTTTTTCATTATTTTCAAATAATATGTATGTCATGGATTCTATTGAAGAGTTGACTGATGATCCTAGGATGACTGTGTGTCTGAAGGAGACTTACGCAGTAAACTGGGTTTTAGTTGAAGTTTTTACCTGGAGTACAAAGCTGAAACCTGTGAATGAATTCTACTAAACAGAGTCCTGCCCAGAGGTGTATAGTGGTGTCAAGGATATAAGATTGATCTGATTGATTGGCAAAATGTGGTGCCAGTGTGACCTTATTAAAGATTTCAGAAGTTGGAATTGGCTTTTTCCTAAGGCTGAGACCTGGCCTTACTGTGGAACATAGATTTGTGAGAGAATGGATGAGCAAAGGAAGACTGCTAGAACTCCATAATAACAATTTTAAATTCTGTTTGCTTATAGAGAGATAGGATTGGGAGTGGGGTGCAGTGAGAGCCTAGATTTTGGCTGGTGTGTATATGGAACTAAAATGTTTCTGTGGCTTGGCTGTACGACTTCGGGAAGTTACAGACATGGCAGTCAGGTATGCTGCAGTCACGAGCAGGTTGACTTTTCTGAATGAAGATGGAGCAGACTGTCATGGCAGGAAAACAATATATGTGATTGGGTCTGTAAATTTGTGACGTGCTTTACCTGTCTAAGGGGCTGTTGATGGTATTGTCTCATATGTATATACATAGATAGGAATCACTGTCAGAATGGCATCTGTGTGCATCAGGGCAAGTCGGGTTTTATGTTTATTATAGGGCATGTGTGTATTGGAAAGATATCCACCTTAATTTGAATAATACTTTATGAAAAGCTTTTCCTCTGATCTGTTAGATTTTGGAGCCTCACTCAGTCCTGTGATGTAGGTAAGGCAACTAATAGTTCTTTTGACAAATGGAGAAAATGAGACACACGCTGAGACTGACATAGTGTTACTCAGTTGTATAGAGCAGAGACAGTGGCCTGGATCCTGCATTCTGTCTCTAGTCTTGTACTCTGTAGTAGAAAGCTGACAAGATTTTTATGAAGAACATACTTGGATTTTTAAGGTAGAAATTCAAGTTTAAGAACATCAAAGGACCTGGGCTACTTGGAGTAGAACTTGTCTTGTGATGATGTCAGACTGAGGGACAAAAACTGTTGGGAGCAGTGTTTTCCTTTGTTAAATTTGGATCCTTTTCCAGTATAGTTGGATATATTTTTACTTCAGCTTGCATTCTTTGTGAATTCTGAAGGTAAGTAGGAGATGGAATCAGAAGGGAAACATCAAAGGATTACTAAATAGCAGATTTGGTCTTATTTTTATGAAAGTATACATCTGTAAAATTTAGAGATTGAGAAATTGTACCTGGAACATGATTCTACCGAGGATACTTGGGTTACTGCCATAGTGTGAATCTGTTTTCTCTTGTGCAGTGGGTAGGGAGAGTGACAGTATATAAAAAATTTTTAACTCCATAGGAAAAAAGACTGGGAAAGAAAGTATTTTTACATTAGGTAGTCTTTATTTTCTTCTTTGAACCTGTTTATATTTTCTGAGTTCTCTACCATGAGCAGGTAATCATTTTTATAATCTTCTGTTTTATAGTTTTTAACTAAAAATAACCTGGTTTTTATGGTTCAAATGAGAATTTGAAAAATGTGAAGCATGGCACTTTTGAAGAATAGTTTAAGCACTTGGTGGTATTATAAAAGTATTTTGTTTTTTGGTCAGTTATATTAATAAATCAGTTTTATAAATTATTTGATTATACTTTTATAGGTCAAGTTGTGAGTGTATTAAATGTTTTGGGTTTTTCTTTGCATTAGAAATTTGTCATTTAGCTCTGCTGATCAATAAATTAATTTTAGTGCCCCAGAAGCAACCAAGAACTTGTATTTACATATAAATAAATGATATAAAAATAGCACTTTTATAAAGTGAAAAACTAGGTTTAAGAATCTACTCATTTCCTTTGCAGATTTCTAGTAAGAAAAACAAAACTGTTAGTGATACTTTATAAAGTACTTGTTTTCATCCAGCAACATTGGACTCAGTTTTTCTCATTTGTTTGCTCATTTATTCAGCGTCTAGTGTGTCCTGGGGACTGTACTAAAAGCTGGGGACACAAGTAACTGATAGGGTCCCTGCCGGCAAAGATGACCACTTTTGGTTTGGGAGAGACATCAGAGAGATATCCTAGGCATATGGAGACATCTGTTTTTTTCTGTTTTCTAGTTTTTAACTAAAAAGGCAGCATGACTAGCTTATTTCTTTGAAGAACTTAATCCTTTTAGTGGTTTGATTAGATGACTTTAAGAGAAGCTGATGGCTTCATAATTATTTTTTCTTACTGCAAAATACTGAAAATCATTGACCTAAAGAATTTCCTTATCTAAGGAGCTTTGCTTGCAGAGGTGGATGACCTACGTGTTTGTATCTGTTCTGCTTTGGGAGCATAATTAAGAGACCTTGTGCTGATTCTTCCAGAATGGATACAGTGTCTTTTTTTTTTTTTTTTCTTTTATTCTCTCTACTGGTGATCCTTGAGCAATAAGGGTTTGAACTACACAGGTCCACTTGTACGTGAATACTTTTCAATAATGACTGCAGGTCCATGGTTTGAGTTCAGAGATACAGAGGAACTGCAGATAGGGAGGGGCAGCTGTAAGTTATACTCAGGTTAAACCTCACATTATTTGGATCAGCTGTACTAATAAATGAAAGGATATTTCATATTTGAGCTTAGTTTTAAGAATTTAATGTTGTATCAAAAGTTACCTCTTGTCTAATATGGATATCCATATAGACATACATCTTGAGTTAATCTTTTATTAAGGCCAGTGAGATATCCCACTAAAATGCTTGATACAGTCATTCACCTACTCTTAGAATACCTGTAGTCACTGTGTAAGGTAGCTTGTTTGTTACTAGCTCTAATTGGGGCAAAATTTGTTTCTAACTTCATCTCTTTTTCCTTCTCCTTTTCTGTGCAACATTGGAGACCTAGTTTGCCTTCTTTAACAAGATAACTCTTTACATATTTGAATGTGATTATTCATTCAGCAAATATTTTTTCAGCACCTACACATTCAAGACATAGTTCCGGGCATTGTCAGAGATCCAAAGGAAGTTAAGAGGCATAGTCTCTTCTCAAAGAACTGATGTAGAGAAAGAGTCAGCGTTTTGTTGAAGAGAGTGGTTTTGCTTATGACCTGGAAAGCTTCTTGGAAACAGTAATGTTTGAAATAAGACAGTGAGAGGGGTAGTCTACTGTGAGCACATAATCAGAAATCTAGAGGTGAGGAGGAACAATGCAAGTTAGAGAAGTAGCAAGAAGGCTCAGCCTGGCTGTTTCACAAACTGTTCTCAAGGATATTGAAAACGTTCATTATTGTATTCTCAGTGCCTGAAGAAGTGCTGGCGGGTAATAGGGGCTCAGTAAATATTTGTTGAATGAATGGTTACATTTGGGAAATACAGAATTTCTTGAGTCATAAAGCACTCTAGGATATAGAATACTTTGGTAAGTCCCTTAGAAAAGTATTTGACTCAGACTTTCTTGATTTTGGAATGCCTGTTAACAATTTTTAAAACCCTCTGGAAAATATTATACTGGGGTCTCTGTTAGAGCTGACATGGAAGGCTGGAAAGTGTGTGTTTTTTTTTTTTTCCCCACCAAGCACACCCATTTTCTTCAGTCATTCTACATTTGACATTTGGCTTCTAAACTCCTTGTCAGTCTGATATCCCTCCCTGCAAACTTTCTAGCTCGTAAGTGTTCTTAAAATGTGGTACTCAAAACAGAACACAATACTCCAGTTGCAAACTAACCAGTGAAGAGTGAATGGGACTGCTACCTCCTTGATCTCTATACTGTTCTAATGGACCCTAAGATTGTATTTTCTTTTTAGCAGCTGAGTCACTGTCTTGGCTCATATTCAGTCCTCATATTAATTTACAAGAAGTTCTTTGAGTCAGTTCATAGAGATTTCCTATTAGTAGAGCTACCAAATGAATGTCCCCCCCCCCCCCCACNCCCCCCCCCCGCTTTTTTTTTTCTGATTGAGTCTAGGCTGTTTTCTCAGAAGTACTAGTCATTCTTAAGCTTCCTGAAATGTGAGGAAAAAAGAAAGAGTTGATTGTACAGTGCTGCTGGAGTAACATTAAAGTCCAACTGTACTGCTGAGTGCACTCAAAGCTAGATAAAATGTAATGAATCCCTCTATACCTATTACAGATTTAATAATTATTAAGCTATATGCCATATTTGCCGCAACTGCCTTTTTTCCTTTTTCTCTTTTGCTTGAGTATTTTAAAGAAAACTGTAGACATTGTCTTTTCACCCCTACAAAGCTTAGTATGCATGTCTAAAAAATATAGACATTTTCTTACATAACCATATGCTATTATTGTAGCTAACAAAATTAACCGTATTTCCTATTAGTGTTGTCCAGTGTCAGTTCATAGTAAAAATATCCTTGATTGTGTCTTTTTACAGTTTTTAATTGAGTCAAGATTCAGACAAGGTCTACACATTACATTTACTTGTTACTGTTGTCTCTTTTAACCTGAGTTCCCCTCTTTCTTTTTGGCATAATTTCATCCTGTCTACTTTGGATTTTCATGTTTCTGTACCAAGTTCTATTACTATTACTTTGGAAATAGCTGTAAGAGTTTTCCTTCATTTATAGCAATTTAGTAAACGTTTTGGACTATTATGTACAAAATATATGCTCAGCATTATGGCGAGTAGAATGGTTAATTTGACATGTCCCTGGCCTACTAGGAGGCCTGCAATCCAGTGGCAGAGACAGGTACATATGGAAACAGTAGGAAAGAGATTATTTGCCTTTACATGGAGCATGCCTTGATTATATGAAGGTGAAGGTGAAGTCGCTCAGTTGTGTCCGACTCTTTGTGACCCCATGGACTGTAACCTACTAGGCTTCTCTGTCCATGGGATTCTCCAGGCAAGAATACTGGAGTGGATTGCCATTTCCTTCTCCAAGGGATTTTCCCGACCCAGGGATCGAACCCGGGTCTCCCGCATTGGAGGCAGACACTTTAACCTCTGAGCCACCAGGGAAGCCCTTGATTATAAAACCTCCCATTTATTTTCCTGGTAAGTGCTGCTGGTGGACATTACTTCAGTCATGTCCTGATCAGAAACCCACAGTTGATTGCTCTCTTGATTCAATCTAAACTATACTGTTTCAGGCCTGGCAGTCATTGCTCCACTAATTCTCACCTTTACCTAAAGTGAAACTCCTCAAAGCACAAATACCTTTTTTTTTTTTTTTTTAAGACCAAGTTTATATTGTCATGTAGAATTTTTCATTTCTCAAGATTATAGACATTTTGAGAGCAAAAGTCTTTGTATAATATTGGAAAGCTTTAAAGAGTTCTGGCACATAATGTTGGTGGGCCTGCTCTTACTGCCTACTACCTTCCCAGAGAGAGCTTCTGCCAGTTAAAAGTAAATAATCCAATTCTGGATCTCTTACCCAAAAGCCTCCTTTAAAAAAGCCCATTCAGTCAGTGATCTGAGTCACAGACGGCAGATACATGGTTTGCCTGTTGTCACTTCCCTATCACCATGTCCATGGCGAAACTAATTTCTTGTTTTTTTCAGACATGACCTTTTCTTCTCAGTGTAGCACTTCAGGCAACTACTACCTATTGAACATAATTGGCAAGTGATAGGAAACTTTTCTGCTATCCCAGTCATAAAGCAGTAGTTCCTGAATTAAGCTGTGCAACCAGAATCACCTGATACTTGTAATTAATAGACTCCCTAGGTTTCACCCTAGACTCTTGAATCAGGATTTCTAGGAATAGGATAGAAACGATTCTTAAAAGTTGGCAGTGGTTTGTTGACTGGCTTTGGGGACCAGACAGGCAATTCTGGTTTTGTTAAAAAGCTGTAGCAGTGGAGACTGTAGCTTCCCATCTTTCCTAGTTGTAGTACAGTATCTCATTCCTCTAAGAATCATGATGTTCCGGTGTGTTCAGTTTACGTTTCAGGGGTACGGTGGGTCTCTTTCTTTGAATTATACCAGGCGAAGCACATGAATCAAATGCCTGAGATAAAGATATGGGATCCAGAGAGGTGGCATCTTGGTTTTCTAAATATAACTGAGCATAAATTTAAAGCCTCAAAACTGTTCAGTCCTCTGAGAGCTTATTCTTTCTCTATTTAGTGAATACCTTTAGAAGTTTAAAGTGAAAGAGTTCAACATTTTTGGAGTGAACAGGTCTTTAGAATTTTTTTCATATTTCGTGTATATTCTTTAAAGATTTAAACGTATAATATGATTTAACTTCATATACCTTTGTCAGATTTTTTGTGAAAGTAAATCTACAAATTGGGGAAACATTCTTTATTAGACCACATGATTTGATTTTGGGACTGGAAATTGTGGTTAAGTTATTGAGCAAAGTAGAGAGACTGAAGTTTCAAGATTATCCAGTGAGTTAATAACAGACCCAGAAATAGAATCCTGTGTTATTTGCTTGGGTTATGATTTGGTTTGAAGAGGGCGACCTGTGATCTGTTTACATAAATTTAGGGGTTTGGAAGAAGTTACAGTTCTGTGATGTTTAGCCAAGAACCTCCCCTCCCCACACTTACCACCTGCTTTATTGACACTAATCCTACACTATAGAGGGTAGAGACACAATTCATATTTACACTTCCTACTTCTAAAACAGTCTTGTAAAGCCGAAGCTGATTGTTGGTTTGCCTGCTTTTTTTCATCTTCTGTTATTAGAGAATAACAACACCTTGCCTTAGTGTTTTTTTTTTTTTTAAGGATGAGAGGTGGTATAGCCTAAGTAGTTGTTTTATAGGTAATGTTAGAGTGGTTTCCTATAGCATTTTTTCAGGGTTTATACAGATGTATACCTAAGTGTATCTTTGTTAAACATGTTTAATTAGTGTGTAGTTTGGAAATGGTGGAGCCCACCAGAAAACGAACTTTCCTGAACCACTAATGGTTGAAGGGGTTATAGATTTCAGAGTAATTGCTATAATAGAGTTGCTTTCTGATGAAGTCATTACTTTTACTCTCCCCTTTTCCATTTTGTGGAATAGGGTGGTGGTGGGGGGGAGGTTCCTATGGCACTAGTGAGGAAAGAAGCAGGAACTTACAGAACAAGGCAATATTTGTGTGTGAGTATGTGCTTAAACTTGTGGGCAAGTTTAAGAAACTTAGGAAAAAAAACAAAGGACCCCCCCCCACACCAGCTTTATTGAGATAAAATTTACATACCATACAATATACCTATTTAAACTGTAAAATTCAGTTTTTTTCTAAACAGTTTCATAGGGTTGTGTATGTTTTCCTCTCCTTCTAAAACAAGCCCCACACTTATTAGCAGTAAGTCCACTTTACCTGCCTCCCTGTGCTTAGTCACTCAGTTGTGTTCAACTCCTTTCGACCCCATGGATTGTAGCCCACTAGGCTCCTCAGTCCATGGGGATTTTCTAGGCAAGAATACTGAGTGGCTTGCCATGCCTTCCGCCAGGGGATCTACCCAACCCAGGGATTGAACCTAGGTCTCCCTCATTGCAGGCGGATTCTTTACCATCTGCCTACCAAGGGCACCTGCCTCCCTAGCTCTACGAAACTACTAATCTAACTACTAACCCATAATCTAATTTAATATAAATTTGTCTGATTTGGACATCTGATATAAATGAAATCATGTAATACATAGTGTAGTTACTGACTTCTTTCACTTAGTATGTTTTCAAGGGTTGTTTATGTCATAGCATGTGCCATTCCTTTTTATTGGCAAACATTATTCTGCTGTATGATTATAACATCTTATCCATTCATCAGTTATTGGGCACTTGAGTTGTTTCCACTATCTTGCTGTTATTTAATGCTGCTATGGACATTTGTGTATGGATTTTTCTGTGGTGGTATGTTTTCATTTCGTGGATATATTCCCTGTAGAATGGCTGTGTCATATGGTTACTCTATGTTTAACTTTTTGACAAACTGCCAGACTTTTCCAGAGTGGCTGCACTGTTTTACATTTCCACTACCAGTGTATGAGAGCTTCAATTTCTTCAAATCTTTGCAACTTTTGTTATTGTCTGTTTTTTTTTTGATTACAGCCATCCGAGCTGAAGTAATATCTGGTACTTTAGTATCTGATTACCTAGATGAAGTAGTAGTGTGATTCTGATAGGCATTTCCCTAATAACTAATGATTTTGGGCATCTTTTCGTCTTATCGAACATTTTAATATCTTTTTTGAAGAAATGTATATTCAAGTCTCTGCCCATTTTTTCTTTTTTTGCAGTCAAATGCCCTACCCCTTTGCTCTATGTCCGAATCTTTGGGCATTTTTGAGTTGTTTTTGTTGAGTTGTAGGGGTCCTTTATGTATTCTGGATACCCAGCTTGTTCTTCTAACTGCGAATTTGTCTTAAATTATTTGCTTGAGGCAGAGAGAATTAGTGGATACAAAGACTACAGTAAAAAGATTTGGTGAATTTTCAGTTATATCTTAGTTGTACTTCTTTTGGGTTTATTCTCTTTCCAATCTAGAGGAACTTGGTTTATTCATTCATATGAACAAATATGACTGCAGACTATGTACTAGGATTTGGGGATATAACAGAGACTGAAACAGAAACTTAAATCTGCGTTCTAGTAGGACAGAAGTGAAGTGTGAAGTCACTCAGTCGTGTCCGACTCTTTGCGACCCCATGGACTGTAGCCTACCAGGTTCCTCTGTCCATGGGATTTTCCAGGCAACAGAAGCAGGCAGTAAAACAAAAGTCATTATCAAGTCGTATCAGATGACAAGAGCTATGAAGAATAAAACAGGGTAATGGGGATATAGTGTGATGGATGAGCTTTCTAATATGTTCTTCACCTTTCTTGATTTCTTAATCCGTTCCTCTCTGCTCTGTTTGACCTCATTGCACTTTATTTTCATTTTATGTAGTTTGTAGCTAAATTTTTATTTCACTCTTTCCTGATTCTTAACACCCTTCCAGTCTAATTTTTGTTCCCACTAGTCTGCAAACTCCACCCTCTATAGTATTAAATGGTCTTCCGTTAAAAGCCTGTTTTGTGTTTTCAGTTTATGTCAGTCTTAATCTGTGTGTAACACTTGCCTTTTTCCCCATTAAATCACTTGGTGCTATCTCCAGTACAGTTTTCTCAAGGGTGTTTTTAAAAACTTGTTCCTCTTGTCTAAATCTGAGTTCTCCAAATTTAAGTTTTGGCCTTTCTTCTCCCTCTAACATTACCATGGTGAATTGATCATTCTCACATGATTTTGCTTTCTGAGAGCATGTGACTCTGAGTTCTCGCTTTTTAGCTATAGCTGCATCACTGCCTTTAGGTTCAACGAGTGGAGCTGCGATGAACAGCTGATTGCTACTCACTCAGCAGGATTCTTTCCCTTTACTCCTTCCTCTGGCAGATTTTTCCTGTTTAGGATGATTAAGACACAGGTTATTTCCGTGACTGCTTTAATGATTACCTGTGAGTAATGGTATAGCAATTCACAATGTTCAGTCAAGGAACCTGACTCAACAGGGTTGTTCCTTCATGAATGCTAGTAAATTTTTATTTTCAAGTCTTACGAAAGATAGAGCTGAATTCAGAAGTTTACTTTTTTTTAAGGAATGCTCTCTTGACTTACAGTGGTTTAGAATTTATTTTCGGCAGAATTTATTTTCAGCAGACTTTTAATTCTTTTATATGTCACGGTGGTGGCTTCATTAAAGCTCTTGTTACAGTAACTCAAGGCATGAATTTTCCCTTTTAACAATGTACCCAAAATTACAGTTGGGATTGCAATCAAGGTCTTGGCTCAAGGTCATGAATGTTACAAGTTCTTTATAAATAAAAATACTTCCATTTCACCTCTTCCTCTCAAATAATATATTTTATAGACCTGTTTGTTAAACATCTGCTTCCTAGATGTGAATAGTTTGTAACTCGGTTTAATGTACACTTGATGACTGCTTGTATTAAAAGAAATTCTGTATTCTTCTGTTAGTGATGGTGTGTAATACAGTAGTTTCTATTGGAGCATGTGCATCAGTGCATGAATGATTTTTACTCCCTGTACTCTGGTTATGTCATGCTACACAAAGTTTCTTGTTTGTTGATTTTCAAAGGATTTGCAGAAAATGTTAGTTGGTGCTGTTGGCACCAACTTAAACTGTATAAATTTTGGATGAAGTTGAATGAATTATTATAATTGTTCAACATATTTGAATTCAGAAATGTGAGTTTGTGATTTGAGGCAACTGATTTCACTGTGAATCTTAGCCTTCTTCTGTGAGCGTTCCATGTTTCTGGACATTTGCCTGGATAGGGAGAAAAATGTTGGTGTATTTGTTCTTTCAACTAACCTGACTGGTGTTCAAGACACCATGTAGGAGCAATAATCTTAAGTTAAAAGAGTGAAGAAAGCTGAAACTAAGGCATCAAGGCTTAGATTAGAAAGATAAAGTTCACCATTTAAAAGTATAAAATTTGGTGATCTTATACTAAAGGATTTTATTCACAAGGTTGTGCTATCAACCCTGAAAGAAACCAGTTAGCAGTCACTCTTTATTCGCATCCCTCCTCCCATCCCCCTATCTACTGGCTAATCTACTTTCTGTCTCTCAGATTTGCCTATTCTGGACATTTCGTATGAATGGAGTCTTGTAATATGTGGTCTTTTGTATCTGACTTCTTAATGCTAAGATGCTCAAGGTTCGTTGATGTTGTGTCATGTAACAGTATATCATTCCTTTTTATGGCTGGATAATATTCCATAGTGTATGGATACTGTGCAGACAGGCCACGTTTGTGTATGTGTTCATCGGTTGATGGACATTTGGTTTCTTAACACTTTTTGACTTTATAAATAATACTGCTATGAACATTTGTGTGAAGGTTTTTGTGTGAACGTATGTTTTAAGTTCTCTTGGTGGAGAGTGTATATTATATCAGTATATTATATGAGTGTATATTATGTATTCCCAAGAGCATTTTATATATATTTATGTATGTATATATCTGTGTGTATATATAATTTATATATCTAAAAATAGATATCTCTTTAAGGGTAGAATTGCTGGGTCATATGGTAACGTTTATAAGAATTAACCTTTGTTTTTGATAAAGCTGATAATGTAGAATGTGGTTTAGGTTTAACAGCCAAATGTGCTGGCTAACTTTCCATGTTCTCTTGTCCCTACCCATCCAATATAGACAGCTCACCTGATGTCTAGATTAACTGTTGGAGTCAATAGGTCAGTCATACTCAGATAACTACTTGCAGAATCCTGGATATAGAGTCCTGGAGTTAGCTCTACCCACTTGGTGAGGAATCTGATAGCCCAGGGGTGTTTAGAAGTCATTCCTCATAGAAATCAAGAGTTGAAGTGTTCAGCTCTAACAAGGAAAAAGAAAGGTGTTAGGCTAGAAACCTGAAAGCCATTCGTAGATAAAGGACCCTAAAAGTAGGAAATGCTTTAAAGAAAGATGATGAATTCCGCTTTGGACATAATAAATTTGGGATTTCTGGGAGAGAATGTTAGTTATGTTTAGAGATTAGGAGATTGACCCCTAATAGGGATGTGGATTTGAAATTCATCTACATGTAGGCATTTGAAGTATAAGAATAGGTAAATCAATCATAAAATAAAAACAATAGAGAAAAGTTTCATAATTTCCATATCTGAAGTCTTGAGTTTTTGAGTCTGCCACCTGATATTTCAGCTGTATCTTACTCTTGAGTGGCTTGTTTCCTACTGGTTTTGTGAATTTTGATTGTGAATTTGTTTATCTTGGGACCTTATCCTTGAGAATTCTTCTAAGCCTAGATCGAAGGCAGATTGCCAGAGAGGACTTGCCTTTGCATCTGTCAAGGTTGGGGGGCAGATAACACCATTCTAGGACCACTCTAAAATCCTGAGTATGAGGCTTTTTAAACCATAATCTAGGTGAGGGTCAGCTTCTGGTTGTATCCGAGAAGATGCTGTTGAACTGCTCTTGTAGCCCCCAGTCCCTCACCAACACTCAATGCCAGAAAATTAAGAAATTTTCGTTGAGATTCTCTTGGATAACATCTGGACTTTGCCTCTTGTACCTTGAGCCCTAACAAGCTTTGGGATTGCAAGCTGAAATTCAGGGTTTGGCACAGTGCTCTGAAGATGAATGAAAGCTGGTTTCAGTACTCTGCATACTTCTCTAGTTTCCCTCTTTCACTTAGTTTTTAGTCTCGATCATACTTTATTTTCTTTCAAGTTATTGATTAATATATAAAGGTTTAAAATTATCCAGTGTTTGTTATTTTCACTGGGCATGTTGATCAAGCTATCTATTCTGTTGTTCTGGCAGAAGTAGAACATCTCTTGACAGTTATTGATAGATGCAGGGAGTGCAGTCAGCCTCTAAAATATAAGTTATAAACTTGGGATAACCACCAATGTTTTGTTTGGCCCACATAGTGTTTAGAAAATAAAAATCGGGAGATTTCAAATAAAATTTTGGATATTTTGCTTTTCTTGAAAAATTAGATATTCTTATATTTTGGGGGCTCCAAAATCACGGCAGATGGTGACTGCAGCCATGAAATTAAAAGATGCTTACTCCTTTGGAAGGAAAGTTATGACCAACCTAGACAGCATATTAAAAAGCAGAGACATTTCTTTGTCCACAAAGGTACGTCTAGTCTAGGCTATGGTTTTTCCAGTAGTCATGTATGGATGTGAGAGTTGGGCTATAAAGAAGGCTGAGTGCCAAAGAACTGATGCTTTTGAACTGTGGTGTTGGAGAAGACTATTGAGAGTCCCTTGGACTGCAAGGAGATCAGTCCTGGGGTGTTCATTGGAAGGACTGATACTAAAGCTGAAACTCCAGTATTTTGGCCACCTGATGAGAAGAGCTGACTCATTGGAAAAGACCCTGATGCTGGGAAGGATTGAGGGCAGGAGGAAAAGGGGATGACAGAGGATGAGATAGTTGGATGGCATCACCGACTCAATGGACATGGGTTTGGTTGGACTCCCGGAGTTGGTGATGGACAGGGAGGCCAGGCATGCTGCGATTCATGGGGTCTCAAAGAGTCGTACACGACTGAGCGACTGAACCGAACAGTATCGGGCTTACAATCCTGCTCAGTAGCAGTTGGCTAGAACTGGAAAAGGAGCTGATCCTTTTAGAGTGAACCTGTTTTCTTTAGTTGTATATATATTATACCCTCCCATTGCAGCTTCTCTCATTCATATTACTACTAGACACTGAGTGATCCTTGCGCTGGATAGTAGTGCTAATAGATAGTTTCACATTTGTTCAATGATTTAATTCTAATAACAAACCTGCAGTTTATCTCTTGATAAAGTTTTAGGTGATACTATCCCCAAGTTACAGATGGAAAAAATGGAGGTTCTCTGCTGCTGCTAAGTCACTTCAGTCGTGTCTGACTCTGTGCGACCCCATAGATGGCAGCCCACCAGGCTCCCCTGTCCCTGGGATTCTCCAGGCAAGAACACTGGAGTGGGTTGCCATTTCCTTCTCCAATGCATGAAAGTGAAAAGTGAAAGTGAAGTTGCTCAGTCGTATCCGACTCTTAGCGATCCCATGGACTGCAGCCCACCAGGCTACTCTGTCCATGGGATTTTCCAGGCAAGAGTACTGGAGTGGGGTGCCATTGCCTTCTCTGGGAGGTTCTCTGAGGATATGTAATTCTTCAAGGTTTCATAGTGTCATAGCTAGAATTTGAACAAAGCTTTTCCTGTTCAATGTTATTCTTAACTTTTTAATTAAGCAGTGGAACTGTTCTTCAAATCAAGTCTTAGTGAGGTCCATTCTGTGAAACCAACAAAGATATCACTCCTTTGATTGAAGGGTAGATGAAGTGGGAGATGGGAACCTGTGAGGATGGGAACCTGCATGCTCAGCTCTTTGGTAGCCTTTAGGCACCTCTCTGGAATCCTTCAGTTCAGTTCAGTTGCTCAGTCATGTCCGACTCTTTGCAATCCCATGAATCGCAACACGCCAGGCCTCCCTGTCCATCACCAACTCCCGGAGTTCACTCAAACTCATGTCCATCGAGTCGGTGATGCCATCCAGCCATCTCATCCTCTGTCGTCCCCTTCTCCTCCTGCCCCCAATCCTTCCCAGCATCAGGGTCTTTTCCAATGAGTCAACTCTTCACGTGAGGTGGCCAAAGTATTGGAGTTTCAGCTTTAGCATCAGTCCTTCCAATGAACACCCAGGACTGATCTCCTTAGACTCTACTAAACCATTTGGACTCTTATCTGTAACTAAGCTTAATTTGTTAAATTTTGTGAGTTTTTAGCTTCTTTGGATGTTACAGTTATAGTGTGCCTGTTTTTTCTGTGCTTCTTGGTATGTCAGTCTTCCTTAATGTAGTTCATCATATTGCTCAACAGCATTTTTAGTTTAATTTATTTTGATTTATAGTTTAATTTATTTTGGAGCATCTGATAACTAACTCTTCTTTACTTTCCAGGTTCTCTTTGTGGCCAGATGGGTTTGTATGGACAGGCTTGTCCATCTGTAACTTCATTAAGGTGAGTGCTATTTTCTTTTTTTATTGGAACATGTAACATTTAAAAAGTTATGCTGGTCAAGTCATATTAGAATCAGTTTCAAGCCTGTAAGGCTCACAGTAAAACACTGTGGTTTGTTTTGGGAAGTAATGCTGTTTTGTGAGATAGGGAGATAACTTTTGCTTACAGAGAAAGACTAGATAGTAATTGAAATTCCTTTCTAAAGGATGATATAAACAGCATACCTAAATTATCTTCATTTACAATAAATAAGTAAAATGTAAAAGAGTAGGAACTAAGTTGTATTCAACCCAGTGGTTTTATATTTTTTTGAAGTTGCTAAATATTTTCTTCAAATTAAATCTTAAGTGAAATCCTGTGAATAAAATAGATAAATGCTGGGCTTAGACTTCCATGTTCTACCCCCATATTTGCCCTTGAGGGATTACTGTAGTTCTGAGAGCACAGTCTGAAAACGAAACATAAATCTAACCTGTTAATTAAAGTTTTTCAGACTGCACTGTGAATTGTCGATGGCAGCGCCTGCCTTGCCTGTGGTGTTACAGCTAGCTACCATGTGTTGCTGCTACCATTTACTTGTTCAGCATAGTGATCACCTGGTATAGTGTCAGGAGTGGTCTGAATGCTGAGGCTGCAGTAATGAACATAATGGATTAAAAATCCTGTAATCTTTGGATTTATATTTTGGTGAAGGCATAATTAAGAAACAAATAAGTAAGTGTTAGATACCGATAGTGATAAGAGCTAAATGAAAAATAGAGAAAGGGATTAAGAAATTCAGAGATAATGTGTTATTTTAGACAGGGTAGCCAGGGAAAGCTTTACTGAAAAAGTGACATTTGAACGAAGGCTTGAAAGAGTGATGGAACAAACCTTTCGTTGGATAGTAGAGGATGAACATTCCGGGCATAGGGAACCCAAGAAGTGCTGGGGCAGGAGACTTGCTTTGTATGTTGGAGAAACAGTCAGGCCATTATAGCTGGAACAGAGCAAGTGATAGTTGGAATTAATCAGCTTTGGAGGGCAGAAGAGAGAGGAGGGATGCAAAATTGTTAAGAGTCGTTAATATGGAGTCATGGAATCTTCAGGCTTGAAAGAAATTTTGGTGGTTTAGAATGCCACAAAAGAAAAATAAAGTTGCCTTTTTTGTTTTCATATGCTTGAATTTTTATCAGACTAAGGTTGATATCCTTTTTCCTCAGTGGGAAAGCTTTACACTATGCTGTTTTGACATTTCCCTAAGAATACATCTTCCAGCTTATAATGGAAATAGGTGGAGTGATGCTTTTCTACCTGGTTGGAGTCCACATGCCCCCATACCCCCACAACAGACACCTGTATAGTTTTGAAAAGAACTTAAAAAAAAGGACTGTTATCTTTAATCTCCAAAGCTGCTGTAGAACTAATTTCACTTAAGAGTGATTTCTGCTTAATATGTTGGAAAGAATCATTTTACCCTTTTTTGAATATTTAAAACTTTAGATATGAGCAAGTCAGGTTATTTTTGTAGACTTTGATCTTCCACTGATCGCAGATTTCCTTAAAGACACTTGTTTGTGGGTTATGTTAATCATGCATTAAAGTCATTTACTGAGATTTTATATCCCTCTATTTGAATAGTTCTGTCTAGGTGAAGCTTATATATGACATTGGATTAGGAATAATAGATACCTAACTTCTTATTGCTTGACAGAATTATATTACTGGAAGGGATGATGAAAGAGAAAAGATACCATGAATTATTTTATAACTTGCTCACTGTGTTATAATTCTTGTGTGTAATACTCTATAATCAAATTTTTATGGATATAGCTATAAATTTAGCATTTAGTAAACTGAGAAGTTCTGTGACATTTGAGTTGAGATACTTAGGATCCTTCTATCCTAATCTTTCATTTTTTGTAATATTCTGTATGGTCCAGTCTGTCTGTGAGGCAGAGAATTCACATTCTCAGATATATGGGTAGACCATTGTTTGTCATTGATTCTTCTAACTGAAAGCCAGCTTTGGTTTGATACAAGGAGGAGAAGAAAAGAATGACTACTTTTTTGGTGACAGAGAAACTGAATTACTTAAAACCGCAATGAATTTTTGTCTGCTTTTGCACAGTCTTTCCCAAGCCAGAAATGGCCTCCAACTACACTCTATCAATAGAAGTAGAGTAAGAAGTCTTAAAGTAAACTCAAACCCAGTGCAGACACTGCTTATTTGCCATAACTCTCTTTGTATATATTACCTTTATGTCTTGTATATACCTTCGTATGCTACCTATTTATCTAGAAAGTGACTAACTTCAAGATAGGAAAGCATGTGAGTTTTTGGAGAAGAACCACCATATGGCTGGGAATGAGGAAATGGGTAAGCAGGTGGTGGGGAGGGCTGTAGGCATAGGTGAGAGTGGGAGTGGATTACTTATGTGAAGTAAAGATAGGGGGTGGAATGAAATCATGTGACAACTAAAAAATTTGTTAGGTAGGAGAAGGTACTTAGTAAGTGAATTAAAACTCTTCCTCTGCCCTTTAAGGTAAACAAGTTAAATATTGTTTTCTATAGATGATATTTGATCCCTGTTGAATTTGAGCATGTTAGAATTATTTTTTAAAATTATGCTCACTGTATTTTTATGATTAAAAAGTAATCATAAATCAATTATTGTTGAAAATTTGGAAAAACAGAGATAGTCATTGTTGATAATGTCTTATCATGTAATTTTATTCCAGAAGATATTGTGTGTTTAAAGGTGCCCCAGATTTTCTCTAAAAGAATGGTTGCAAAAGATTTTGTGTTATGATAGCTAAATACACTCAATTTTAGTCAGATTGCTCTTAATTAACATTTTGTTCTTTACTTGATAGTGTAGGTAAATTGCAGTTTCACAAGTTACTATAATAACATCATATACTATTACAGTATAACAAGATTGTTTTCTTTTTATCAGGATTCTGTCAGGAGGCAGAAACCACACCTGTTATATGAACAGAGACTTTAATAGAGTCATTGAGTAGATTTGAAGTTGTTAACTAGATAACAGAATGGATAAAAATAAAACTACTTAAATTATCATGGAGATAGATACTTCCAGAAGCAGCTATGAGCCCAAAGAGCTTGGGCACCAAAGGGGAAACCTAGACTTGGAGGAAGGGTCCTGTGGAAACAATTCAGATCTCCAAGGCGAAGGTACTACATGCTGATGCTTGTGTTGAGTTCAGAATAGAAATCCCATAGGTTTGAAACCCAGAAATCTGGGGAAAGGGTGCTGGCTGGTGCTGGAGTCTTTAAGTAGGGTATGATTAAACTAGTTTCATAAGTGTTAGAAAAACTGCAAACTTTATTACTGCTATGGGGAAGACTTTCTGTTGTAGGGGTGAAGAAACCTTTGCTGGGATAGTGCTCCTATGAAGCCCAAAGAAGAGATGAGAAAGCACAAGGACCTCTTTTTCTTCTCCAGGCTTGCAGTCCATCTTTAGTGTTCCCTCTTGGCAGACCCTTAGAAGAAATCAGCTGCTAAAGTAGAAATGTGGTTTGCAGGCAGAGTCCCACTTCCAGCATCGTTAAGGCAGATGGGAAGAAGCAATGAGGGTTTGAAACTGAGGGGCATAACTTAATAACTTTTTTCAGCAAACTACTAAGAAATACAGTGTTAAAAAATGTTTTCTCAGCTCTGTTCTGCAGCCAGTGTTTATGTGATTTTAGTAAGGTGTTTGCATGTTGCTAAAAAAGTGCTAATTTTATAAATCATGTGATATATATGAGTCACAGGTATTCCTTGCAGTCTGAATCTACTGCATTCATACCCTAAGTTTGAATAGTAGGAGTCTGGATAGTGAACACTGAGTCATATGCATTATTTAAGTCCTGAGTTCTGAATAACAAGAGAGTTCAGGTAATGATGGATATAGTTTCTGTCAGACAGTAGAATCTTAAAAATTTAGCAGAATCTGTTTGCTTACTGAGTTTATATAAGAGGCTTTGAATCCTGAGATGAATGAATCTCCTTTTTATTTCCAGGTACAGACTCAGTAATAGCAAAAGCTTACTGAAAAAGCAAAAGTTTTCCTTGAACATTTGTTTTATGTAGACAGGTAAACACATATATGTATATAACATACTACTTTTACATATCATAGCATTAGATTTTTTATAATTTGGTTTGATTAAAGCAAAATAAAATTAGATATTTCTTTGGACTTGTTAAAGCATATCTGAATTGCCTAGCGTTTATGAGGATTGATTTTTGGTTCATATGTGCATTCAGCCTAGGCATTAGGTTGTCAGTAATACTTTCAAGCATCAGTCGTTTTTGACCTTCTGCCTGAGATTTTTCCTTTCATTATCTCTTCTGTTTTTATGGTTTACACTTAAACCTTTTCCTTTTTGTTATGCTTCTCCCTTGAAGATGCCTTTTATTATTGATCCAGGCTGTTTGTTTATGATGTGAGGGAATCAACAGGGATTCTTAGAAAAAGCTTGTGTGTTAGTGAATGAATTTCCTGCCCATCCGTCTTCTCATTGCCCTCCATTTGATATTGATAACTGTGCTGTTTAGAATGACCAGAGGGGGACAGATTTGTTTTAAGGCTTCTTGCTGCCTGGTTTCTAGTTGCAGACTTGGTATTGTTAAGGCAGCTCTGGTATATAGTTGTAGAATCGGGTAGGTACAAGTTCAGATCTCTGCCACATATTATTCGTAAGATCTTGGATAAGTTACTTCACTTTTCCTAAGTTTTTTTGTAATAGAATTGTTAATGTTTACCTCACTGGCCTGTTTGGATTCATGGGATACATACATAAAGCATCTGGTATAATTTTTCCTCTCTTGTGTTTTCCAGTAGTAGAAAGGGCTTCCCAGGTGGCTCAGTGGTAAAGAATCCACCTACCAACGTAGGAGACGTGGATTCAAGCCCTGGGACAGGAAGATCCCCTGGAGAAGGAAATGGCAACCCACTCCAGTATTCTTGTCTGGAAAATTCCATGGACAGAGGAGCCTGGCAGGCTATAGTCAGTGGAGTCGCATTGACTGAGCACGCATTCAAACCCTCACTAGTAGAAAGCAAAAGGGATCATTATTTTTAGAACAAAAGAGGACATATTTGTATCCTTTGCTGTCAGCTCACGAACATGGGGTAGAAGAGAATTTCTTTCCTCCTTCTATTTCCCCTTTTCCCTAAATTCTTATTTTTAAATTTTCTTAAAAATTAAAAAATTTTTATGAAGGATGGTTGATTTTCAATGTTGTTTCTAGTATATAACAAAATGATTCAGTAATGCATACATATGTAGGTATATTCTTTTTCAGATATTTTTCCCACGATAGTTTATTACAAAACATATTGAATATAGTTCCCTTTGCTACAGTAGGACCTTGTTGTCTATTTTATATATAGTAGTGTGTATCTGTTATTCTCAAGCTGCTAATTTATCCTCCCCTATACCTTTCCCCCTCTGGTAACTATAAGGTTTGTTTTCTATGTCTATGAGTCTGTTTCTGTTTTGTTAAGTAAATTTTATATGTTTTTTTTAATTGTACATATAAATAATATATATTTGCCTTCCTGTCTGGCTTAATTCACTTAGTTTGCTACTCTCTAATATGATAATTTACCAGTAGTGTTCAGGTTTGCAACTGACCTCAGGCTAAGGATGTTGCTGACATTTAATATTAGATTTTTATCATATTTATAATTAATATGGTTTCATGTTTTTATATCAGTTCCATACAGTGGCAGGAATAACTTGCATTATCATAGTCCATTATATTTATCAAGCTTTTTGTAATTGAAATCTATTAATTTGCATGTTTAATTCTGACATGTTCCAATTAAATGAAGAGTAGTAATGAGAAACCATCTTAACTTTGACCATTACAGAAACTTTTCTAAAATCCGTTTTCAACTTTCTGGCTTATCTTAAAAAGCTTGCATCTCATGTGGTAGCCAGGAGTGTGATGTGGCTGTTTAAATTAATTAATAAATATCAGTTCCTCAGTCACAGTAGCCACATTTTAAGTGCTTAATAGCCACATGGCCACTGACTGTCATACTGGCTAACACACAAACATTTCCATTGTTGTAGAAAGTTTTGTTGGATAGTGCTGGTCTAGAGTATCCTAAATTTAATTTAATTTAATCTTTGGTCTAAGCTGACTTCTAGGGTTTCCTTTTCTGAGCATCAGGTATTGAAGAGTACCATTGAGTATTCACTGACTTAAGGCTGTATGAAAATTATTATGGTACTAAATATTGACTTTGATAAGGGTGGTGTCATCTGCATATCTGAGGTTATTGATATTTCTCCTGGCAATCTTAATTCCAGCTTGTGCTTCCTCCAGCCCAGCATTTCTCATGATGTGTACTCTGCATATAAGTTAAATAAGCAGGGTGACAATATACAGCCTTGATGTACTCCTTTTCCTATTTTGAACCGGTCTGTTGTTCCATGTCTGGTTCTAACTGTTGCTTCCTGACCTGCATGTAGGTTTCTCAAGAGGCAGGTCAGGTGGTCTGGTATTCCCATCTCTTTCAGAATTTCCCACAGTTTGTTGTGATCCACACAGTCAAAGGCTTTGGCATAGTCAATAAAGCAGAAATAGATGTTTTTCTGGAACTCTCTTGCTTTTTCCATGATCAGCAGATGTTGGCAATCTGATCTCTGGTTCCTTTGCCTTTTCTAAATCCAGCTTGAACATCTGAAAGTTCACAGTTCACGTATTACTGAAGCCTGGCTTGGAGAATTTTGAGCATTACTTTACTCGCGTGTGAGATGAGTGCAGTTGTGTGGTAGTTTGAGCATTCTTTGGCATTGCCTTTGTTTGGGATTGGAGGAAAAACTGACCTTTTCCAGTCCTGTGGCCACTGCTGAGTTTTCCAAATTTGCTGATATGTTGAATGCAGCAGTCTCAACAGCGTCATCTTTCAGGATTTGAAGTAGCGCCACTGGAATTCCATCACTTCCACTAGCTTTGTTCATAGTGATGCTTCCTAAGGCCCACTTGACTTCACATTCCAGGATGTCTGGCTCTAGATGAGTGATCACACCATCGTGATTATCTTAGTCGTGAAGATCTTTTTTGTATAGTTCTTCTGTGTATTCTTGCCACCTCTTCTTAATATCTTCTGCTTCTTTTAGGTCCATACCATTTCTGTCCTTTATTGAGCCCATCTTTGCATGAAATGTTCCCTTGGTATCTCTAATTTTCTTGATGAAAGTGAAAGAGGAGAGTGAAAAATGTCGGCTTAAAGCTCAACATTCAGAAAACTAAGATATGGCAACTGGTCCCATCACTTCATGGCAAATAGACAGGGAAACAGTGTCAGACTAGTTTTTTGGGCTCCAAAATCACTGCACATGGTGATTGCAGCCATGAAATTAAAAGATACTTTACTCCTTGGAAGGAAAGTTATGACCAGCCTAGATAGCATATTAAAAAGCTGAGACATTACTTTGCCAACAAAAGTCCGTCTAGTCAAGGCTATGGTTTTTACAATGGTCATGTATGGATGTGAGAGTTGGACTGTGAAGAAAGCTGAGCAGCAAAGAATTGATGGTTTTGAACTGTGGTGTTGGAGAAGACTCTTGGGAGTCCCTTGGACTGCAGGAAGATCCAGCCAGTCCATCCTAAAGGAGATCAGTCCTGGGTGTTCATTGGAAGGACTGATGCTAAAGCTGAAACTCCAGTACTTGGACCACCTCATGTGAAGAGTTGACTCATTGGAAAAGACTGTGATGCTGGGAGGTATTGGGGGCAGGAGGAGAAGGGGACGACAGAGGATGAGATGGCTGGATGGCATCACCGACTCGATGGATGCGAGTCTGAGTGAACTCTGGGAGCTGGTGATGGACAGGGAGGCCTGGCGTGCTGTGATTCATAGGATCACAAAGAATCGGACAGGACTGAGCGACTGACTGAAATAATGACTTTGATAGCTTACTTTGTGGTATTCTTACTAATATACTCGACCAGGCATTTAAGCGTTTTAAAATACATTAATTAAACTTCCCCTCACAACTTTTTGAGGTTGGTGTGATTATTATCTTCATTTCACAGATGAGGAAACTGAGTAAAAAACAAAACATACAGTGAATAAGGGACAGAGCTGGGTTTCATTCACAGGTCTTGCTCCAGGGCCAGTGCTCTTAATCACTAAATTCTGCCTCTTGGCTATCAGTATTTATCATAATTTGAGGCTTTCTCTTAAATGAGGAATGCTAAAAAGTATTCTACTTAATTGAAGATACTGTTAAAGAGTAAGTGCAAAGGGAAAATACCAATGCAGGAAACAAGGAAAAATGATGGAAAAATAATGATTTAATTTTGAAACACATTATCTAAAATTGAAAAAACCTTTCTTGAAAGGCAGCAGTTTTTTAAAAAGTGGGTGGAGAAATTTAAATTGTCATGAATTCATATACATGGAGGGAAATAATATCAGAGGTAATAGAGACTACAAAGCATCACTGAATATACTTGCACAATAAAGAAGTTGTTAAAATCTGTGCCTACCAACAGTGCACAGAATATAAAATAATAGTACTGAACAATAAAAAAAATTTATGGTTTGATTCAGTAAAACATATTTTAGTCAAGTTTTGCTTAGTTACAAGTAAAGGAAGCCAGCACTGGATATATATCCTAAAGTAAAGGAATTTATTTGGTGAATACTGCAGTATTTCATGGAATCCAGAGATAGCTGGGTCTCATAATAGAACTTACATTCTTAGGAACCTAGGCAGTGTATTTTCTTCTCTCTTGCTTTTCCCTGAATGTAACTTATTTGTTCATTTTTTACAAACCAACTTTTCTTTGCTTTTCTGGCACATGGCTATCCCATACTTCACAAGTATATAGCTTGTTCATTCAGAAGACCAGCCCAAACTGTTTCAGTCCTGATACTGAATTTCCTGAAGAAGAAAATTCAGGCAAGCAATTTGGGTCAGGTACAAATCCTTTAATCTGTTGTTGTGGTACTGACTTATAGGGCCCAGGAAATGGAGCCAACATTGAGAAAGGGCTTGGTGAGCTAGGCAAAACTCGACAAAAAGTTTGTGATACAAAGCAGCACTGAACATGTATTCAGTGTTGGGTGATAAGAGTTAGGATTTCAAGAGAGGATATTTATAGGGTTTAGAGCTTTTCCTTACGGTTATGTTGGTAGTGAATGAAAAACTTGATTCCCATCTTCATATCTTCATATCAGAACAGAGTATCCTTAGGATTGTGTATTTAAAATTGGACTCTTGCTTCAGTTTTGTTCAGTTTGACGTATATATGTATATGTATATTTTGTATGTGTGTATATATACAGACACACATACATATATATTTTTTGCTCAGGGTGCAGGATCCTAGTCCCCTGAAGGAATTGAACCCCTGCGCCCTGCATTGGAAGCCTGGAGTGTTAACCACTGGACTGCTTGGGAAGTCCCGAGTTTGACATGTATATTGAATACTTACTATGTGATTATTTGTATTCAAGATTCTCATAAAAGCAACAAAAGCAGGGAAAAAAGGTTAGTCTGCCCATAGTAGGGCTTACTTGAGAACCTGAGGGATAGGTGCTATGGATAGGTCTCTGTGGAAGGTTATATCACCAAATAGAGATTTTAAGCAGAGGAACCCATTTCTTCATAGTATGTTAACATTCTTCCTTTCCACCTCCCGCATAGCTTAAAGTAGGGGAGAGCTTAAAGTGATTAGCTGTGCAAAAAAGCACAATCCATGCAGGTTATGGAAAGATGAGACTATTTGAGTAAATCGAGACTGAGATAAATATAGTGCTTCTTAATATATTACAGGTAGGTCTGTAGAAAATTGAAAACAAGAAGAAAAAAAAAAACCAAGAAGAAAAGCCCGTGTAATATAATGAAAGGAATGCTGGTTTGGAATCCATATAAAATGGGGATAATCATTCATATTTCCTTGCAACACAAATCAGTTATGTTTGTTTTTGATACCAAGAAGAAACCTAAAGGACATAAATTCATGAAGGAAGATTATTACTGCCTTTCAGATTGATTTCAGACATTTTACTGGGTATGGAGTAGTATCTCATTATGATTTTCCTGATGACTGATGATGTTGAACATTTTTTAATGTACTTAGTGACTACTTGTATGCCTTTGTTTTTAAAACTGTATAGCTTGTCTTCAAATTGCATTGTAAGAGTTCTTATATATTATGGATGCAAATTATTTTGTTAGAAAGTAAATTTTTGATAGCATCCAGTTTACCAATTTTTTCTTTCATAGTGTTTTGTTTTTATGTCTTAGCTGAGAAATCCTTGTTGGTGTTCAGTCACTCAGTCGTGTCTGACTCTTTGTGACCCCATGGACTGCAGCAGGCCAGGCTTCCTTGTCCCTCACCATATCCCAGAGCTTACTCAAACTCATGTCTTGAGTCGATGATGCCATCCAGCCATCTTGTCCTCTGTTGTCCCCTTCTCCTTCTGCCCTCAATCTTTCCTAGTCTCAGGGTCTTTTCTAATGCGTTAGCTCTTCGCATCAAGTGGCCAAAGTATTGGAGCTTCAGTTTCAGCATCAGTCTTTCCATTGAATATTCAGGGTTGGTTTCCTTTAGGATTAACTGGTTTGATCTTCTTGCTGTCCAAGGATAAATCCTTACCCACTCCAAACTGCAAATTTTTTTTTTGGTTTTATTGAGATTTAATTGACATGGTACAGTTTGATGTTTGACATATATACATACCCATAAAATCATTACCACAACATGTCCATCATTTTCAAAAGTTAACCTAGTATCCCTGTGATTCTTCCCTCTTATCCCTCTCTCTACAAGATAGCAGTTGATCTGCTTTTCTGTTTGTTTATATTTTCTAGAATTTTATAGAGATGGAATCATATGGTATGTATTGTTTTTTAGTCTGGCATCTTTTATTCAGCACAGTTATTTTAAGATTCATGTATGTCTCTGCAAGTATCAATAGTTTATTCTGTTCCATTGGATTTATGTATAGCAATTTGCATATTCATTTACCTGATGATGGATTTTTAGATTGTTTCCAGCTTTAACTGTTACAAATAAAAATGCTGTGAACATTTGTATATATGTCTTTGTGTGGACATATGATTTATTTTGGATAAGTACCTTGGAGTGAAATGACTCTTAGCACTTGGTAGGTGCATGTCCAGCTGAGCCACAAGGGATCTTCCCATGTATAACTTTAGCAACTGTCAAAACTGTTTTAGAAATCATGGTAGCATTTTATGTTCCCACCAGCAATGTATGAGAGTTCCATTTGCTTCATGTCTTTGTTCGTACTTTGTATGGCCAGTCTTTTGATTTTAGCCATTCTAGCAGGTGTGCAGTGATACCTCAGTGTAGTTTAATTTGCAGTTCCTTAATAACTAATGACGTTGAGTATCTTTTCATGTGCCATAACATACTTACTTTCTTAGTTGAAGTATCTGTTCACATCTTTTGCCCATTTTTAAAAATTGAATTTTCTTTATCAGTGAGTTTTGAGAGTTCTTTATATATCCTGGATACAAGTTCTTCTTAAGATATATGCTTTGCAAATGTTTTCTTCCAGTCTGTGGCTTGTCTTTTCATTCTAACAGTGTGTTTTGAAGAATATAAGTTTTTGATTTGATGAAGTTTAATTTGTCAGTTTTTTGGTTTTTTTTTTAAGAGTCTCTTTGGAGGCCAGTTGTGTGTGGTTTTTTTTAGCTTGGCTGTTTCTTTGGTTGCCTGGGCTCTTCACACACAGGCTTAGTTGCCCCATGGCATGTGGGATCTTAGTTCCCTGACCAGGGATCAAAACCCTCATCCCATACGTTGGCAAGTGGATTCTTAACCACTGGATCACCAGGGAAGTCCCTGTCAGATGTTTTATGAATTGTAATTTTTCATGTCATATCTAAAAAATGTTTGCCTAACCAAATGTTATAAAGATTTTCTCTTATGATTTCTTCTGTAAGTTTTATAGTTGTAGTTTTTACATTTAGTTCTGGGATTCATTTATCAAGTTTTTGTGTATGATGTGAGGTAAGGGGTCGTTGTTAACTTTTCTTCTCATACAGGTAGCCAGGCAGTTTTTTCAGCATCAATTTTTGAAAGTCTTTCCTTTCCCTGCCAACTTGTCTTGGCATATTTATCGAAAATCACTTGGCTGTATATGTTGGGTCTATTTTTGGATTCTGTTCTGTTGATTTATGTATCTATCCTTTCACCAAAACCACTTGTCTTGATTACTGTAGTTTTGCAGTAGGTCTTGAAATCTGAGTCTTAAGTACTTCATGCTTTACAAGTTGAAGAAAGAGCTCGATAATCCTGTATTTTCTTAGTGATGGGTTAAACATTGAGATAAGACAAACGTTCATATATATGAATTACCAATTAAATTTTTAAGAGATGGTAAAGAACTATGGCTTCCTTGAGCACGTGGGAGGAAATAGTTCCACTGAGGAAAGATGGTGGTCGTTTATGGAAGAAGTTTCTGTAAGGAGAAGAAGATAAAGTCTATGTTAAAGACAGCAAAGATAGGCTTTAAAGTGATGATGGCAAGAAACAAGAAGTAGAAACAAAGAATATAAGGTTCTTATGAGCCAGTAGTGGAGAAGGCAATGGCACCCCACTCCAGTACTCTTGCCTGGAAAATCCCATGGATGGAGGAGCCTGGTAGGCTGCACTCCATGGGGTCGTTAAGAGTCAGACACGACTGAGTGACTTCACTTTCATTCTTCACTTTCATGCATTGGAGAAGGAAATGGCAACCCACTCCAGTGTTCTTGCCTGGAGAATCCCAGGGATGGGGGAGCCTGGTGGGCTGCCGTCTTTGGGATCGCACAGAGTCAGACGTGACTGAAGCGACTTAGCAGCAGCAGCAGCAGCATGAGCCAGTAGTGAAATAAGCAAGATAATTCTCCCCTGGAGTCTAAGCTGCAACAACTTGAACAGATTATTAGTAAATGTTTCACCCTACATTGAGTGCGATTTCTATGAAAGTTAATCCTCTTCAGACCTCTTCATACCACAGAATGATAATCAGTATTAATGTATTATATTAATTGATAATGATTCCTGGGCACTTAGAAAAGAAAGTCTTATTTATATATTAACTAATGGGTAGCATCTTAAACTTTTTGGTATCAAAAATTATTTAGTGTTCANTAAAATTGTATGAAAAATAATTGTGTTTTCCAAAACAAAAATTTAGAAGATTGGTGTTGCTTTACATTTTTGCAAATTTTTAAAATGTCTGGCTTCATAAAGATAGCTGGATTATATTCTGTGCCTCTTCATTCAGTCTCTTTTGATAGCACCATCACATAGCATCTGAACAGCTCCACTGCACACTTTTGAGAGGATGACAATGAAAAAGACAAATAATATCTTACTCTGAAAACTGTTTTGACCCTTTAGATCCCCGGAAAGGGTTTGGACTACACTTGAGGACCATTGAGCCATAAACATCATATGTAGTAGCTTTAGCTGTTTCTTTAGCATTTTCTGTGTATCACACTCAACACTTAAAAATTAAATGGGCTCACGTTCCATGATTTTAACCTTCTGTTAACATGGATGCCATATTATTGGTATAATGTCATGGAGGCAGTGTGTATGGAGATATCCAGTAAATGTTGTATATCATGAGTTGAAGCAGTATGGTTGCAGAGAGGTCAGGATAAACACTTAAATGAGTAGATACATGTGACTCATGGGACGTTTATTATTGCATGAAAGTGAAAGTCACTCAGTCGTGTCCCGACTCTCTGCAACCCTATGGAATTCTCCAGGCCAAAATACTGAAGTGGATAGACTTCCCCTTCTCTAGGGGATCTTCCCAACCCAGGGATCAAACCCAGGTCTCCCACATTGCAGGCAGATTCTTAACCAGCTGAGCCACAGGGGAAGCCCGAGAATACTGGAGTGCACAGCCTATCCTCTCTCCATCGGATCTTCCTGACCCAGGAATAGAACCTGGATCTCCTGCATTGCAGGTGGGTTCTTTACCAACTGAGCTATGAGGGAAGCCCTTATTGTTGCATATACACACATTTTTAGAGAACTGAGTATAAGAACTATTGTGATAGCAGATTCTGTCTTGGTTGTTAAGTAACATGTAAAGATGCCTTTGAGTATTCTGATATCAAAGGGATTCTTGTTCATTAGCTTTCTAGCTTCTCAAGATACATAGAGATTCTAATATGTAGAGTGAAATATAAATGCAAAATACAGTACTTACATGATGACTGAATGTAGTTCAGTGGTTAATGTCCAGAAATATTTGTTTTTTCCTCCTTAAATTGTAGAATAAAATATTTTTAAGGTGAAAATTACATATATAGCATAAAGGTATCTTTTGACAGTATGATCCCTAAGCTTTAGCTCAAATGGCCTTTTGAGTATGGCTTGTATGAATTTATGAATCTCAGATTATATATTTGAATAATAGAGTAATTTGGAGAGAATCTAGAGAAGAGCAGTAACTATATTATGGTTCTTAATTCAAATCCTGTTGGAGTTCTGGACATTAAACTTTGAGAAGGAACCCAAATGGTGTTAATACTGTAAATAATATGAAGCATCATTGTGATGATGACTGGTTAGAGTCATCATCACAATTTGATCGGTTCTCATATTCCAAGATAGACTTTAAAGAAATTTTCTTCTGTAGTGAGGGAGATATAGAATAGCCTGTTAAAATATTGTTATTTCAAACACAATGAATTACTACATACTTTCTGTGAACTTTTCTTCGGAGATAAAGAATATTGTTGGTCTCCAAAACAGGTCTCCAAACCAGCGTTTTTAAAAATGATATAATGAAGTTCTTTTTCATCTCTGATTTTATGATAGATATCTCTGAAATGACAATTGTGTTTGCAGATGGCAGTTGCCTCACTAAATCCCTCAAGTTTTTGCATCAGCTTTGTTGTGAATATTCTTGGAATTATAGGGGTGAGACAAAAGTTGTGAAGGTCAAGAGTTTTGACTTGTGAACTTGTACTATTTGTGTATTGGATTTCTTATCCTAAATTATGATTATTCCACTTGTATTCTCACTTCCAACCAGTGAGGAGTTTGGTAGTTTGTCTTTTAAAAAGATCATTATTCACTGGAAGTTTAAAGTCTCAATCATTCATACCTTAGTGGTGATTAGTTTGATGCTGTCCACTTTCCTCCTAAATAGAGCAGAGATCAACTGCTTTGAAAAGGTGAGAGTGTTTACTGGAAGAGAAGAGCAAGTTATTAATTTTGGAGCTTATAATACCAACTTCAAGGATGAATTTTGGAGGCTTATGTCAGTGTTAGAGAGGAGAGCCAAGATAAAGATACTACTTAGAAGTATGCCTGATATAAACCATGTACATTGAATTTTATCAGGAACAAACTGGTTCTATACCAGGAAAATGGAAAAGTTTATTTCTTTTTTTCCCTTGTTATACTTCTGTCTCTCTGCTGCAAAATATCCAGCTGGGCTTTTATACTTTTAGAACTTTGGATTTTTAGAACTCCTTTATAGAATGAATAAGATTTTGTGGGCTGTTTCAGGAATCATCATCATAGAACATTATTTCTGTGGGAAAAGCATATTTTCAATTCTCATATGCAGTCTACAAACTAAATTTTAAAACATAGCCCTTTCTGGGTCATTTCTTTGGAGTAAATAATTGAATGAGGGGCTCATTTCCATTGAAGTTGATAAATGATTATTGTATGATTTAGGGCGTGTCAGATTAAAACCACTGAGTAAGAGTGACAGTCATTTAAAATTTAGAAAATTCTGAAGAGTAGGAATTTGATGATAATAGGTAATATTTATTGAATGGTTATTTACAAAACTCTTCTTCAGTCAGTTCAGTCACTCAGTCGTGTCTGACTCTTTGCGACCCCATGGACTGCAGCACTCCAGGCCTCCCTGTCCATCACCAACTCCCAGAGTTTACCCAAACTCACGTCCATTGAGTCAATGATGCCATCCAACCATCTCATCCTCTGTCATCCCCTTCTTCTCCCGCCTTCAGTCTTTCCCAGCATCAGGGTCTTTTCAAATGAGCCAGCTCTACACATCAGGTCTTCTTAGTGGTTTGTTTATATATCTCATGTAATCCTCACAACAGTTCTTTGGAGTGGGTACTGTTTTTATCCTCACCTTACAAAGGAGGAAACTGAGGCAAAGCGAGGCTGATTTACTTGTTTAGGTCATATAACTAAAAGTAAAAGAACCTGGATTTCAGTGCAGGCAGTTTGCTCCAGAGCCTGTGTTCTTTTTTCTTTTTTTTAATTTATTTTTAACTGAAGGATAATTGCTTTACAGTATTGTGTTGGTTATTGCCATACATCAACATGAATCAGCCATAGGTATAGTATGTTCCCTCCCTCTTGTAACTCCCTTCCACCCTCTACCTCACCCCACCCCTCTAGGTTGTCACAGAGCCTGGGTTTGAGTTCTTTCAGTCATAAAACAGAGCCTGTGTTCTTAATCACCATATCTTTCCTAAAGTAGGATGTAGGCCCTATTGTTTTGCTGAAATTGAACTAAGAATAGAAACTTTGGCTTTGCTGGTATATGATAACAAATTTTGAAAAATAACAACAGCTCCTTTTGCTTGGAATAACTTAAGTTGCTTCAGTTATACATTAAAAAAAAATTTTTTTTAATGTCACATTCTTCCAAAATGTAAGGTCAATCTGTAGTAGATTATTTTTTTACTTTTTAGGTTTCTGCCCCAATATGCCTTGGGTACCCAAATATCTACATGTACTCTTCTTCCTATAAGTAGAACTCACTATCCCCTTTCCCCCTTTCCCAAGAGAAACAACCTAGAATTTTATCCAGTTATAATCAGTTCAGTCGCTCAGTTGTGTCCGACTCTTTGCGACCCCATGAATCGCAGCACGCCAGACCTCCCTGTCCATCACCAATTCTCGGAGATCACTCAGACTCATGTCCATCGAGTCCGTGATGCCATCCAGCCATCTCATCCTCTGTCATCACCTTCTCCTCCTGCCCCCAATCCCTCCCAGCATCAGAGTCTTTTCCAGTGAGTCAACTCTTCGCATGAGGTGCCAAAGTACTGGAGTTTCAGCTTCAGCATCATTCCTTCCAAAGAAATCCCAGGGCTGATCTCCTTCAGAATAGACTGGTTGGATCTCCTTGCAGTCCAAGGGACTCTCAAGAGTCTTCTGCAACACCACAGTTCAGAAGCATCAATTCTTCGGCACTCAGCTTTCTTCACAATCCAACACTCACGTCCATACATGACCACTGGAGAAACCAAAGCCTTGACTAGATGGACCTTTGTTGGCAAAGTAATATCTCTCCTTTTCAATATGCTATCTAGGTTGGTCACAACTTTTCTTCCAGTGAGTAAGCATCTTTTAATTTCATGGCTGCAATCACCATCTCCAGTGATTTTGGAGCCCAAAAAAATAAAGCCTGACACTGTTTCCACTGTTTCCCCATCTATGTCCCATGAAGTGATGGGACCAGATGCCATGATCTTTGTTTTCTGAATGTTGAGCTTTAAGCCAACTTTTTCACTCTCCTCTTTCACTTTCATCAAGAGGCTTTTTAGTTCCTCTTCACTTTCTGCCGTAAGGGTGGTGTCATCTGCATAACTGAGGTTATTGATTTTTCTCCCGGCAATCTTGATTCGAGCTTGTGCTTCTTCCAGTCCAGCGTTTCTCATGATGTACTCTGCATAGAAGTTAAATAAGCAGGGTGACAATATACAGCCTTGACGCACTCCTTTTCCTATTTGGAACCAGTCTGTTCCATGTCCAATTCTAACTGTTGCTTCCTGACCTGCATACAGATTTCTCAGGAGGAAAGTCAGGTGGTCTGGTATTCCCATCTCTTTCAGAATTTTCCACAGTTGATTGTGATCCACACAGTCAAAGGCTTTGGCATAGTCAATAAAGCAGAAATAGATGTTTTACTGGAACTCTCTTGCTTTTTCGATGATCCAGCAGATGTTGGCAATTTGATCTCTGGTTCCTCTGCCTTTTCTAAAACCAGCTGGAACATCTGGAAGTTCACGGTTCATGTATTGTTGAAGCCTGGCTTGGAGAATTTTGAGCATTACTTTACTAGCATGTGAGATGAGCACAATTGTGCAATAGTTTGAGCGATCTTTGGCATTGCCTTTCTTAGGGATTGGAATGAAAACTGACCTTTTCCAGTCCTGTGGCCATTGCTGTGTTTTCCAAATTTGCTGGCATATTGAGTGCAGCACTCTCACAGCATCATCTTTCAGGATTTGAAATAGCTCCACTGGAATTCCATTACCTCCACTAGCTTTTCTTCATAGTGATGCTTTCTAAGGCCCACTTGACTTCACATTCCAGGATGTCTGGCTCTAGGTGAGTTATCACACCATTGTGATTATCTGGGTCATGAAGATCTTTTTTGTACAGTTCTTCAGTGTATTCTTGCCACCTCTTCTTAATATCTTCTGCTTCTGTTAGGTCTGTACCATTTCTGTCCTTGGTCGAGCCCATCTTTGCATGAAATGTTCCCTTGGTATCTCTAATTTTCTTGAAGAGATCTCTAGTCTTTCCCATTCTGTTGTTTTCCCCTATTTCTTTGCATTGATCACTGAGGATGGCTTTCTTATCTCTTCTTGCTATTCTTTGGAACTCTGCATTCAGATGCTTATATCTTTCCTTTTCTCCTTTGCTTTTCACCTCTCTTCTTTTCACAGCTATTTTGTAAGGTCTCAGACAGCCATTTTGCTTTTTTGCATTTCTTTTCCATGGTGATGGTCTTGATCCCTGTTTCCTGTACAGTGTCACGAATCTCAGTCCGTAACTCATCAGGCACTCTGTCTATCAGATCTGCTCCCTAAGTCTATTTCTCACTTCCACTGTATAATCATAAGGGATTTGATTTAGGTCATACCTCAATGGTCTAGTGGTTTTCCCTACTTTCTTCAATTTCAGTCTGATTTTGGCAATAAGGAGTTGTTATATCTAGCTGAAATTCTAAGCTCTCTGGTGCTTTCACTTTCATTAGATCCCAGAGTGGCTTCGTGGTTTTGGTAGAGGAGAAGGAATAGAATAAAAGCTGTTAGTTAGAAAATGGGATAATGAGAAGCACAAAATAGTCTCTAGGCCATATTGGTTATAAAACCCTCCTGGGCAGCAGTGGCAGAGCCTCACTCCATGACAGTATAATAAGTTCCTTGATTCTGCTTTTGGGCTCTGCATTGTTCCCTGTGCCTTCTGAAGGAGCTCACCTTGTGGCGTATCCCCTGTGGCCACATCTGAGGTGGGTATGGGTGAAGATGCCCTTTCTGGGAAATGCACAGCTTTATAGCTCACTTCTTACTGATTAGCTTGGGTATTATTTCGGATATCTAAGAGACTTTTGCAGTCTAGGCACCCCTCTTCCCCCATACAGTTATTTTAAAAAGCTTAATTCTCTAGACTTTCTGCTACTTTGAGCCAAAGGACATGCCTAGGCAGAATTTTTTAATGTGAAGACTCTGCCCTCTGTGCTTGGAACTTACCCCAGGGACTTCTAAACTTCTGGTGCCATGGAATCCCTTCAAAGTCTGGTGAAACCTGTGGACATTTCTCAGAATAAAGTCTCAAAATTCATAAAATAATATACTTAGGATTATAAAAGAAACCAATTATATTAGCAAAATATTAACTTTATAACAGTAATAGATGTATCTTTGAATTAACACATTAAATAAAAAATCTAATGGCAAATCTTAATACACTGTCATAAATTTGAAGTAGTGAAGTTAAGTTGAGATTCTGCAACATTTATCACATTATATGAATATATTAGTGATTTTTGTTGATGGCAGAGTCATGGGTACTGTTAATGCTACTGTGATTGTCGTCTACTTTCCTGATGAAAGAAATTGCTTAGTTTCAGTTACAAGTTAGTGGAAATAAATAAAGGCTATATTTTCCCCCATCCAAGTTCTTTCACCTCCTGAGGGAATGATGGCTCTGGTGAGGCCATTGAAGTGTAATAGTCTTGGGGAAAGTCAGCACCCTCACAACATTGCTTTTGTGTGGCAAGACAACACTCTTCTCTATTGCTAAGGCTGCAGTTTTGCAGCCATCAGTCAGTTACTTCAGTTTGCTCTTTCAGAAGCAGTTTGTGATTTTTTTTTTTTCAACCATGTAGGGCTTCAAGTTGTAGGACTTTTAGCTTGACCTGCAGGCCATAAGCAGAGAGTACCTCCCTTAGCAAATCTGCATTTTCTCCATCCCTGCTTACAACTCTATTTGAAGTTAATTTTTCTTTTAGGACTTTGTTTTAATTAACTAGAAGGAGGCAACACATGCCAGTATTCTCAATTTTTCCTATAGTAATTCTCTATTTGCTATATAGCCTCAGTTGGCATATGATCTGTTTTCCAGGTACAGTGGGTGACAATTTGACCAAATCCTTTGTCACTTTAATAAGTGTTACCCACTTTCCGTCCTGCAGTATTAGAGTTCTCAATGTTTACCTCATCAGCTCCTCTAAGAGAGTGTCTTATTTTAGGTCCTGTTACTTGCATCACCTCACTTCCATGTCCCACATTCCATGTTTGTTAGTAGTTGCATTCACCTGCTGGTAGAGTTCTTTTTATAGTAGTTAAACACGTAAAACTTCCCTGGTAGCTCAGCGGTGAAGAATCCGCCTACAGTGTAGGAGATATGGGTTCGATTCCTCACTTGGCATTAAAGGAAATGGCAGTGCACTCCAGTATTCTTGCCTGGAAAATACTATGCACAGAGAAGCCTGGCAGACTACACTCCATGGGGTCGCAAGATTCAGACATGACTTAGTGGCTGAGCAACAGCCAGCATATAAAAAAGTCTGGAAGGTAGTGGTTCGGGACTAGGATAGCAGCTTCACAGTTGGGGCACCAAAAAATCAGGGACCCAGATCCCTTCTTTCTGCTCCATGTCTTCAGCATGTGACTTCCATTTCCACAGATCATTTTATGGCCAAAGATGACTATTGGCACACTAGCTGTTGTATCCACATTCAGGATAGGGCAAAGATTGTAATAATATCCAGAATAAAATTTGGGTTGTAGTCTTAAGGAAGAAGGCCACAACAGGTGTTAGGTGGTAGTTAGTGGTCTCTGCCCTCGACCTTGGTTCTGATTACCTTGAGTGCTGAGGTGCAGTAACAAGAATTATGTTTTAAAATGTTTAAAAATATATATGTATATATACGACCCCCTGAGATGCATGTGATCAGAATGACTGCTGTGGTAATTACAAGGATTGCATTTAAGTTCCCAGTTGCTCAGTTTTTCACATGATACCAAGTCTTAAGATAAAATGGCAAGGGCTAGGAATGGAGGGGGAAGATTCAGGCATATCTAGGTCACAACATCATAACCCTCATTGTTCTTATTTTCCTTGATGCCTTCCTCTTAGATCCATTTAGGAAAGCCAACAATATCTCTCCCCATTTCCCACCTTTTCAATCCTATTGAAGTCTTGAACTTTTTCTTTGTAAGCTTTGTTTACTCCTCAGGTATTAGGGAGGGAGAAGGCAATGGCGACCCACTCCAGTACTCTTGCCTGGAAAATCCCATGGAGCCTGATAGGCTGCAGTCCATGGGGTCGCTAAGAGTCAGACACACTTAAGCGACTTCACTTTCACTTTTCACTTTCATGCATTGGAGAAGGAAATGGCGACCAGCTCCAGTGTTGTTGCCTGGAGAATCCCAGGGACGGGGGAGCCTGGTGGGCTGCCGTCTCTGGGGTCGCACAGAGTCGGACACGACTGAAGCGACTTAGCAGCAGCAGCAACAGCAGCAGGTATTAGGGAAATTACAGAGTGAAGCCAAGCAACAGGCTGAAGTAGCTAAAATGGGAATTTGTGATCGTATCAGTGGAAGTATTTCATTAAGTGAGGTCAGAATCCCCTTCCTCCTCCTGTGTCATGACTTAGGGTGGAGTTGTTAGATCTTGATACTCTTTACCTTTTCATTGTATGCAGAGAAAATTCCTCATGCAACTCCTTTTAAGCAATAGATACCATTATAGATTTAAGAACTTGAGACATAATTTCTTCATGCCTTGCTTTATCCTAAAAGTAACATTATCTTCTTATCTTTACTTCCATCTCCCCGTTTTTCTCTCATCTTAGTAGAACTTTCTGTCTCAGTGTAGTGCTACTTGTCAGTCTGTGCTGAGTCACACTTTTTTCCAGTTCATAAAGGACTTCAGTCGTGTGGTTTTCCTTCCTCATACTGTTGAGTCCTCTTTTCTTTTACCTCTTGCTTTTAGCTTGTAAACATGTTTGATCTTGTTTGGGGAGGAGCATACCCACACCTTCATTGGATAGTCACTGTTCCGATCATTTAAGCACCCTTTACCCACTCACTGTATACCTAGGCATTGCAGGAACAGAAAAGAATTAGAAAGTTCCTTCTTCTAAGGAGCTCATGGCCTCACGAGAGAGTTAAAGATAATTTAATTTTGTGTAAGTTCTGTAATAGAAGTATTTATAATCTGTACGGATAAGATCTAGTTCAATTTAGGAGATGGAGAATGAGAAGAGTAGATTGACAAGACTTTCTGGGCGGGGAGGTGGAAAAGGAAGTGAGGATAGAAACTTATGATGTAACTGTACATGTGAAAACAGCATGGTTGAGCCAGACTGAGGTTATAATTGCTCTAGGAATTTATCGAGAAGGATTAATAATTGGTAAATGAAAGCTAAAGTAGTTGAAAATGAGGCATTTAGAATTAGTATAATAGGAGAAGAGGAATCATTGAAAGTTTTTGGGCACAATGGCGGGAAAACGTTGCTAACGTTTCTCTTAGAGTATATGCATGGGCCCTGGAGGTGCTTCCCAGGGAGGAACCAGAGCCTACGAGGCCAGCGAGGAAGCTTTTGGAATGAGGTGAGGTAATGAGGGCCTGACATTTCTTAACCAGATTTCCATAACCAGATTCCTTAGAGCCTCTCATGCTGTTTTTAAATCTGCCACCATCTGTTCTCTTATACAAGTGGACTTCTGTCATCACCATTCCATTGAGAGGTTTCTTTCTAAAGTTACTTGATGATCTGGCTAAATCTAATCATCATTTCTTTGTCTTCTCAATAGAGAACCACTGCAGCAATCAGCCTAAGCAGCAACAATGGAGACACTTTTTATCTCCCCACCAGGAATATGTAAAATTGACAGCAAAGAAAACAGAAACCAGTTTTTCAGATTTTAAATTTAAGAGAGATTTTTATAGGCTTCTTCAAATTATAATAAAACTAGTAAATATAAGCACAACAGTGGAATGCTTTTTACTCATGATGTCTTTGACTAGGCACAAATTCTCTCCAGCCTATATAGATCTTAATTTACTTCAAGTCTTAGCTAAAGTTCTCCCTTCTGTTTCTTTCTTTTTTTAATTGAATTTATTATTTATTTTTTTACTTTACAATACTGTATTCATTTTGCCATACATCAGCATGAATCCACCACGGGTGTACACATGTTCCCAATTCTGAACTCCCCTCCCACTTCCCTCCCCCTACCATCCCTCTGGGTCATCCCAGTGCACCAGCCCCAAGCATCCTGTATCCTGCATCGAACTTGGACTGGTGATTCGTTTCTTATATGATATTACACATGTTTCAATGCCATTCTCCCAAATCATCCCACCCTCTCCCTCTCCCACAGAGTCCAAAAGACTGTTCTATACATCTGTGTCTCTTTTGCTGTCTCGCATACAGGGTTATCGTTACCATCTTTCTAAATTCCTATATGCGTTAGTATACTGTATTGATGTTTTTCTTCCTGGCTTACTTCACTCTGTATAATAGGCTCCAGTTTCATCCACATAGGCTCCAGTTTCATCCATCTCATGAGAACTGATTCAAATGTATTCTTTTTAATGGCTGAGTATATGTACCACAGCTTTCCTATCCATTCATCTGCTGCTGATGGACATCTACTTCCTTCTGTTTCTTAAGGCTGCAGCCCATGTTGTCTTCTACTTTTTTCTGAACCATTACAGAACTCATAGCTCTTTTTCAACTCTTCCTTGTATTTGACTTTCCTAATTGGAGTATAGGTTCCTAGAGGATAGAAATTTTATCTTAATTGCTGTGTGTATAAAAGTTACTCTAGAATAATCTTGTGCACATGTGTAGTTATAAATTCTTACTTAATGTTATAACAGTATTAAGTACCTACTTAGTGTGTGTTCATGTTTTTATTACTGGGATTCTCATAAAGGCAGTGGCACTGGTGGAAGGATACAAAAGTTAAAGATGATTTTCAATAGGGAGCATCTGCAGTATCCGTTATATTCCAGTTTGCAACGTACTTTTACATTATCTTTGAAAATGTATGTGACTAGCTGCGTGGGGAATTTGAACAAAATAAAGCTATTTGGTTGAGACTTAATTGAGGCCAATACGATGACAGCCTGGTATAATAGCCAATGCTTGCAGAATAAAATGTGAATAATAGCAGCAACTATCAGTACTGTTATCACCACCACCAAAAGCTAACATTTATTGCCTGTTTATTGTTTGCCAGTCACTGTACTTTATGTCAGCGAGAGGTAGATACTGTTATTCTAATATTACAAATAAGTATGGTAGAAAAACTGCTAGATTGGGCATCAGGCGCTCTGAGCTCTGGTTTTAGTTCTACTGTTAACTATTTGTATGAATTAGTTTTTCGTCTTTAGATTGAAGCGATTGTTCTCTGACCTCTAGGGTACTTTGTCTACTCTTTGACATTCTGTGATCTCTAAATTTTCTTGGCTCCTTATTCCACAAGTTTCTATAATTTATTTCATTCTGGAAACAGACATTTCTGGCTGAGATTGTAGAACAGGAGGGTGAGATTTTTTTTAGATCTCTGAAGGTGCTGTATAGAGGAATTTAAAGTTCAGGTTTCAGAGGAATGCATACTGTAGAGATGGGAAGGGAAAATGAAAAATGTTAAACTGTTAATCAGAATATAAGAAAAGAATATCTGGTAGTGCAGATAGAGTCCTCATGGCTGTCTCTTGATTTTATTGCTATTGCTTAATCTTGTTTACTTTATGGTTCATTAGTACCCTCCCTAGATACCCCTAGAGCAGTATTTTTAACTAACACTTACTGAGTGTTTCTTCCTAGTGTAAGTTACCCATTTAATTTTTAATTCTCAAAGTAGTATTTTAACCATAGGTATTATTATTGTTTCATTTCACAGATGAGATGGGGTTAAGAGATACTAACATTTTCATAGTCTCACAGATAGTAACTGGTAGCTTATGTACTTGAATTCTGGTCTGCCTTACTCCAGAATCTGTGTTCTTGATCATTTCTACATTGCCTTCCAGAAGTTCAGATCCTAAGCACAAAGTGTAGATTGTTTTTTGCCTGTGGCCATTTGGAATGAACGGTATATGTGGGGTTTTCTTTGCCACAGTTTTTTTTCTTTTTACTGAGATATTTTAAGTTTCCTATTTTGTTTTCTTTTTTCCTTTATTTTCATGTCAGTTAGAAGTCTTTCATGCCTCTCTGCTTTGTTGTCAGGCTCACTTTTCCTGCTTCTTTGATCCCGGGAAAGTTTGTACCCCTTGTTGAAAGTTAGCCATGCTAGTGTGAAGTGTCAAGCTTTGTTTCTATATTTTATCTTTCATTCTTAGAGCAACTTCCTTCTCTCTCCAGAATATGTGTTAACCTGGCAGGTGTTGTTTTTTTCTTTTTTCTTTCTTTGAGTGGTAATGGTTTGAAATTTTTCGGCCTTGGAGAGAAATAGATTACAGAATTCAGATTACTGGATGTTTTTGTAAGCCTTTCCTTGAGTTTTTAATGCTGCTTTTCCTGCTTTTCATTTATGTGGCTTTATCTCTTATATCCTATACTCCCAGATTTTAGTTTCTTAAAGCTTGTTCTTTGACTTTTTTTTTTTTAACCGCATGGTTCTGTCTGTTCTCCATTTCTGTATTTCATTGGTGTCCTTGAGTTTGCATTCCTCTTTTCGGTCAACTCCCCCAGCTAGCTTGTCTCCTTGCTATTCTTGTCTACCCTGCTTTACTCTTCCTACCTCCCACCTGCTCAGCTATACCTTCTTTCTTCCATGTAGATTCCTGTGCCTGTTTCTCAGTTATTTCTCTGACCTCTTGCCTACACTTTATTTTGGTATTTTTTTTTGTATGAGTTCCCTAAAATTTATGTAAAAGAAATGCCAGATATGTAGTCTTAAGTTTTAAAAGGGCCTGTGGTGTTGGTGAGTAAAGAGCTGGACTGCAGACAGATTTTTTTTTTAATACTGTGATCCTGTCTATCTGTTCAAAGTGACAGTTGTTTTAAGAAAACTGACAAAAATCACTTTGTGTGTATGCATTGTTCTGTCTCTTGTATAGTTTCAAACCAAATTTGTTGTGTTTTGGAGAGGAAGAATTAAGAAAAAAATAGGAAATGTTAATCCCTTAAATATTTGGTTTGGTCATTAATATACTCAATCTTTTTCCTCCAGATGTAACTCAGGCTTTCCCTCACTTTGGAACTCCTAGATTTGTGAATATTGGATATTTTGAGAAGCAGGGGTTCTTTCCTTGATATTGACTAAGGAGTCTATTTACCTTCAGGATGACATCTGAACTGGAGAGCAGCCTAACATCTATGGACTGGTTACCACAGCTTACCATGAGAGCAGCCATCCAAAAATCTGATGCTGCACAAAATGCGCATGGAACAGGAATTTCCAAGAAGAATGCACTCCTTGACCCAAATACAACCCTGGACCAGGAAGAAGTCCAACAGCACAAAGATGGGAAACCTCCATACAGTTATGCCAGCCTCATTACATTTGCAATTAATAGCTCACCCAAAAAGAAAATGACTCTGAGTGAGATTTACCAGTGGATTTGTGATAACTTCCCATATTATAGAGAGGCTGGCAGTGGTTGGAAGGTAAGGATTTTATTTAAGTTTTTATTTTTATACTGCGAACAAGAACAATATTGGCTTCTACTGAAGGTAAAGCTTTGTGGAGGTTTATGTAATTAAAGATGAAATTCTGGTTACTAGTCATTTTTAGGATGTAAAAGAAATGTTTTTAATTTGATGAATAACTATTGTTGGTAGAATATTGTTATAACTTTATTGTATTAGAGGATTGACATAGCATAAAGTGGGAGTAGAGAGAATGTAGCATTCACTGGAAAACAGTACCCACAGTTCAGGTAAGTTTTGAGAGTCTAAGGTTCAAAAAAACCAACATAGTATTGCAACTAGTATTGTTTTCATGACCCAAGATTTTTTAAAAACCTTTACTTTGAAAGAATTCTAGGTTTACAGAAGAGTTATATAAGTAGTACAAAGTGTTCCTGTATCTCCTTCAACCAGTTCCTCCATGGTAACACCTTACATAACCAACCATTAACAAAACTAAGAAATTAATACTTTTGACTTAGCAGTACTGTTAGCTACTAAGTACATTACAGACTTTTTTCAGATTTCACCAGTTTTTCCACTAATGTCTTTTTATGTTCCAGGATTCATTTCAGGATCTAATCTAGGATCCCACATTGCATTTTGTTGTGTCATTTGTCATGTCTCCTTAGGCTTCTTCAATCTGTAACTGTTCCTCATCTTTTTTTGCCTATATGATCTTGACACTTTTGAAGAATACTTGACACTTTTGAAAAGTACTTGTCCGGTATTTTCTAGAATGTTCCTCGGTTTGGATATGTCTGATATTTTCTTGATTAGATTGAGGGTAGTGCGTTTTGGGGAGGGATAATGCAGAAGTGATGTGTCCTCTGTGTATCAGTCGTGTCAGGGGGAACTTGGTGTCAGAATATCTTATTACTGGTAATGTTGACCCTGGTTCTTTGGTTAAGATGGCGTCTGTCAGGTTTCTCCACTATGAAGTTACTATTTATGACTTTGTAAATTATGAAATGTTTTGGGGGAGATATTTTGACATGCCAGTACCCTATTTTTTCCTTAAAACTATTCATTTCAGCTTTCATTGGTAGATCATTACAGCAGTTTTTGTTTTTTGGCTGTGATTTTCTCTTTTCCTTTATTCCTTCCATATTAATTGGGATTCTTCTGTTAAACCTTATCCCTTCTTCCCCTTTTATTTATTTATTCATTCATTCAATCATTATTTGTAACAGTTGGCACTTATGGATATTTATTTTTTATATTGCTGTTATTTGTTCTTCAAATTGGTGCTGCTTTTGCCATTGGGAGCTCTTAACAAGTTGGCTCCTGTAACCGTTGATATATAGTTCAGTTCTTTTGTTTACTTCTTAACTTTGTGACTCTACAAGATGTTCCAGGCTCATCTTACATCTTTCCTGCCCCAGCTCTAGAATCAGCTACCTTTTTAAGAAGTCCTACTTCCTCACCTAAGCTTTTTCAGGAACCTTCAAAGTAGTTACCTGCCTAACTTACGTTATACAACAGATACTTCAACTTTCTTTTGTATCTACACATGTTGCGTTTGTATTCTTATGTAGGAGTTATCCAGTTGTGTGCTTTGTGGAGGTGTGTGTGTTTGTTTATGTGTGTGTGGAAGAAGGGAGTTTACAGAGCTGCCATCAGTTGGTAGTTACACTTCTTTCTCTTAATCTTTCCTGTCTTAAGATCTTTGTTTTTTTTTTGTTTGAATATATTCATTAAAGGCATTTAGTAAATTACTGTGTACTAATGATGTGCTCTATACTGTGCCAGATAACCAAGTGCCTTATGGGAGGGGATGTTTTTTTTAATCTCTTCCTCTCTTCCATGCCCCAGCATAGTACTTCCATTTAGTAAGCCTTAATAAATGCAGTTTGAATGAAAGCCAGCATCTTGGTCCCACCTTTCTTTCCTAGCTTTATTTTTTGTTAGTTCCCTCTCATATACTCTTTCTTCTTACATCTAGTCCCACCTATTAGTTGTCCTAGATATAGATATTTTGATTTCTTGCTTTTTTCTCTTACTTGTCCTTAGACTTTCTCGCCCTTTATTCTGTTAGCTTTATTCTGTTTATTCTTTAAGCTCATATGTAACCTCTTTTCTCCCTGTGCAATTCATCTTTTGTGTTTCTGTATGTTTTATTAATAACTCTCTTATCAGGTGACACCAGTGGCAAAGAACCTGCCTGCCAACGCAGGAGATACAAGAGACGTGGGTTCGATCCCTGGGTTGGGAAGATCCCCTGGAGGAGGAAATGGCAACCCACTCCAGTATTCTCGCTTGGAAGAGAACCAATCCCATGGACAGAGGAGCTTTGCGGGCTGTAGTCCGTGGGGTTACAAAGAGTTGAACACGACTAAGAGACTTAGCACACAACACTGTTATAGAACTTACAGTTTTTTGTTCAGAGATCTTATTTCATCTGAGTCCACCTGTGAGTGCCAGATTCGGTCTGTTGTATTTCTTGCTGCTGGCCAGCCCAAGTTATGGTCTGAAACTGGTTTAGAAATAGTGATGTTTCACCTGGAAGATACATGGTTTGAATGTAATGAAGGAGAAAAATGGGAATGGGTAGAGAAATAATGCTGGTTTTTAGAACTAAAAGATATGCCAAGTAGATTATCTGGTTCGGTTTGTTGCATTAGGAAGCCCTTTAATATTTCCAGGGATTGCTGTTTCATAATTATTTTTTTTTTAAAGTTTTCTTCCATCCAATTTTAGGAGCCTAGAACTTGCCATAATTACTTTTAAGTTTTATTTTTGTAAACATAGAAATGTAATATTTTGAACATAAATGGAGATACATGGAAAGTGATTTATCTTCTCCTTTGCCAAGGTCTTATCTCTCTTTTCATGTTTAAAAGTTCCCATTCATTGTCCTTAGATTTGTTTAACATTGCTTGTGCAATTTTCTGTTTACTATTTCTTCTTCAGGTATGGAGGAGATGGGTTAGCTGAAAATGGAAGGTCATGTAGAATTTGTGAAATTAGCCTGTATTCGATGAAAAGAGAGTTGAATAAAGATCCTAAAGCAGTTGTCATCCATCTTTCCAGAAACATAGAGCCAGTTAAAGTTACCCAGAGGAGAAAATGTTGCTGTGCTTGCTTAAAAGATTCAAATAGAATTTTAATATTTAGGGGAAGTGAAAGTCGCTTAGTCGTGTCTGACTCTGCGACCCCATGGGCTATACAGTCCATGGAATTCTCCAGGCCAGAATACTGGAGTGGGTCGCCTTTCCCTTCTCCAGGGGATCTTCCCAACCCGGGGATCAAACCCAGGTCTCCCGCATTGCAGGCGGATTCTTTACCAGCTAAGCCACAAGGTAAGTGCAGTATTTAGGTAAACTCCCTTTCATTTTGTGCCAAGGCATTGAAGAGAGATTACATATTAAAAACAATCCTTTGAATAATCCATCAGAGTACAAAAAACTATGTAAGTTTCTATAATTGAATGATTTTATGATCTGAACTAGAGGAAAAGGAATTTAGATTTTTGTACTATCCACCTTACTGAAGAAAATTAACCTGTTATTGGAATTTAAGGTAGTAAAAAGAAAAATATGAAAGAGTGGTATTGGTATGTGGAGTATATTCTACTTTTCTCAGTGAAGGAAAAAGAAATGAGTATATTATGTATTTGCTTATTGTAAAAAGAAATTTAGGAGTAATAAACCTGAAATACAGTAAACATAGTTATCCATAGGTATGTATAGAACTGAGATAGAAGAGAGAGAAGGGAATGAGATATTGAGTGTACCTTTTTATATAGTTTTGACTTTTAAAACATCTTAAGTGTTTCACACATTCAAAAACTGTATGTAAGGAAATAAAAGATTTAAAGAAAATCTTAAAACTGAATAAAAGTAGTTGTAACTCAGCTAGTAAATAATCTCCCTGCAATGCAGCAAACCGTGGTTCTACATCTGGGTTGGGAAGATACCCTGGGGAAAAGATAGGTTACTCACTCCAGTATTCTTGGGTTTCCCTGGTGGCTCAGACCATAAAGAATCTGCTTGCAGTTCAGGAGACCTGGGTTCGATCCCTGAGTTGGAAGATCCCCTGGGGGAGAGCATGGCAATGCACTTTAGTATTCTTGCCTGAAGATCCCCATGGACGGAGGAGCCTGGCAGGCTGCAGTCCATGGGGTCCCAAAGAGTCAGTCACGACTGAGTGACTAAGCACACAGCACATACACACAGCTGTTGTGCAGTCGGTCTTCTGGATTCTTTCTAGACTGAGATCTTGGGTTATTTTCTTAAAATCCTTTGTTCCTAGACTTTTGTGGTCATCTCTTGACCTTGACCTTGATTATTGTGTTCTGGTTTTTCTTGTTGTTGTTCAGTTGCTCAGTTGTGTTCAACTCTGCAATCCCATGGACTGTAGCACACCAGGCTTCCCTGTCCTTCCCTATATCCAGAAGTTTGCTCAGACTCATGTCTGTTGAGTTGATGATGCTGTCCAACCGTCTCATCCTCTGTCACCTCCTCCTCCTGCCCTCAGTCTTTTCCAGCATCAGGGTCTTTTCTGATGAGTCAGTTCTTTGCATCAGGTGGCCAAAATATTGGAACTTCTGCTTCAGTATCAGTCCTTCCAATGAATATTCAGGGTCAATGTCCTTTAGGATTGAGTGGTTTGATCTCCTTGCAGTTCAAGGGACTCTCGAGAGTCTCCTCCAATTCTCCTTTAAACCACAGTTCAAAAGCATCAATTCTTTGGTGCCCAGCTTTCTTTATAGTCCAACTCTCATATCCATACATGACTACTAGAAAAACCATAACTTTGACTAGATGGACCCATTTGTCAGCAAAGTAATGTCTCTGCTTTTAAATTTGCTGTCTAGGTTGGTCATAGCTTTTCTTCCAAGGAGCAAGTGTCTTTTAATTTCATGGCTGCAGTCACCATCTGCAGTGATTTGGGAGCCCAAGAAAATAAATTCTGTCACTATTTCCATTGTTTCCCAATCTATTTGCCATAAAATGATGGAACCGGATGCCATGATCTTAGTTTTTTGAATGTTGACTTTTAAGCCAGCTTTTTCATTCTCCTCTTTCACTTTAATCAAGAGACTCTTCAATTCCTCTTCACTTTCTGCCTTAAGGGGGTGTCATCTGCCTAACTGAGGTTATTGATATTTCTCCCTGCGATCTTGATTCCAGCTTGTGCTTCATCCAGCCTGGCGTTTCACATGATGTACTCTGCATATAAGTCAGATAAGCAGGGTGACAATAGACGCCTTAACTCCTTTGTGCCAGGATGACAATATACATACTCCTTTTCCAGCTTGGAACCAGTCAATTGGAAGTGGTCAAACAGGAGATGGCAAGATGTGAACATCAACATCTTAAAAATCAACGAACTAAAATGGACAGGAATGGGCGAATTTAATTCAGGTGACCATTGTATCTACTACTGTGGGCAAGAATCCCTTAGAAGAAATGGAGTAGCCCTCATAGTCAACAAAAAAGTCTGAAATGCAGTACTTGGATGCAGTCTCAAAAATGACAGAATGATCTCTGTTCGTTTCCAAGGCAAACCATTCAGTATCACAGTATTCCAAGTCTATGCACCAGCCACTAATGCCAAAGAAGCTGAAGTTGAATGGTTCTGAAGACCTACAGGACCTTCTAGAACTAACACCAAAAAAATATGTCCTCTTTGTCATAGGGGACTGGAATGCAAAAGTAGGAAGTCAGGAGATACCTGGAGTAACAGGCAAGTTTGGCCTTGGAGCACAAAGTGAAGCAGGACAAAGGCTAATAGAGTTTTGCCAAGAGAACGCACTGGTCATAGCAGACACCCTCTTGCAACAACACAAAAGAAGACTCTACACATGGACATCACCAGATGGTCAATACTGAAATCAGATTGATTATAATCTTTGCAGCCGAGGATGGAGAAGCTCTGTACAGTCAACGAAAACATGATTGGGAGCTGACTGTGGCTCAGATCATGAACTCCTTGTTGCCAAATTCAGACTTAAATTGAAGAAAGTAGAGAAAACCACTAGCCCATTCAGGTATAACCTAAATTAAATCTCTTACGATTACACAGTAGAAGTGACAAACAGATTCAAGGGATTAGATCTGATAGACAGAGTGCCTGAAGAGCTATGGACAGAGGTTCATGACATTGTACAGGAGGCAGTGATCAAGACCATCCCCGTGAAAAAGAAATGCAGAAAGGGAAAATGGTTGTCTGAGGACATTTTACAAGTAGTTGAGAAAAGAGAAGGTAAAGGCAAAGGAGAAAAAGAAAGATATACCCATCTGAATGCAAAGTTCCAAAGAATAGCAAGGAGAGATAAGAAAGCCTTCCTCAGTAATCAGTGTGCATCATAGGATAGAACAAATGACTACAGATATTCGTATTTTGGGAGTACCGGCTCTCACAGTGGGAGAAGAGAAATATATGTGGGAACATAATGATTGATGGAATTAGAAATGCCAGATTAAACTCAAGTTGAAAATAAAAATCAGTGAGAGTGCTTTTAAAATTCAAATTCCTGGGTCACAAGTCGAGAGGTTTTAAATTAGTCATCTTAGAGCCTAGTAATCTGCATTAATATTCATCTCAACTGATTCTAGGGTAAGTAGGCTGTACTTTTGAGAAATTGCTTTTGAAGACGTGGTTTTCAAGGCCAAGCAGTTTGCCTTTAACAGTTATTTTAGTTCAGTTCAGTCGCTCAGTTGTGTCCGACTCTTTGCAACCCCATGGACTGCAGCATGCCAGGCTTCCCTGTCCGTTACCAACTCCTGGAGGATGATGCCATCCAACCATCTCATCTTCTGTCATCCCCTTCTTCTACCTTCAGTCTTTCTGAGCATCAGGGTCTTTTCCAAGGAGTCGGCTCTTCACATCAGGTGGCCAAAGTATTGGAGCTTCAGTTTCAGCATCAATCCTTCCAATGAATATTCCAGTTTGATTTTCTTTAGGGTTGACTGGTTTGATCCCCTTGCTGTCCAAAGGACTCTAAAGAGTCTTCCCCAACATCCCAGTTCAAAAGCATCAATTCTTAAGCGCTCAGGTTTCTGTGGTCTAAATCTCACATCCATACATGACTGCTGGAAAAATCCATCAGTTATTTAACCTGGGCCATTTTTCTCCACCTTTAACTTGGCCATCCTAATTATGTCTACCTCTACTCTTTGAACTTTTTTTCTTAGGGTTGTTAGATGTAGTGTGTCTCCAAGTTGTGAGATCTGAAGTAATCTCTTTTCTCTATTGTGTGCTGTAAATACATGTCATGGCTCTCATAGCTCTCTGGGTGTTTTTATTTTCTGAATATGCTCTTGGTATTTTTTCCAGAAGATTTCATGATTCCCATGTGAAAAGCATTATATTCCATTTTCTGAATTGGTAGAAAAGATCCTTACCCTTACGGAGAATGCTTTTTTGATAGAGAATACAATATAGAAGGAGGAAGAACATTAAACAAATTATTGCATAATGTGAAATGTACATTTTGCCTGACTTAAGCATCTATGAAAGTCAGAAAAGATTTCCTTAAGGAACTAACATTTAAACTAAGAATGAATTGGAGATTGAGGAGACTCAGGTGAAGGGAGTGAAGGAAGGCTGGAGGACGTAACTTTTGTAGTAGGTGGAGAGCCTACAGGTGAGAGAGAACACTGGAGAGCATGAGGGTAGAGTACAGATAGTATAGACTTAGAGATAGCAGGGTAGGGTGAGGTCATGAAGACTCTTGTGGAGGCTTTAGGATTTTAGATTGTATCCTAAGTGCAATGGGAATTCACTGAAAGATTTTAATTGAAGCAGTAAAGTCAGATTTGCCTTGTGAGGAAGTAACTGCCTGCTGGGTAGAGAATATTGGAGAGGGGTAAAGAGAGGAACGAAGCTATTTGGTCCGACTGGTGTCCTAGACTGAGATGGTAACAGAAGAGGTGGAATAAAGAAGGTAAATTGAAGGCAGACTTAGAAGATTTGGTGACAGATTTGTTTTAGATGGTAAGGAGGAGGGAGGAGTTAAGGAGGCTTGACAGGTGTCTGATTGGAGCAGTTATATGAATAAGCAGAGACGAGGAAACTGAAATAAGACCACATTGGAAATAAAGATTGAGTTTAGTTTTAAACATGTTGGGTTGGAGTTTCTGGTGATGTCTAGTAGATTGTTGAAAATTTATGTTAATTTAGGAGAAAGGTCTGTAACAGATGGTTATTGAAGCCATGGCTATGGATGAGATTGCCTACACAGCAAATGTAGAAATGAAAAAAGAACAGTGGCAGAATCTGGAAGGTTTCCAGCTTTTAAGCTTTTAATAGAGGAGGAAGACCCAAGTAGAGATGTGTTCTCCCAAAGCCATTTAGAAAACATGACCATTTTGATTTCATCTTAATTTTTTTTTTCCATCTTGAAGTTTTTAGATGGGTAGTTTTTCTGATTAGTTCTTGCTTTCCTTTGTCTTCTTTTGGATTTGGAATGAGTACTTTTTATGATTTCATTTTATCTTCACTATGATTTTATTAGTTATATCTCTTCCTAAAGTTTGTTTTAGGAAGTAATTATTCTAGAATTTACCACCTATATCTTTAACTTATCACACTCTACCTTTATTATACTATTTTATGTATAAACCTTATACACTTGATCCTTGAATAGCCCAGGCAGTGCAGGCTGACTCCTCCACAGTCGAATGTATAATTTTACAGTTGGTTCTCCGTATCCATGGTTCCACATCTGCTCATTCAACCAGCCTTGGATTGTATAGTACTGTAGCGTATTGTGGTGGTGGTTTAGTCACCAAGTCAAGTCTAACTCTTGCAACTCATGATTGTGGCGCGCCAGGCTCCTCTGTCCATGGTTTCTCAGGCAAGAATACTGAAGTGGGTTGCCATTTTCTTCTTCAGGGGATCTTTCTGACCCAGGGATCAAACCCACGTCTCCTGCATTGCAGGCAGATTCTTGACTGCTGAGCCGCCAGGAAAGCCCACTATAGTATGCATTTACTGGAAAAAAGTATGTTTAGTGGACCAGTACAATTCAAACCCATACTGTTCAAGGGTCTGCTGTACTTCTGATTCCCCTGAGCTAGCCTTTATGTTGTTATCATGTTTTCCTTTTACATGTTAAAAACCTCATAATAAGCCGTTATATTTGCTTTAGACAGTCATCCTTTAAAGGCATTACAAATAAGAAAAAGTGATTTTTAAAAATTTGCCTTCATTTTCACAGTTTCTGGAACTTCATTTCTTCTTGTAGTTTCAAGTTTCCATTTGGTATCATACTTCTGCCTGAAGAACTTCGGTCTAACATTGCCAGCCAACTGGTGGTACAAAAAGTGAATTTTTTCAGCTTTTGTGTCTTGCAAAGTCTTTATTTTGCCTTCATTTTTGAGAGAGATTTTCACTGCATACAGAACTGACTTTTTCTTTTATTATTTTAAAGATGTCGCTTTGTTGTTTTCTAACTTGCACAGTTTTTTGAGACATCTGCTGTAATTCTGATGTTTATTTCTCTGTACATAATCATTTTTTTTTCCTCTTGCTTCCTTCAAGATGTTCACTTCATTTTGATTTTCAGCATTTGGGCTATAATGAATATAGGTGTGTGGATTTTTAATTCCTTCTGCTTGATGTTCTCTGAGATTCTTGCATCTGTGATTTGATGTGTCCTGTATTATTTTTGGACGATTCTTGACTGTTACTTCTTCAAATTTTTCTCTGCCCCATGCCTTTTTGTTTCTTCTTCTGAGACTCTAAGTACATGAATTGTCACACAGTTCTTGGATGAATTTTTCTGTATTTGTGCATGTGTACATGCCCGCATGCATGTGTGTTAGTCTGGATACTTTCTACTGATCTATCCTCTAGATAGCTGAGCCTTTCCCTAGTTGTGTCCCATCTACTGATGAACCATCTAGGGAATTCTTTTATCTTTGACCATGGTTTTTTGAAACATAATCGTGTTACATTTGACCCTTTCTTATAGTTTACACATCTTTTAATTCCCCATCTTTTAATACGGTTGCCACTTTTTCTACTTGTTCCTTGAACATATAGTTTTCTAAAAGTTCTTGTCTGATATTTCTGACATCTGCGTCATTTCTCAGTGGGGTTTTTGCTGACTATCTTTTGACAGTGGGTTTTTTTTTTTTCCCTTTTCCATGTCTCTTGCAGCTTTAGACAGTTTTAGCTACATGTGTAGAAGAATGGTTGAGATAGAGGTGAATAGTATTTATAACTGTAAATGGACAAGCATCTTTTTTCACAGGCCATTTGTGTGTGAGTTGAATTACTTTTACCAGTAGTTGAGCTGGGTTTGAGTTTCGTTGTTGGTACCTTTACCTTTAGTATACCAGACTTTACATTCCTCTGCAGCAGACTCCTGTTACCTTGCGCTTGGAGACAGGCTTGGGTACTGTAGAGTTTTCTCAGTTTTCATGCTTCCTCTTTAAGTTTCAGTTGTTGCTGCCCACCTTGCTACAGATGGGGGTCTCTGTGCTTCTGCCCCTCCTCTGTCAGTAGATTAGTACTTGTTATTCCTGCCAGGCTTGTGCTAGGGTCTAGTAGTTTTGTGTTCTTTTTTTTGGTCTTGATCCCGACTTAGTCTTACTCAAGGCCTTGGACCTATTGGGGAGAGGTGTCCTTTATCGGTGTTTTTTGCCCCCTCAGCCAGATCAGTTATCCTTGTTTATCCAGTTACATTTGGGTGGGAGTTTTGTGCCCCTTTCCAAGCTATAGTCAACCTCCACCTCTGTGTGGTGTATTGGAGTAGAATCCTGGCCCCAGGGCAGTTTGTGACACTTGGCCCGTTGTTGTTGCTGTTACTGTTCCGTCCGTCAGCCATGTCCAACTCTTTGCAAACTCATGGACTGCAGTATGCCAGGCTTCCCTGTTCTTCACTGTCTCCTGGAAATTTTGGAGCATTTTATTAAGAAGAAATGGCCTGTAGGTATTTTCTTTAAAAATTGAGGCATAGTCCTGCTTATTCATGAAAGATTACCTGTTTCACAGATTCTTCAGGTCTCTGAATGTATTTTTCCTTCTGTCCAAGTTGGTGTTTCTTTCCTGCTGCATTGAAGAACCTACATGTTCCTGCTGCTTCTGTAGCCCATGTCTTCCCACGTGGTTTTCTTTCTTAGATATCGTAGTGAGAACCTAGTTGGCTTTTATGTACTCTTGTAATGGAGCAGTGGAATTCTTTTATTTACAACTTTTTAAACTCATTAAAAAGTGGTAACATGTGCCTTGTAGATCATTTGAACATGATAGAAAAGTGAAAGGAAGAAAATAATCTTCACTTACAATTCCGCGTGGAATAACTCCTAGCATTTTGGATTCTGCCTTGTTTCTAAGAATAAATAAATTAGCTAGTAAATGTATACCACAATTAAAATCACAATATGCATATAATTTTTTATTTGGTTTTTAACATTAATCATAGACATCTTCCTGCATCATTAAAAGAGCTTATTAAACATTTAAAAAGGGACATATACTCCCTTATTTGGAGTTTTGTAAGATTCACTGGAACTGTCTTTTCCAATAACTATTTCCCTTTGCAGCATTCATAATTTGAAAATCAGAAAGATTTAAATTTGAAGCTCATTTAAAAAGCTTATTCCATTTGTAACGATATGTCAGCATATAGAGATATTTAGCTTGCTGATTCTGTTTTTAAAGGAGGGTTTTGGTTTTTGGATTCCAGTGACCCTATAGCTTTTCTTTTTTAATTTCAGAATTCCATCCGACATAATCTGTCACTGAACAAATGTTTCCTTAAAGTGCCTCGATCCAAGGATGACCCTGGAAAGGTAGGATTCCTCATTGTATCTGTTGGCATGTTTGAATCTGAGTTATACCTGTTATATAAAGAAAAAGAATTGGGTGAAAGCTTCAGGACCTTGTCTAGTTCATTGATAAGAAGCCTTTGTGAAGTAGCAAGTCCTCCATTACCCTGTACTCCCTATTCTCCCTCACCTCGCCTTACCCTATTTTAGTTTGCATGCTTCAGGGAAACAGCAGACAGAAGAGATTTCTTTTCAAGCAGTAAGAAGCTAGCTAGCTACTGTAGAGCTGGTCTTCTGTTCCAGGTTGCTGTTTCTAATCTAGTTTTTGTTTGGTTATTTTTTTAAGTGTTATGTTTTAAATTAAACATGACTTTTGAATTTCTTGTTGGAGCCAGAATTTATTGTTGCATATAAGAAGTGAATCTGGGTCAAGGGGGAAAGGAGTGAATCTATATGTAATTGACTAGTGGAAGTAATTCGTACCTTGAAGTAAAATTTTTCTCTGTTTTATCCTTGTTTTTTTAGTTGTCGTTTTTTCCTCTTCATTCCATTTATCTTCTGCCATTGTTGCATTTTTAGTGTTTTATCTACAGAAACTTCCTTTTTTTGAGTTTCAAACTGTTATCAACTGAATTGTGGCCTGAATTTGGTACTAGTTGTTTGGTTTCTGAAGCTCAGAGTACTTGCTTGGACCATTTTTTGTTGTTATGATAAATTGATAGATTAGGACTTTTGAGATAGTCTATCTTTCGGCAAGCATGTGTTCTTTTTTGGTTGGTTAGACTCCTTGTCCGGAGAAGGCAATGGCACCCCACTCCAGTACTCCTGCCTGGAAAATCCCTTGGATGGAGGAGCCTGGTAGGCTGCAGTCCATGGGGTCACTGAGGGTTGGACACAACTGAGCAACTTCACTTTCACACATTGGAGAAGGAAATGGCAACACACTCCAGTGTTCTTGCCTGGAGAATCCCAGGGACGGGGGAGCCTGGAGGGCTGCTGTCTATGGGGTTGCACAGAGTCGGACACGACTGAAGCGACTTAGCAGCAGCAGCAGCAGACTCCTTGTTACCTTCTTCAGGCTACTGTCCCTGAAAGAATTTTTCTAAAACGTAAGCCTGATCATGTTATCACCCTGTTTTTAAAAGCACTCTCCAGTGTCCTGGAGGTGTTTCTTACTTCCTTTACTATCTTTTCCTTAATCTTCCTTTCTAGCTATGATTTCACCTTATTCAAGATCCATTGTGAGGAACTACTTGAAGTTTTCCAGACATACCTTTCATATAGTTTTCTGCTATTGCACAAACTCCCTCTGCTTGTCTTCATACTCCTTGTCTTTTAAGATTGAGCTGCAGCATTCCCCTGTGAAGTTTTTTTTTTTGTTTTCACATAATTCAGTTGAGTTTGTTGTTCCATCTTTTGATCCTGTTACTTTGTCATTACCATAGTAGCTTCTAACTGATTTCTCTATCCTAGGGCTTACTATCTCCAGTATATAGTAGCCAGCCATCTTTCAAAAATGGTCATATGGTCTATGTTTAAAAATCGTCATTGGTTTATTTACTGCCTTTAGGTTAAAGTCTAAATGTGAAGAGGATGCGGATAGTTTGTATATAGTTCACTTTTTTAGCCCCAGTTGCTTGCACAGTGACTGGTGGCACTGAGGAGACACTCTTGTTGAACGAATGAATGTAAAGCTGACCCCTGAACAATGCATGGGTTAGAGGCATTGACCCTCTGCCAAGTATAGTTTATAGTTAGCCCTTGGTATACATGGTTTCTGTGAATCCACAGTTCCACACCTCCCAGATTCAACCAACTGCAATTATGTAATATTGTATTAATATTGAAAAAATGTGTGTGTAAGTGGACCCGTTCAGTTCAGATCTGTGTTGTTAACTGTATTGTATCCTCTGCTAGACTGTTGACTTCTTGAGGTTAGGACATGGAGAGTTATTCATCTCAGCTGTAAAGCAGGTACTCTTAAATAATGAATGTTTTATGGCATCTTCTATGATCTGCTCCATCAAGTTGATTCTCATTAAGATTGAATAAATTATTGTAATAGTCTTGTTTGACACAATTTACTATTTGTGTTCATTCTCTTAAGGTTGTGAATAAGAATTGGTAAAATTTTTTTAGCTTTAAAGCAGGCTTATTATAAAAGAAGAGGAATTATAACTTATATTTGCTTCATTAGAATTTCTGATGAGTAATGAGGGTATATGAATTGGCCTAAAAGTCTTCTTAATAGAGTTTCGAGATTATCTGTGTTGTTAGAGTTCTGTGAAGCTAGTAATTGCAATCAGATTTAATTTTTAAATGATATTTAAATCATTAAAAAATGAAAAACCAACACCCATGAAGCTTAACTATATTATGCACTAAATTTTAACCAGTTGGAGATTTATTTAGTAAATCTTGCGCTGTCAGCTTTTCTTTTGTGCAGAACTTAAAAGCTTTTCTCCACTTTTAATTAAATAATATCATGGGGGTATGGCAGGTGATTAAGTAATACCACGTTATTCTTTGCAACCGTTTTTTTGAATCAGGATTGTCTTACTATTATACAACCAAAACAGTACAGAAATAAATTGAATCCCGGTAGGTTAATAAAAGCTTTTAACTTTCAGCAGTAGTCTTTTTAAAGTTTTGTTTTTATCAAATACATCATTTGGAGAAGGAAATGGCAACCCACTCCAGTTTTTTGTCTGGAGAATCCCATGGACAGAGGAACCTGGCTAGCTACAGTCCATGGGGTTGCAAAGAGTCGGACACGATTTGAGCAACTAACACACACAAATACATCATTGTTCTTATTGATCTTAGTCATTGTAGTAAAACACACATTTGATATGATAAATATCATACATTTGATAGTGTATTTATACTAAAAGTCATTTTTCTTTTCAGTCTCAAGGTGAGATTTAAATACCAGTTCTTAATTGATTTTGGTCAGAAGTAAATGTTGTAAATCTCATCTTATAAAGTAGATTTATATGAATAAAATCATTTTAGTTTTTAATATCAAAATAAGATTTTTTAAAAACTAAGTTCTATTGCTTAAAACAGTTTGGAAAACTGTTAGATTTAGCCCATTTTATAGATGAGGAACTAAGGTCCATAAATGAGGAATGACTCGCCCAAGTTCAGTGTGGAATTAGAACCCAGGTGTATTGGCTAGACTTACTTGCAAGTCACAGGAACCTATTACAGACTAACTTAAGGGAGAATATATCTGCAGGAGGGACTGGAGTGGGAGCCAGATTCTTCAGTTGTATCACTGGGGATGTCTCTTTATATCTGTTTGTTCTACTAGCTTCTCTCATGGCTTCATTTTTAGCCAAATTTGTGGCAGAGATGGCTGTCAGCACCTTCTGGCACATATTCCCCTAGTTCAGTAACCCTTAGCAGTGCTTGGTGCCCACCCCACCAAATCCCTGGAGTACAGCAAGCATCTTAGAATGAATGCCCAGCAAGGAGACTACACTTGGTTTCTTGGTTCCTATTACTGGTGCCTTTTCCATTCTACCAGTCAGTCTTCCTTGAAAAGGAAGCCAAAATGTTAGTTAAGTTTTGGTACTTATGAATTGTTTTTTTCTTTTTGTATTACAGTGTTTCCTGGCATTTGAGGAGCTTTTCCAAAACCACCCTCACCACAGTGGGAGAAAACCATTGAGCCAAGGTGGGGTGGGAGTAGTTTTTGGTCTTGGGTAATGGGTGTATTTTAACCCCTTAGGATTTGCAAGCTGCTGCCATGATCCACGTGGGTCCAGGAGGTCACGTTAGAAGTAGCTCACACAGCTTCTTTCCCATCATTCCGTGGTGTATAACTCTGTTCAGTATATCACCAGAGAGGTGTAGTGACCAACTTAAACTTGAAAAGTTCTTGTTGAATTACAGGTGCTTTTATATGACTATTTATTACTGACTCAATCCTTATTTTCTAGTAATTTTTATCATACAAGCCCTTAATATTTGATACTCTCCCAATATATCCTAATGGTCTGAAATCCATTTTTCTTAGTTCCCTGAAACTAAATGCAAACAGCTACTTTATTGCTCTCTTTAAAAAGAAAAACAAAATGAAATTGTATTTTGCATCCATAACTCTGCTGCCTATTTTTGGACAGATTTCTGTTTTCTTTCCCCTGATGACAGCCCTGTTTCTGCATCCTGTAATCTGTCTCTCCCCATTTTTTAAAAAATTCCTGTCTTTTATCTCCTCGCTTAACCATTAGCTTTGTATTTTTATGTTTTTTAATCTAATTTTCGCCAAAAGTCTTCTCATTCTGCAGTTCACACATGCCTGTTTATTTTAGAAAGAAGTATTTTTGCTCACATTATGAAAAGACAAATTCTATCAGCTAAATTTTGTTTTAAAAAAACAGAGTTCTCTTTTTTTGCTTTCCAGCTTAATCTTTTCTCAACCTTGTTTCTTCTTCTGTAACTCAGGAAAATGATACATTGACTTTAAAGGAGATAAAAGATTATAAAAGGTAGTTTCAGCAATTGTATAATTAATAGCAGGAGTGGGCTCTAGGAGAAATGAGATGATAATTAAGACCCCATGAAGGCCATCTGCCTGGCGTGGGAGAGAGAACTGCAATGAACTCATTGTAAGAAGAGTTCTTTGATTTTTGGCTGGTTTTTCTTACCTGGATTGGGGAGGCTGTAAAATGCTCAACGGCTGTGGATATTGGGGATCTTCTGGTTTGTAAAGAAACAGCAAACTTACTACTAGAGGGTTAAGTTTTAAAAGTTCTGAGATAGTGATTATTTTCTACTCCTATCCTCTGTCATAGTATAGGAGACCATAACATAGTTGACAGATTGCTTTTGTTCAAAGTGCATTCTTTTCTTTTGGCCATGTTAGTACTCTTTTGTATTTATTTGTAAATTGTCGTTTATTTATTGGAATCCTGTTTGGCTCATTTCATTTGTAAAGCATTATAGAAAAACTGGAAAGGTTTGAGAGAACATAAGATACAGCATTAAGTGATAAACAGTGTTGCCAGAATTATAGGTATGTACCTTGAAGAAGGAAGATAGTATAATTTTAAAACTAGCCTTAAAATAGATGCATGATTTTTGTGAGGAAGAAGTTGACCTCTTACCTGTGTCTTTGAATAAAACCAAACACAAAGTGGAATTTAAAGATAGGCAAAAGTCTTGTTGGACAAAAATAAGGACGTTACGTTTATTGGAATGAAAAAAAAACCCAGGGTTCCCAAGGGAGGCTTTAGAGTTTGCCACTTTTAAAGCATCTCAAGGAGAGAAGAAATTATCAACCTTCATAGTAGCTTTAACTCATGATAGGTTAAGAACACCAGTTGAAGACTGAGAAGAGGACTTGATCAGGTTTAGCTAAGGGACCCATCAGAACACAGTTGAGATAGAATGAGGAGGGAATTAAGGGAATTAATGTAAGTACTAACATGAAGTCAGGAGTGAAGAAAATGCGTTGATACCAAGGGTGCATGTTAAGACAAGAGTGGATTATGAATGTGAGACAGTCCCTTAGACAAACCAAGGTTAGAAAGCCCAGAGTAAGCGTTGAGAGGGGGATTCAGAGAGGGTTTGAAAGATTGGGATAGATAGGAGGTGAGGGTCTGATTCAGAGAGATAGCACTGCAGAAACAGAAAGAAGTGCTGGCATACAACGCTGACAAGACACTATTAGTCAAAGCAGTTTAGTTAGGGACTGCGTTTTATTTGCACATACAGTATTCTCTGTTCTCTTCTGAGGAGCAGGATATAACATTTTGTTGGTGGTGGTCTCCTTTCCATATCTGCTTTTTTTAAAAATAATTTTTTGCCCTCAGATTAATTTTTAAATTGCCCCTTGTTAGTCAGCACCGCCTTGTCCCCTACCCCAAGCCCTGGCAACCAACCACTGATCTATTTTCTGTTCTTATAATTTTGTTTTTTTCCAGAAATTCAAATAAGTGGGACTCATTCAGTAGGAGGCCTTTTGAGTCTAGCTTCTTTCACTTAGCATAATGTATCTGAGATCGATCTTTGTTGTTTGGAGTATCAGCAGTTCCATTTTGTTTCATATAGCCAGTCTTATGGATTTGCCACAGTTCAATCACCATTTGAAGAACAGCTGGGTTATTGCCAGTCATAAGTTTATTTGAATGTGAAGTTTTCTTTTAGACTTAGATATAATAATTGATGAATCTAAGACACAAGACAAGTGTTGAATTTAACCTGAACTAGTAACGTATATGTAATAGTTATATTATTATATGTGAGTCACTCAGTTAAGTTCAGTTGCTCAGTCGAGTTCGACTCTTTGCAACCCCATGAACTGCAGCACGCCAGGCCTCCCTGTCCATCACCAACACCCAGAGTTTACTCAAACTCATGTCCATTGAGTCAGTGATGCCATGCAACCATCTCATTCTGTGTTGTCCCCTTCTCCCGCCTTCAATCTTTCCTAGCATCAGGGTCTTTACGAATGAGTCAGCTCTTCACATCAGGTGGCCAAAATATTGGAGTATCAGCTTTAGCATCAGTCCTTCCAATGAATATTCAGGACTGATTTCCTTTAGGAAGGACTGGTTGGATCTCCTTGCAATGCAGGGGACTCCCAAGAGTCTTCTCCAGCACCACAGTTTAAAAGCATCAATTCTTCAGTGCTCAGCTTTCTTTATAGTCTAATTCTCATATCCATACATGACTACTGGAAAAACCATAGCCTTCACTAGATGGACATTTGTTGTCAAAGTAACGTCTTGACTTTTTAATGTTTTCTAGGTTGGTCATAGCATTTCTTCCAAGGAGTAAGCATCTTTTTATTTCATGGCTGCAGTCATGATCTGCAGTGATTCTGGAGCCGCCTGCCACTGTTTCCCTGTCTATTTGCCATGAAGTGATGTGACTGGATGCCATGATCTTAGTTTTGTAAATGTTGAGCTTGAAGCCAACTTTTTCACTCTCCTCTTTCACTTTCATCAAGAGGCTTTTGAGTTCCTCTTCACTTTCTGCCATAAGAGTATTGTCATCTGCATATCTGAAGTTATTGATATTTCTCCCAGCAATCCTGATTCTAGCTTGTGCTTCATCCAGTCCAGCGTTTCTCATGATGTACTCTGCATAGAAGTTAAATAAGCAGGGTGACAATATACAGCCTTGATGTACTCCTTTTCCTATTTGGAACCAGTCTGTTGTTCCATGTCCAGTTCTAACTGTTGCTTCCTGGCCTGCATACAGATTTCTCAAGAGGCAAGTCAGGTGGTCTGGTATTCCCATCTCTTTCAGAATTTTCCACAGTTTATTGTGATCCACACAGTCAAAGGCTTTGGCATAGTCAATAAAGCAGAAATAGATGTTTTTCTGGAACTCTCTTGCTTTTTCGATGATCCAGCGGATGTTGGCAATTTGATCTCTGGTTCCTCTGCCTTTTCTAAAACCAGCTTGAACATCAGGAAGTTCACAGTTCACGTATTACTGAAGCCTGGCTTGGAGAATTTTGAGCATTACTTTACTCGCGTGTGAGATGAGTGCAGGTGTGTGGTAGTTTGAGCATTTTTTGGCATTGCCTTTCTTTGGGATAGGAAGGAAAAGTGACCTTTTCCAGTCCTGTGGATACTGCTGAGTTTTCCAAATTTGCTGACATATTGAGTGCAGCACTTTGACAGCATCATCTTTTAGGATTTGAAACAGCTCAATGGGAATTCCATCACCTCCACTAGCTTTGTTTGTAATGACATTTTCTAAGGCCCACCTGACTTCACATTCCAGGATGTGTGGCTCTAGGTGAGTGATCACACCATCGTGATTATCTGGATCATGAAGATCTTTTGTACAGTTCTTCTGTGTATTCTTGCCACCTCTTCTTAATATCTTCTGCTTCTTTTAGGTCCATACCTTTTCTGTCCTTTATTGAGCCCATCTTTGTATGAAATGTTCCCTTGCTATCTCTGATTTTCTTGAAGAGATCTCTAGTCTTTCCCATTCTGTTGTTTTCCTCTATTTCTTTGCATTGATCACTGAGGAAGGCTTTCTTATCTCTCCTGCTATTCTTTGGAACTCTGCATTCAAATGGGTATATCTTTGCTTTTGGCTTCTCTTCTTTTCACAACTACTTGTAAGGCCTCCTCAGACAGCCATTTTGCTTTTCTGCATTTCTTTTTTTAGGGATGGTCTTGATCACTGCCTCCTGTACAATGTCACGAACCTCTGTCCATAGTTCATCAGGCACTCTGTCTATTAGATCTGCTCCCTAAATCTGTTTCTCACTTCCACTATATAATGGTAAGGGATTTGATTTAGGTCATACCCTGAATGCTTTTTGGTTTTCCCTACTTTCTTCAATTTAAGTCTGAATTTGGCAACAAGGAGTTCATGATCTGAGCCACAGACAGCTCCTGGTCTTGTTTTTGCTGACTGTTTAGAGTTTCTCCATCTTTGGCTGCAAAGAATACAATCAGTCTGATTTCCGTGTTGACCATCTGGTGATGTCCATCTGTAGAGTGTTCTTTTGTGTTGTTGGAAGAGGGTGTTTGCTATGACCAGTTCATTCTACTGGCAGAACTCTATTTAGCCTTCATTCCACATTCCAAGGCCAAATTTGCCTGTTAATTCCAGGTGTTTCTTGACTTCGTGCTTTTGCATTCCAGTCCCCTATAATGCAAAAAACATCTTTTTTGGGTGTTAGTTCTGAAAGGTCTTGTAGGTTTTCTTAGAACTGTTCAACTTCAGCTTCTTCAGCATTACTGGTCAGGGCATAGACTTGGATTACCGTGATATTGAATGGTTTGCCTTGGAAACAAACAGAAATCATTCTGTCGTTTTTGAGATTGCATTCAAGTACTGCATGTTGGGCTCTTTTGTTGACTATGATGGCTACTGTATTTGTTCTAAGGGATTCTTGCCCACAGTAGTAGACATGATGGTCATCTGAGTTAAATTCACCCATTCCAGTCCATTTTAGTTCACTAATGTAATGAATGTTAATGTTAATGTTCACTCTTGCCATCTTCTGTTTGACCACTTCCAATTTGCCTTGATTCATGGACCTAATATTCCAGGTTCCTATTTAATATTGCTCTTTACAGCATTGGACTTTACTTCCATCACCAGTCACACTCACAACTGGGTGTTGTTTTTGCTTTGGCTCAGTCTATTCATTTTTTCTGGAGTTATTTCTCCACTGATCTCCAGTAGCTTATTGGGCACATACTGACCTGGGGTGTTCATCTTTCAGTGTCCTATTTTTTTGCCTTTTCATACTGTTCATGGCGTTCTCAAAGCAAGAATACTGAAGTGGTTTGCCATTCCCTTTCCCAATGGACCACGTTTTGTTAGAACTCTCCTCCATGACCCGTCCATCTTTGGTGGCCCTAATTCATGGCTTATAATTTCATTGAGTTAGGCAAGGCTGTGGTTCATGTGATCAGATAGGTTAGTTTTCTGTGATTATGGTTTTCAGTCTGTCTGCCCTCTGATGGAGAAGGATAAGAGGCTTATAGAAGCTTCCTGGTGGGAGAGAGTGACAGAGGGGGAAACTGGGTTTTACTCTGACGAGCGGGGCCATGTTCAGTAAATCGTAAAGCCGATTTTCTGTTGATGGGTGGAGCTGTGTTCCCTCCCTGTTACTTGAAGTGAAGTTGCTCAGTCGTGTCCAGCTCTTTGCAGCCCCATGGACTGTAGCCTACCAGGCTCCTCCCTCCATGGGATTCTCCAGGCAAGAGTACTGGAGTGCGTTGCCATTTCTTTCTCCAGGGGAATCTCCCCGACCCAGGAATTGAACCCAGGTCTCCCTGTTACTTACCTGGGGCCAAACTATGGTGGAGGTAAGGAAGATAATGGTGACCTCCTTCTAAAGGTCCCATGCAGCACTGCTGCACTCATTGCCCCCAGCCCTGCAGCAGGCCACCAGCGACCGATGCCTCCACTGGAGACTCCTGGACACTCACAGGAAAGTCTGGGTCAGTCTTTTGTGGGGTCACTGCTCCTTTCTCCTGGGTCCTGGTGCACACAAGGTTCTGTTTGTATCTTCAGAAGTCTTATTTCCCAGGTTGTGCAAATTCTGACAGCCCTATGGTGGGGTTAATGGCGACCTCCTCCAAGAGGGCTTATTCCATACCCAAGTTGGCTTCACGCAGAGCCCCTGTCCCTGTGGCAGCCCACTGCTGACTGGTACGTCCACAGGAGATGCTCAAACACAGTTCTGTCTCAGTCTCTGTGGGTTACAGTAAACATTATATGACTTATATGTGTTATATATGTAAATATATGTGAGCTGTCTCTCAGAAATCAATTGTAGTATGGTAAAACCTTATTTATCTACAACTTAATTTCTAAAAGGATTAGGTTAAGGCACTGATGATTTAAAAACAAGATATAGCCAGTTATTAATAACTTAATAGAATATACTGTTTTTACGTATCCTTAACACTTAGATAAACCATTTGCTATACTACAATCAGTATGCTAATTACATATTATTTTTAATCTGTTAAAAGTGAATTTCTTAATAATCTTTTCTGAACAGCACTTAGATTTATTTGATAATCAGTTTAAAAGGAATAGAAGACTGTATTTGTTCAGTTAGAATGTTCCAGAGACTTGAGCTGGCATTGGAATAATTTTTGTCCATAGATTCACTCAGCCAGTTAGCCACCGGAGCTTTCTGCCTTTGAGTGCCTACTATGTGTATGACTGTTGATAGCCTATTTTTATTGTCTGAGTAGAGTGATTATTTAACTTCTTGCCCAAATTAAAAACTTCTGAGAATGAAAGGGCTTTTTTCTTAATTGTGTTTAGTAAATAGGTATAAACTAAGACTCAAACTGGGCAGGTTGCTCGTGTATCTGTTTATATGATACATGCAGATGCTGTGCCATAGTGTTGTGGGCAGCTATGCAGGAGCAGCATCCTAGGATGATGGAGGGTTTAAAAGAAAAAAATAAAACCTTTAAAATTGGATTGCTAAATTTAAACTGGGATAGGGAAAAACACTGAGACACATGGTGTGAAGGCAAAGAAAGGGACAAAAAGGATTCAGTACTATGTCTGAGCCTCTTGAAATGGTGTGCATTGAGAGCATAGGAAGAGCAGAAAACAGCCTGTGAAGATTCAGTTTACCAATATCTATATGATAATATAGTAAAACATAGAAGTTACAGATTTGGCCATTAGGGATGGCTGTTATTTATGATAGGGACTGCTTTCCCCAGGAATATGAGATTAACTTCTTGTATTTATTTATATTTAATCAGATAATGGCATTGTTATTAGCCTATTTTAATCTGAAGGCTATTAAAGAATGGTCATATCTGTGCGTAATAGAGCAGGGAACTTTGCTGACATACAATTTCAGTCAGAAATTATTGGAATAAGTAACATACATGTTATTTGAAGTGGTAAATATTTTGTAATAATGAAAATAAAGGCATTTAAGTCCATTGTTCATCTTTGATACATCTTAATTTTGATGAATTTTCTATACTTTGATTTTCTTAATTTTCCTATTGTATTTATTATTGGTTGGATAATTTCTATTGAAGAATGCTGGCTAGTTTTCAATTGGGTGCCACATTCCCCCTCCCCCGCCAACCTCTAGAATTATTCTTTGTTTTAAGATATCTTGAATTTGGCAAGTGATTCAGTTTTGGAAGATGCGTTCAGAGCTGGACAATTCTAGTTTGTGATCTTTCTTTGGGATTTTGTAGACTAACTTTGCAGTCTTCTCTGCCAGAAAAGAGAACATTAACTTGCTGTATTAGAATTGTTGAAACAAATAAATAATAATGTCTACATTTGTATATTGCTTTACAGACTAGAGAACTAATTTAACATGCATTATCTTAATCTTTAAAAAAAATTTGTAGTTGAGTCTCACTTTCAGATAGTGATCTTTAAGTCCATAGTAGATTTTTCCATAACAAATTAGTTCACACAAATCTCACATGATAGAACATCAGTTCAGTTCAGTTCAGTCGCTCAGTCATGTCCGACTCTTTGCGACCCCATGAATCGCAGCATGCCAGGCCTCCCTGTCCATCACCGTCTCCCGGAGTTCACTCAGACTCACGTCCATCGAGTCTGTGATGCCATCCAGCCATCTCATCCTGCGTCGTCTCCTTCTCCTCCTGCCCCCAATCCCTCCCAGCATGAGTCTTTTCCAGTGAATCAACTCTTCGCATCAGGTGTCCAAAGTATTGGAGTTTAAGCTTCAGCATCATTCCTTCCAAAGAAATCCCAGGATTGATCTCCTTCAGAATGGACTGGTTGGATCTCCTTGCAGTCCAAGGATAAATGGAAATCATTTGGTATATTCTTTGTTTGTGTCTGACTTCTGTCACTCAGCCTAATGTCTGGGGAGCTATTGCATATGTCAGTTTGCTTGTTTGTTATTGTTAAGTAGTATTTCATTGTATGAATATACCATAGTTTTTTTGTCTGTTTATCTGTTAGTGGACATCTGGGTTGTTTTCAGTGTGGAGTTACTTTGAGCAAGGTTTTATACAAGTTTTCTGTGGACATATGCTTTTGTTTCTCTTGAATAATGGAAAAATTGTTTTGCCAAAGGGCAGGTGGACCATTAACTCAATAAGAAATTGCCAGATCTTCCATAGTGGTTGTGTATTTTACATTCCTAATAGCAAGGCATGTGAGTTCCAGTTGCTCCATATCCTGACCAACAGTTGGTATTACCTGTCTTTTTTTTAAATTAATTTTTATTGGCATATAGTTGATTTACAATGGTGTGTTAGGTTCTGTTGTACAGCAAAGTGAATCAGTTATACATATATCCACTCTTTTTAAGATTATTTTTCCATGTAGGTCATTACAAAGTGTTAAGTAGAGTTTCCCCCTATCTTTTTAGTTTTAGTCATTTTAGAAGATATGATATAGTGTCTCATTATGGCTTTAATTTTCCTGATGACCTTTGATTTTCAGTATCTTTTTATGTACTTACTTGTCATTTGTGTATCTTCTCTTCTGAAGGTTCTTTTAAAACTTTTTGCATGTTTTCTTTTAAAATTTGGTTGTCATCAGATTTCAAAGAGTTTTATATATATTCTAGATATGTCTTTTCTTGGATTTATATTATGTGAACATTTTTTTCAAACTGTGCTTTGCCTTTTTGTTTTCATAGTAATGTCTTAAAAGAGAGCAGACGTTTTAGATTGATAAAGTCTAGTTTTAGTTTAATGATTAACAACTTGTGTGTCCTGTCCAGAAAATCAACCAAGGTCATAAATATTTTCTCTTCTATTGGTTTTATATGTTTAGTTTTAACATTTAGGTATATGATCCATTTCAAAATAATATTTATATGTGAAATGTTTAATCTTCCTATTGAATTTTTTATCTTTATGAAATATTCTTAATTTCTTCAAATACTCTCTTGAAACTTCATCTGATATTAATATAACTACTACAGCTTTCTTATGCACCTTCATGATATTTATTTTTCTGTTTTCTATTTATTTATATTTTGCTTTAGTCTATCAATGTCTTTGTGTTTAAAGTGTGTGTCTTATAAACAACATATAGACACGGACCCTTGCTTCTTAAATTCAGTCTAACAATCTCTGCCTTCTAATTGGAGTGCTTAGTTTGTCTTTCCCTGGAGTAGGAAATGGCAGAATCCCATGGACAGAGGAGCGTGGCAGACTGTAGTCCATGATGTTACAAACGCAACTGTAGCAACTTAGCCCACACGCAGTCTGTACTTAATACATTACTGGTTTAGTTGCTCTGTTTTTCTTTTGTTTCTGTGTTGCCTCAGTTTTGCAATCTTTCTGGTTAATCAAATATAATATTGTATTTTATTTAGTGACTTCTTAGCTATATGCTCTGTTTTTTAATTTTTTAGTAGCCATTCTAGAGCTTAACAGTATGTACTATTAATTTATCAAAATCTGTTTGGAGGTGATACACCACTTTTTACTCTATACCTCATACTTCATATCACTTACTACTTACCTCTTCCCATCCGTTTCACAAGTTTACATAATAACTTTACAACATTAAAGTTGCATTTATCTACCCATTCCTTTCTTTGTGCTGTTGTCACATCTTGTATGTCAGTTTGCATCATAAATCCCACCTTAATGTTTGTTTTATTTTCTGTAATGTTAGTTGTGTTTGGAGGAAATTATGTTGAAGAAGATACTTGCCTAGTTGTTTATCTTTTTTATGTTCTTTTCTATAAATCCAATTTTCAATCTGATATTTTCCCTCTTTAGCCTAACAATGTCTGTTGGCATTTCTTGTTATATAGAACCACAGGAAACCCATTTTGTAGGCTTTTGTTTACTAGAAAAGTGTTTATTTCATTCTCATACTTTTTTGGAGTGTGGAATTGAGTTTTTTTGGGGGTGGTTTTCCCCAAGAACTTTGAAGACATTCCATTATCCTTGGCCTCCATTGTTTCTGGAGGAGTCAGCTGTCATTTATATATGTATATCTCTGTTTGTAACTTGCCCTACCCCAACTTCACCTCCTCTGTGGTAGCTTTTAAGAATTTTTCTTTAGATTTAAATAGTCTGACTGATGTGCTTTAGTGTGGTTTTCTTTATTCTGTTTGGGATTTGTTAATCTGGGTCAATAAAGGGTTCTCATTCAAATTTGTGATGTTTTTGGTCATTGTTTTTTTAAAAAAACACATGGTCCCAATTTCTCTCCTTTGCTTTTAGTATCCAATTAAAGTATGATAGACTGACATTGTTTTGTAGATCATTGCTTTCTTTATTCATTTTCCTTTGTTCTTTTCCTTTTTGTTCCTACTATTGGGTCATTTTTACTGATCTGTCTTCAAGATCTCTGGCTTGCTGACTTTATTCTGTCATATATGGTGAACATTTTAATTATTGGACTTTCTGATTCTTGAATTTTCATTTGATCCTTTTTTTGTGTATGTTAAGAGAAAATTGATGAAATGAATTTAACTGTTTACTTTGATGCTGGAATATCAGGGCTTCTGTGTTGTCTCCAGCCAGTTTGTAGACATGAAACATGACTACAAGTTTTTGTTTCACTGTAAATTTTTATATTAAGAAGGTGAAAGTGAAGTTGCTCAGTTGTGTCCTACTCTTTGTGACCCCATGGACTGTAGGCTACCAGGTTCCTTTGTCCATGGGATTTTCCAGGCAAAAATACTGGAGTGGGTTGCCATTTCCTTCTCCAGGAGATCTTCCCAACCCAGGGATTGAATTCGGGTCTCCTGCATTGTAGGCAGATGCTTTACAGTCTGAGCCACCAGGAAAGTCCTTTATTAAGAAGGTATGTAATACTGTCTTGATCTATACAGAGTTTAGGAACCCCCTGAATCTAATTCATTGTTTTTCTGATTTTTTACATCATCTTTGATGTTTTGAGATCCTGGGTTTTTCTATAAAAGTAGATATTGAGTTGGCCAAAAAGTTCATTTGAGTTTTTCTTACATCTTAAGGGAAACCCAAATGAACTTTTTGGTCAACCTAATGATTAGAGTAAATGAGATTTTAAAAATATTTTAATGATGAATCATCTGGATTACTGTGTCACCTCCAATTGATCTCCTTCCTCTAATCTCTGCTTTAAGGTGTGGTGCAGAAATAAATCTACCTCTTAATACCAGTTTTCAGTTCTAGCCCTCAGCTTCATGTCCCTGAACTTTATACTGATGCCATACTGCACCATTTTTCTTGGATTTATGATGTAGTCATATTTGCCCATACTCTGCATTGTATCTAAGCAGTCTATTTTACTCATTCTTTAATGCCCAGCTCAGATGTCCGCATTATCTGAAAGGAGGTAACCTTACTTTTTCTGTTTCACCTTTTCCCTTCCTCCTTCCCTTCCTCTATCCCTTCTTTTTTCCTCCCTTCCTATTTTCACCTCTTTTTTCTTTTTATTACCATAGTTCTTTGAATATACCACTATTACAATTCCTGAATGATGTAGCTATCTGTATTTTGATCTGTTCCACCCAGTTGTGAGTTTTTTGTTGACAAGGCTTCTGTGTTTTTCATTTTCATAGGCCCATAGGAGCTAACAGAATATTTGATACATAGTAGATGATTCGGAGAAGGCAATGGCACCCCACTCCAGGATTCTTGCCTGGAAAATCCCATGGACGGAGGAGCCTCGTAGGCTGCAGTCCATGGGGTGGCAAAGAGTTGGACACGACTGAGCGACTTCACTTTCACTTTTCACTTTCATGTATTGGAGAAGGAAATGGCAACCCACTCCAGTGTTGTTGCCTGGAGAATCCCAGGGACGGGGGAGCCTGGTGGGCTGCCATCTCTGGGGTCGCACAGAGTTGGACACGACTGAAGCGACTTAGCAGCAGCAGCAGCAGTAGCAGCAGCAGTAGATGATTAATGTTTATTGCAAAGAGTGATGTTTGTCTTTTCCTAGTTAACTAAGAAGTAGCTGTTGTAGTCTTCTCAAGGAAACTTCTCTAATTGTGCATTAATTCTCTTGCTATTGTTTTTAAATTGGAGTTATAATTGCTTTCCAGCGTTGTGTTGGTTTCTGTCCTACATCAACATGAATCAGCCATGGTTATACACATGACCCCTTCCTCTTGAACCTCCCTCCCATCTCCTACTCCATTGCACCCATCTAGGTTGTCACAGAGCACCAGATTGAGCCCCCTGCATCATACAGCAAATTCCCACTGGCTCTCTGTTTTATATGTGGCAGTGTATATGTTTTCATGCTACTCTCTCAATTCATCCCAACCTCTCCTTCCCCTGCTGTGTCCACAAGTCTGTTTTCTGTGTTTGCATATCTATTGTTGCCCTACACATAGGTTCCTCAGTGCAAGTTTTTGTTAGGTTCCATACATGTATTAATATATGATATTTTTCTTTTTCTTACTTATTCACTCTGTATAACAAGCTCTAGGTTCATCTACCTCATTGGAACTGACTCAGATTTGTTCCTTTTTATCACTTAGCAGTAGTCCATTGTACATATGTACCACAGCCTCTTTATCCATTCATCTATTGATGAGCGTCGAGGTTGCTTCCATATCCTGGCTGTTGTAAAGTGCTGCAATGAACATTGGGGTATATGTGTCTTTTAGAATGGTTGTTTTCTCAGTGTTCATGCCCAGTAGTGGGATTATTGGGTCATATGGTAGTTCTGTTCCTAGTTTTTTAAGAAATCTCCATACCATTCTCCAAGTGGCCAAATCAGTTTGCATTTCCACCAGTGGTACAAGAGGGTTCCTTTCTCTCCACATCCTCTCTAGCATTTATTGGTTGCAGGGTTTTTTTTTGTTTTTTGTTTTTTAAATCATGGCCATTCTGACCAGTGTGAGGTGATACCTCATTGAAGTTTTGATTTACAGTTCTCTAATAATAAGCAGTGTTGAGCATTTTTTCACTTATTTATTAGCCATCTGTATGTCTTCTTTGGAGTAATGCACGTTTAGCCTTCTGCCCATTTTTTGATTAGGTTTGTTTTTCTGATATTGAGCTGCATGAGCTCCTTGCAGTTTTTGGAGATTAATCCTCTGTCAGTTCATTTGCAATTATTTTCTCCCGTTCTGAGGGTTGTCTTTTCATCTTGTTTATGATTTCCTTTGCTGTGCAAAAGATTTTGTTTAATTAAGTCCCATTTGTTTATTTTTGTTTTTATTTCTTTAATCCATTTTGAGTTTATCTTTGTGTATAATGTTAGGAAATGTTCTAATTTCATTCTTTTACACATACGTGTCCAGTTTTCCCAGTACCACTTACTGAAGAGACTATCTTTTCTCCATTGTATGTTCTCTCCTTTGTCATAGTTAAGGTGCCCATAGGTGCATGGGTTTATCTCTAGGCTTTCTTGTTTCATTGGTCTTTATTTCTGCCTTTGTGCCAGTACCATACTGTCTCGATGACTGTAATTTAATAGCTTTGTAATATAGTCTGAAGTCAGGAATGTTGATTCCTCCAGCTCCATTCTTCTTTCTCAGTAATGCTTTGGCTGTTTGGGGTCTTTTGTATTTCCATATGAACTGTGAAATTTTTTTCTTCTAGTTCTATGAATAATGCCATTAGTAATTTGATAAGGATTATATTGAATCTGTAGATTGCTTTGGGTAGTATGTTTGTTTTCACAATATTGATTCTTCCAATCCAAGAACATGGTATATTCTTCCATCTGTTTCTGTCATCTTTTATTTCTTTCATCTTTGATTTCTTATTATTTTCTATATACAGTTCTTTTGTCTCCTTAGGTAAGTTTATCCCTAGGTATTATACTTTTTGTTGCAGTGGAGAATGGGATTGATTCCTTAATTTTCTTTCTGATTTCTCATTGTTAGTGTATAGGAATGCAAGTGATTTCTGTTTACTGATTTTGTATCCTGCAGCTTCATGAAATTTCACTAATTAGCTCCAATAGTTTTCTGATAGTATCTTTAGGGTTTTCTGTGTGTAGTATGACACCTACAAACAGTGAGAATTTTCTTCTTTTCCAATCTGGATTCCTTTTATTTCTTTTTCTTCTCTTATTGCTGTAACTAGGACTTCCAAAACAATGTTGAACAATAGCAGTGAGAGTGGGCACCCTTGTCTTGTTGCTAAATTCCTTTTAGTAACAATTTAGCAGGAAGCTTAGAGGGATTTTTTAATTTCCTCCTTTTCCCTGATGGTTCAAATGGTAAGGAATCTGCCTGCAATGTGGAGGAGACCCTGGTTTGATCCTTGTGTTGGGAAGATCCCCTGGAGGAGGAAATGGCAACCCACTCCAGTATTCTAGGCTGGAGGATCCTGTGGACAGTGGAGCCTGACAGGCTACAGCCTATGGGTCGCAAAGAGTCAGACACGGCTGAGTGACCTACTCTATCCCTTTCTCTTTCCTTTATTTCTTCAGTAACCTGTTGGTTAATTAGAAACATATTGTTTAATCTCATGTGTTTGTGCTTTTTACAGGTCCCTCCCCCCCGCTACTTGCAATTGATACCTAGTCTCATAGCATTGTGATCAGAAAAGATGCTTGATGTGATTTCGATTTTCTTAAATTTACTGAGGCTTGACTTGTGACCCAAGATGTGGTCTATCCTGCAGAACATTCTATGTGCATTTGTGAAGAAAGTGTATTCTCTATTTGGATGGAATATCCTGAAGATATCAGTTAGGGCCATCGGGTCTAATATGTCATTTAAGGCGTATGTTTCTTTATTAATTTTCTCTTTTGATGGTCTGTCCATTGGTATAAGTGAGGTGTTAAAGTCACCTATTATTATTGTGTTACTGTCATTTTCTCCTTTTATGTCTGTTAGTGTTTACCTTATGTATTGAAGTGCTCCTCCTCTGGGTGCATAAATATTTACATTTGCTTTATCTTCTTGTATGGATCCCTTGATCATTATGTAATGTCCTTCCTTATCACTTATAGTATTCTTTAAGGTCTGTTTTGTCTGATATGAGGAGTGCTATTCCAGTTTTCTTTTGGTTTCCATTCGCATGGGTATCTTTTTCCATCTTCTCACTTTCAGTCTGTATGTGTCTCTTGGTCTGAAGTGGGTCTTTTGTAGACAGTATTTGGGTCTTGTTTTTGTATCCATTCAGCCAGTCCGTGTCTTTTGGTGGAGCATTAAATCCATTTACATTTAAAGTAAAATATTTATATATATTTTCCTATTGGTGTTGTCTTAATTGTTTTGGATTTGTTTTTTTAGATTTTTTCCTTCTCTTGTGTTTCCTGCCTATAGAAGTCCTTTTAAAATTTGTTGTAAAGCTGGTTTGATGGTACTAACTTCTGTCAACTTCTGCTTGGCAAGTCTGTGAAGCTTCTGGTTTCTCCATTAATTTTGAATGAGATCCTTGCTGGGTAGAGTAATCTTGGTTTTAGATTCAGTGCCCAAGCACTGAAATAGCAAGAGTACAGGAGAATGGTTGAATAACCTAGAAGGAGGATCAGCTCAGTTCAGTGGCTCAGTCGTGTCCGACTCCTTGCGACCCCATGAATTGCAGCACACCAGGCCTCCTTGTCCATCACCAACTCCCAGAGTTCACCCATACTCACGTCCATTGAGTCAGTGATGCCATCCAGCCATCTCATCCTCTGTCATCCCCTTTTCCTCCTGCCCCCAGTCCCTTCCAGCATCAGAGTCTTTTCCAGTGAGTCAACTCTTCGCGTGAGGTGGCCAAAGTACTGGAGTTTGAGCTTTAGCATCAGTCCTTCCAAAGAACACCCAGGACTGATCTCCTTTAGAATGGACTGGTTGGATCTCCTTGCAGTCCAAGGGACTCTCAAGAGTCTTCTCCAACACCACAGTTCAAAAGCATCAATTCTTCGGCACTCAGCTTTCTTCACAGTCCAACTCTCACATCCATACATGACCACTGGAAAATACCATAGCCTTGACTAGACGGACCTTAGTCAGCAAAGTAATGTCTCTGCTTTTGAATATGCTATCTAGATTGGTCATAACTTTTATTCCCAGGAGTAAGTGTCTTTTAATTTCATGGCTGCAATCACCATCTGCAGTGATTTTGGAGCCCAAAAAAATAAAGTCTGTCACTGTTTCCCCATCTATTTCCCATGAAGTGATGGGGCCAGATGCCATGATCTTCGTTTTCTGAATGTTGAGCTTTAAGCCAACTTTTTCACTCTCCTCTTTCAGTTTCATCAAGAGGCTTTTGAGTTCCTCTTCACTTTCTGCCATAAGGATGGTGTCATCTGCATACCTGAGGTTATTGATATTTCTCCTGGCAATCTTGATTCCAGCTTGTGCTTCTTCCAGCCCAGCTTTTCTCATGATGTGCTCTGCATATAAGTTAAATAAACATGATGTAGTAATAACAAGGAGGATGTAGTAATGAATGATCACTGTTACAGTTTTATGTATTGGCCAAAGTATTGCATCTTCTAAAAAGATATAATAAGTCTGTAGATGCCATTTAAGTCTAGTCTTTTTTTTTCTTTTAGTTTTCATTGAACATAGTTGTGAGTTTAGGTATTTTTTTTCTGCTCATACTGACAGATGAAAATTGACACAGGAAAATTTTTTGCTATTATCAATAAAATCAGAAGACGAATACAAAGACAGATAGCAGCACTCTAATTATGATGGTGAAATTGAATTGATAATGTTATAGATTAGTTTTCCCAAACCCAAGAAATACTGAGTTAGTGATATATTGGGTTGGCTAAGAAGTTTCTTTGGGTTTTCCAATACATTCCTGAATGAACATTTTGGCCAATACAGTATTTTTAAGGACAAAAGCATATATGCTATTCTCACCCATTTTATCCTTCAACAAGAAGGTCTTCATCATGCAGCACTTTGTGACTAGAATGTGAATCATCCCATTTTGCCCCTAGAAAGTCATGTTACAATATTTTTCATCTTTTAAGATGTTTGTGCACCAGAATTTACTTGTTATGATTCATTTGTAGACAGATACTAATGTTTGATGTCTAAACAAAAGTGTTTACAAGGAAATTAATACAGAAATGAAAATGTAAATTGAATTCATCATTCTGTTTGGGATTTATAAATCAAGTATGAAAATGCTTTGCAATTATGAAATAGAAATGGCCATCCTTCAGCAAAATTCTGAGCCATCGAAAATCACAAATGTATTTTATTTTGAAAATAAAAAGGAAGAACAGGAAGTAATAATATACTAGAATTTTTTACATATTTATAACCTGGAATAAGTTTTGATAGTTTTAATAATATCAAAAGCATTGCCTTTTGATAGTAAAGTATAAGAAAAAACCCACAAATAAAGTAAAGTGGAACATTTTAGAGATTACAAATCTGGAATCAGTATTTACAAGATAGGTGTTTTAGTTTCATGCATGACAAGTTAAGCAGTTAGTTACATTCAAAAGATAGTAAGCAGATTTACTTACATTTACTTACATAACCTTCAAAGTCAGACAAATTTGAATACATTAAGTATATTATATATAAAAATATAGAATATTTGGGTTTGCTATGTTTCAATTCCTACAAAAATATCCCAGTGTCTTTTTCCTCCACTACCCTTTTATTATTGGTTCCGTAATTTATTTGCAAAATGACTTCACTATAAACAAGAAGTATGTATTGGACACAGATAGTAAATACCGATGACTAGTTTTCCTGGTGTATACTTAGGGCTGATTGTCGTGATAACTCTATGAAAGAGAAATGACAAAAGAGAATCAAAGGTTTGTTAATTAGTCCAAGATTATTGAACCAGATCTGGGATTTGAATTCAGGTTTGTTGGTTGATAGATTTTCTCTTTTGGATATCACATAACCTTCTACATTTTGTATAAGTATACCTCATTTTATTGTGCTTTGCAGATATTGCATTTTAAAGAAATTGATGTTTGTGTTAACCCTGTATGAAGCAGGTTTATTTGGCACCATTTTTCCAACAGCATATGCTCACTTCATGTCTCTGTGTCACATTTTGCTAATTGTTGCAGTATTTCAAACTTATTTTTATTACTTTATTTGTGATGGTGATTTGTGATTGGTGATCTTTGATGTTACTATTGTGATTGTTTTGGGTACTATGAACCACATTCACATAAGACCACAAACTTAATTGATAAATGTTGTTTGTGTTCTGTCAAACTTATTGCAGTTTCCTCCAGTTTTCATTTCTCTTCTTCTCATTGAGACACCAATTCTCCTTGTCTTGAGACACCTCAAGACTCCTTGAGACTCCTATTCCCTGAGACACCAATATTGAAATTAGGCCAACTGATAACTCTGCAGTGGCTCCCAAGTGTTCAAGTGAAAGGAAGTGTTGCATATCTGTCACTTTAAATCAAAAACTAAAAATGGTTAAGCTTAAGGCTTCCCTGGTGGCTCAGTGATAAAGAATCCTCCTGCCAGTGCAGAAGACATGGGTTCAATCCCTGGTCCAGGAAGATCCCACATGCCACGGAGCAGCTAAGACCTTTGTACCACAACTGTTGAGCCTCGGAACTGCAACTGCTGAGCCCTCGTGCTACAAGCACTGAAGCCTGTGCACCCTAGAGCCTGTGGCCAGCTACGAGAGAGGCTACTGCAGTGAGAAGCCCATGCTGCAGCTAGAGAAGATCCTGAATCAGCACAGCCCAAGAATAAATAAAATTTTTTAAAAGTTTCACATTGAAAGAAAAATGATTAAACTTAGTGGAAAAAGCATGTCAAAAGCTGAGATAGATTGAAAGCTCTTGTGCCAAACATTTAACCAAGTTGTGAGTGCAAAGGAAAAGTTCCTGAAGGAAATTAAAGTCCTCCTCCACTGAACACACAAATAAATGATAAGAAAGCAAAAACAATGTTAATATTGATATGGAAAAAGTATGGCTAGAAGATCAAACTAGCTACAACATTCCCCTAAGCCAAAGCCTAATCCAGAGCAAGGCCCTAACTCTCTTCAATTATATGAAGGCTGAGAAGGCAATGGCGCCCCACTCCAGTACTCTTGCCTGGAAAATCCCATGGGCAGAGGAGCCTAGTAGGCTGCCGCCTATGGGGTTGCACAGAGTCGGACACGACTGAAGTGACTTAGCAGCAGTAGCAGCTGTGAGAGGTATAGGGAGGCTGCAGAAGAAAAGTTTGAAGCTAGCAGAGATTGGTTCATGAGTTTAAGGAATGAAGCTGTCTGCATAACATGAGAGTGCAAGGTGAAGCAGCAAATGCTGATGTAGAAGCTGCAGCAAGTTATCCAGACAGTCCGGCTAAGATAATAATTTGTGATAGCAACACTAAACAACAGATTTTCAGTGTTGACAGAACAGCCTTCTACTGGAAGATGATGCCATGTAGGACTTCTGTAGCTAAAGAGGAGAAGTCAGTGCCTGGCTGCAAAGCTTCAAAGGACAGACTGATTCTCTTGTTCGGGGCTAATGTAGCTGGTGACTTTAAGTTGAAGCCAGTGCTCATTTATCATTTTGACCACCACAGTACGTCTGACAACGTGATTTACTCAGTATGTTAAACCTACTCTTGAGAAAGAAGTGTGTTTCATAAGCATCTAGCTGCCATAATGATTCCTCTGATGGATCTGGGCAAAGGAAATTGGAAGTGTTCTGGAAAGAAAGCATTCTGTATGGTGTTAGAAACACTCAAGAATTCATTGGAAGAGGTCAAAATATCAACATTAACCGAATTTTGAAAGAGGTTAATTCCAACCGTCATGGATGGCTGTGAGGGGTTCTAGACTTCAGTGGAGAAGTAACTGCAGATGTCAAGTGGAAATAAGAACTAGAATCAGAAGTGGAGCCTGAACTACTGCAAACTTTTGACAAAACTTTAATGGTTGAGGAATTGCTACTTCAGTCAGGCGCTCAGTCGTGTCTGACTCTTTGCGACCCCATGAATCGCAGCACGCCAGGCCTCCCTGTCCATCACCAACTCCCGGAGTTCACTCAGACTCACGGCCATCGAGTCAGTGATGCCATCCAGCCATCTCATCCTCTGTCATCCCCTTCTCCTCCTGCCTCCCAGTATCAGTCTTTTCCAATGAGGTGGCCAAAGTACTGGAGTTTCAGCTTTAGCATCATTCCTTCCAAAGAAATCCCAGGGCTGATCTCCTTCAGAATGGACTGGTTGGATCTCCTTGCGTCCAAGGGACTCTCAAGAGTCTTCTCCAACACCACAGTTCAACAGCATCAATTCTTCGGTGCTCAGCCTTCTTCACAGTCCAACTCTCACATCCATACATGACCACAGGAAAAATCATAACCTTGACTAGACGGACCTTAGTCGGCAAAGTAATTGAGCAAAGAAAATGGCTCCTTGAGATGGAATCTACTCCTGGTGAAGGTGAAGATTGTTGAAACAACAGCAGAGGAATTTAGCATATTACATAAACTTGGTAGAGAAAGCAGCAACAGGATTTGAGAAGATTGATTCTAATTTTAAAAGAAATTCTGTGGGTAAAATCCTATCAAATAGCATTACATGCTATAGAGAAATAGTTCATGAAAGGAAGAGTCAGTTGATGGGGCAGACTTCATGGTTGTCTTATTGCCACACAGTTACCTCAACTTTTAACACCTACCTCAACTTTTAGCACCTACTACGTTGAATAGTCAGCAGCCATCAGCATAGAGGCAAGACCCTCCCTCTGCCAGCAAAAAGATATGACTACCTGATGGCTCAGTATTGATGGTTAGTATTTTTTAGCAATAAAGTAATTTTAAGTTAAGGTTGTACACTTTTTTTTTAAGACATAATGCTGTTGCACACTTAATAGACTACAGTATAGTTTAATCATAACTTTTATATGTACTGTGAAACTAAAAAATTCATGTTTTGCTTTATTGTGATCTATATTTTAAATTGCAGTGGTCTGCAACTGAAACTGCAATATTTTTGAGGTATGCTTATAGTACTTTTGTTGGAATTTAACATGGTGTATTACTTAGAGAAAATTTTATAGGGAACTTGCCTAGCATTCAGTGAAGGAAGTGAAAGAGACTGATGTCAGTGTGACTTTGATAAGAGTTGAAGTTGTTTCAGCTCCTGAATCAGGTGAAACAAGTATGGATTTAGCAGACACAGATTTCAAAACAGCCATTATAAATATGTTGAAAGAATTAAAATAAAACATTCTAATAATTAATGAAGAGAGAGGGAATTTGAATAGAGATGGAAACTAGAAAAAGAACCAAAGAAAAACTGTAGAGCTGAAAATACAATAACTAAATGAGTAATTTACTGAATGGCCTTAACGAAATATTGGATACACCAGAAGAAAAGATCAATTGATCAGGAACATCTGAGAATTATAAATGTATGTGCCTAAAAATAGAGCTTCAAGAAATCAAATAATTATCAGAACTAAAAAGAGAAATCAACAAATCCGCAATTTTTAAATTATGGTGTAGTTGATATAGTGCATTATATGTTTCAAGTGTATCACATAAATAATAGTGATTCACAGTTTTTTAAGGTCATATTTATAGTTATTATAAAATATTGACTATATTTTGTAGCTTATTTATTTTACACATATACCCAGAAATGGAATTGCTGGATCACATGGTAGTTCTATTTTTAGTTTTTTGGGGGGAACCTCCATACTGCTTTCCACAGTGATGCCACCAGTTTACAGTCCCACCAGCAGTGTACAGGAGTTCCCTTTTTTTCACATTCTTTCAACATTTGTTATTTGTGGTCTTTTTGATGATAGCCATTCTGGGTATGAGGTGGTATCCCGTCAGCATTTCCCTGGTGATTAGTGATGTTGTGTGAACTGTTAAATTGACATTAATCTCTTCTAAATGATGAAACCTTCAAAATGTATATTTTTCGACTAGAGGAATTAGATTAGGAAGAAAAAACAAAAAGATACTTAGGAAATTCCAAACATTTAGAAATTTAGTTCTAACGTATCTTTGGGTCAAAGAAATCATAAGAATATTAGAAAATATTTGAACTGAGTGTGAGAGCAGAAAATATAAAAATTTAAATACTTTTATTTGAAAAATCAGAAGGGTCCAAAACCCATTACTTTAAGCATATTTCTTACGTTAACAAATAAGAACAAGTTGAATCCAAAGTAAGTAGAAGGAGGGAAATAATAAAGGTAAATAAATAAGATAGAAAATAAACAAAAAGCAATGAAACAAGAAGCAACAATGCCAGTCTTACACAGATCCTTACCAAAAAAAAACATGAATGAAGAAACAGTTCATTTCGTCAGCATCACCATGATGGCAAAGAAGTAACAGATCTATAGACCAGTATCTTTGTGAACTTAGACCCAGTAATCTTTAACACAATATTAGCAAATTAAATTCATTGATATATAAAAGGAAAAATACATCATGAGCAGGAAGGATTTGTCCCAAGAATACATTACAGGTTGAAATTAAAAAACCAATTGATTTAACTCACTCTGTGAGTAGAAGAAAACTGAAAAATCATATCTCAAGTGTAGAAAAGTTTTACAGAATTTGATACTTATTCAGCAAGCTAGGTATATAAAGGAATTTCCTTTATTTAAAGACATCTATAAAAAAAACCTACAGTTTATATCATATTTCATAGTGAGACACTGAATGCTTTTCCTCTGAGACTGAGAAATAAACAAAAATGCTTGTATTCACGGTACCATTGTTCTGTTAAATTTCAAGTCAATGGAGTAAGGCAAAGAAAAAAATAAAAGACATCCAGGTTGAAAAAGAATATTTCTTTACGCAAGTGACTTTATTGCATATGTAGAAAATCCTAGAGTCCATGGAATAGCTGGTAGAACTAATAACTGAGTTTCGCAAGTCATAAGATACAAGTCAGTACAGTTTTTTTTAGTTTAATAAAAATTTAAAAAATTTAAAAATTAAAAATTAAACTAAAATGCTATCAATGAATGGTTGGAAAATGAAGTTTGAAAGAAAAGCAGTTCTATTTACAATAAGCATCCAAAATAGTGAAGTACTTTAGGGATACATTTTAACAAAATATATGCAGCCTATTTATTGAGAATTGTAAAACACTGCCAAGAGAAATAAAGCAAGACCAAAGTAAATGGAAAGATATAGCATGTTTGTGGAATAAAGGACTCGTAGATGTTCAACTTCCCCAAATTGGTTTATAGAGTTAATGCAATCCCAATAAAAATCCTAGCAGGCTTCTTTTTTAGAAATGGACAGACTGATTCTAATAGTCATATGGAAATACAAAGGACCTAGAATTGGCAAAACAATTTTGGAAGGCGGAAGATTGTAGGACTATAGTGCTTGATTTCAAGACTTTCTATATAGCTATAATAGTCAAGACAAAATGGCATTAGCACAGGGTAGATGTGGAGATCAATGGAACAGAATAGAGTTCAGAAGTACACTTACATATATATCCAGCTGATTTTTGGTAGAGTTGCCAGTGTAATTCACTGGGGAAAGGACATAGTCTTTTTCAAGAATTGTTTATATCTTGGTGGAAGAAAAATTTATATTGATCCTTAACCTCACCCTTACACAGAAAGTTAACGGTATATCTATTTCAGACAAAAGACTTGTTATTTAAAAAGTATAAAAAATTCTTAAAAATAATCAAAAGTCTTATATAACCTAAATAAACCATATGGTCACATTTATGAATGACTGCTTTGCAAAGGATGATACCTGGATGCCAGTTATCACATGCAGAGATGCCTGTCAACATTATTCAGGATGGAAATGCACATAAAAATCACTAAGGTACAACTACACATCCCCTAGATGGTTGTAATTGGTAAGACTTAAATACCAAGTGTTGTCAAAGACATGGAGCAGTTCAACTCATATATTGCTAATAGTAGTAGAAAATAGTGTGACAATTTGAGTTCATGTGAAATTTTGGAAAATGTAAAACTATAACAATGGGAAGCAGATGAGTAGCTGTATGGAATGGAGATGTGGGAATGTAGGAAGACGGATTGCTTGTTGAGCCACGTAGAGGAGCTTTTTAAGGTGATGAAAATGTTCTTTATTTTGGTATTGTGTGTGTGTATATACATGTGTCAAAACTTCTTTTTTTTTTTTTTTTTACTTTTAAAATTTTTATTTTAACTTTAGTTTACTTTACATTACTGTATTGGTTTTGCCAAACATTGACATGAATTCACCACGAGTGTACAAGCGTTCCCAAACATGAATCCCCTCCCACCTCCCACCCCATGCCATCCCTCTGGGTCCTCTCCTTGCACCAGTGCCAAGCATCCTGCATTCTGCATCTGACATCAACTGGCGATTCGTTTCTTGCTTGATAGTATACATGTTTCAATGCCATTCTCCCTTCTCATCCCACCCTCTCCCTCCCTCTCTCCCCCAGAGTCCAACAGTTCACTCTATAGATCTGAGTCTCTTTTGTTGTCTCGCATACAGGGTCATCATCCCCATCTTTCTAAATTCCATATATATGCGTTAGTATACTGTATTGGTGTTTTTCTTTCTGGCTTACTTCACTCTGTATAATCGGCTCCAGTTCCATCCATCTCCTTAGAACTGATTCAAATGTATTTTTTTTAATGGCNTGAATTCTACCAAAAATTTAGAGAAGAGCTAACACCTATCCTACTCAAACTCTTCCAGAAAATTGCAGAAGAAGGTAAACTTCCAAACTCGTTCTATGAGGCCACCATCACCCTAATACCAAAACCTGACAAAGATGCTACAAAAAAAGAAAACTACAGGCCAATATCACTGATGAACATAGATGCAAAAATCCTCAACAAAATTCTAGCAATCAGAATCCAACAGCACATTAAAAAGATCATACACCATGATCAAGTGGGCTTTATCCCAGGGATGCAAGGATTCTTCAATATCCGCAAATCAATCAATGTGATTCACCACATTAACAAATTGAAAAATAAAAGCCATATGATTATCTCAATAGATGCAGAGAAGGCCTTTGACAAAATTCAAAACTTCTTTAACTGTATACTTAAAATAGGTGCACTTTATTTAAAAAAATATATACTTCAATAAACTTGATTTAAAAAATAAAACCAGAAAACTAAAAGTTCTTATTTTACTTGCTCTACTTAAACCTGTAGGAGTAGGCCCTGCTCTGGGAAGAAATTTGATGGAATGTGTGTTGATTGGCAATATTTAAGCAGTTTATTTTTTGTGAGAAATATCGTTTGCTGCTGCTGCTGCTGCTGCTGCTGCTACTGCTACTAAGTCGCTTCAGTCGTGTCCGACTCTGTGCGACCCCATAGACGGCAGCCCACCAGCCTCCCCCGTCCCTGGGATTCTCCAGGCAAGAACACTGGAGTGGGTTGCCATTTCCTTCTCCAGTGAATGAAAGTGAAAAGTGAAAGTGAAGTCTCTTAGTCGTGCCGACTCTTCGCAACCCCATGGACTGCAGCTTACCAGGCTCCTTCGTCCATGGGATTTTCCAGGCAAGAGTACTGGAGTGGGTTGCCATTGCCTTCTCCAATAAGGAAGAAAAAAGGTAGTTGCTTTTTAAAGGTAGCTGAAAGGGATTTTTGTGTGTGTAGGGTAAAATATAACAAAGGTTACGATTGTAGTTATTTTTTAAGTGTATAATTCAGTGGCATTAAGTCCATTAATATTGTTGTACCATCCCCATCATCCATCTCCAGAAGTTAATCATCTTCCCAAGCTGATCTCTGTACACGTTAAACATAGTTCCATATCTTCCCTCCCCCCAACTCCTGGCAGCCACCACCACTTTGTGTTTCTGTGACACGGACTTCTCTAGGTACCTCATGTTTGTAGAATCACACAGTATTTTCCTTTTTTTGACTGATTTATTTCACTTAGCGTGTCTTCAAGGTTTACTTATAGCATGCACATGTCAGAATTTATTAAAGACTGAATAATGTTCCTTTGCACGTATATACCTTATTCATGTTTATCCATTGACACCTGTGTTGCTTTTACGTTTTAACTATTGGGAATAGCTTGCTAAGAACATGATGGTACAGATATCTGTTCAAGTCCCTGCTTTTGATTCTTTTGGATATATATAGAACCTTGAAGTGTAATTGACTGATCATATGGTAATTTTGTTTAATTTTTTGAGCAGTTGCCAAACCATTTTCCACAGTAGGTGTACCACTTTACATTTCCACTAGCTGTGCACAAAGGTTCCAGTTTCTCCCCATCACCACCAACACATTATGTTGGTTTTTGATGATAGATAATATCCTCATGTGTGTCAGATGGTGTCTTGCAGTTTTTATTTGCAAAGGGGAGTTTTCAGTCCTTTAATTCAAACTGGTGATTTCATAGATGAAACTCAGATAATAGGTTAGCAAGAGCCACTAGGTAGAAGATTTTGCAACTTCTTTTGTGAAACATTTCAGTTGTTGTTGCATTTGAGCATTCAGGATTTTTTGTTTGTTTCGGTTTTATAAAGCATAGTTGATTTATAAGATTGTAGGTTGTGTTAGTTTCTGGTGCACAGTAAAGTGATTCAGTTATGCATAAACTTTTTCATTATGGTTTATTACAGAATATTGAATATGGTTCCCTGTGTTATCCAGTAGAAGCTGCTTGTTTACCCATTCTCTATACGTGCAAAGTTGTTTCAGTTATGTTCCACTGTTTGCGACCCCATGGACTGTAGCCCACCAGGCTCCTCTGTCTGTGGGATTCTCCAGGCTAGATTACTGGAGTGGGTTTCCAAGCCCTCCTCTAGGAGATCTTCCTGAACCCAGGGTCCAAACCCAGGTCTCTTACATCTCCTGCATTGGCTGGCTGTTATCGCTAACCCACCTGGGAAGCCCCCATTCTCTATACGTCATAGCTTGCATCTACTAGTCAAATTCCCAGTCTAACTCTTCCCTTCCCCGTTGCCCCTTTGGCAACCACGAATCTGTTCTCTATGTCAGTGAGTCTGTTTGTTTTTTATATAAGTTCATTTGTGTCATATTTTAGATTCCACATATAATTGATATCATACGGTATTTTTCTCTTTCTGACTTCATTTAGAATGATAATCTCTGGGTCCATCTCTGTAGCTGCAAATGGCATTATTTCACTCTTTTTGTGTGGCTGAGTAATATTCTATTGTACATATACACCGCATCCTCTTTATCCATTCATCTGTCATTGGGCATTTAGGTTGTTCCCCTGTCTTGGCTATTGTGAATAGTGCTCCTATGAAATTTGGGGTGCATGTATCTTTTCAGACTGTTTTTCTGGGTATATGGGCATTCAGGGTTTTGTCTTGTTTTGAAAAAGTAATTGAAGTTTCAGACCATGATTTTTTAAATCATTATAACTGGGCTCAAACACATCTTTTTTAGTCAAAATAGGAACCATTACAATCAGTACATTTTGCCAATGAGAAATAAGTTTGTTTATTCCTATAGTGTAAAAATCCATGTTTTGGAATTCTTGGAAAGCATTTTCTGCTTCCTTCTGGTTGTGAAAATGTTTTCCCTACGAAAAGTTGTTGAGCTGCTTTAAGAAGTGGTAGTCAGTTGGCAAGAGGTCGGGTGAATATGGTGGATGAAGCAAAACAAAACTTTGCAGCCCAGTTCAACTTTTGAAGCGTTGGTTGTGCAGCATGCTTTCGGGCATTATCATGGAGAAGAACTGGGCCCATTCTGTTGACCAGTGCTGGCTGCAGGTGTTGCAGTTTTGGGTGCATCTCATCAGTTTACTGGGCATGCTTCTCAGATGTAATGGTTTTGCCAAGATTCAGAAAGCTGTAGTGGTCAGACAGGCAGCAGACCACCCAACAATGACCATGACGTTCTTTGGTACAAGTTTGGCTTTGGCAAGTGCTTTGGAGCTTCTTCTTGGGTTGGTCATCGCTGGTTGTCAGATAAAATCCACTTTTTGTTGCATGTCACAATCCAGTTGAGAAGTGATTTGTTGTTGTTGTGTAGAATAAGAAAAGATGACACTTCAAAACTGGTTTTTCTGATTTGCAGTCAGCTCATAGACACCCACTTACTGAATGTTTTCACCTTACCAGTTTGCTTCAAATGTAGAACAGTCGACATTGAGTAGTTGTAAAAGGATCAGCTTTGATGATGGCTTGCAGTTCAGTTCAGTTGCTCAGTCGTGTCCAACTTTTTGCAACCCCATGAACCGCAGCACTCCAGGCCTCCCTGTCCATCACCAACTCCTAGAGTCCACCCAAACCCATGTCCATTGTGTTGGTGATGCCATCGAACCATCTCATCCTCTGTCCTCCCCTTCTCCTCCTGCCCTCAATCTTTCCCAGCATCAGGGCTTTTCAAATGCATCAGCTCTTCGCATTAGGTGGCCAAAGTATTGGAGTTTCAGCTTCAACATCAGTCCCTCCAATGAACACCCAGGACTGATCTCCTTTAGGATGGAATGGTTGGATCTCCTTGCAGTTCAAGGGACTCTCAAGAGTTTCTCCAACACCACAGTTCAAAAGCATCAGTTCTTCGGCACTCAGCTTTCTTTATAGCCCAACTCTCACATCCATACATGACTACTGGAAAATCCATAGCCTTAACTAGATGGACCTTTGTTGGCAAAGTAACGTCTCTGCTTTTTAATATGCTGTCTAGGCTTGCAGTTGGTTGTTGTCAACTCCAGTGGCCAGCCACTGTGCTCCTCCTCTTCAAGGCTCTTGTCTCCTTTGCAAGACTTCTTGAACCACCACTGCACTATATGTCAGTTCTTGGGCCGACTGCATTGTCGATGTTGCAAGTTGTCTCTGCTGCTTTATGACCCATTTTGAACTTGAATAAAAAAATCACTTGAATTTGCTTTTTGTGTAGCATCATTTCTGTAGTCTAAAATAAATGTAAAATAAACAGCAAGTAATAAATCATTGGTAAAAAAAAATATAAAGAGAAATGCACATTAAAATGATGTATAACATAACCACATTTGTTTAAGAATGTATTCCAGTATCAAGTAGCAGAGTTCATCAGTGCAAAACCACAATTACATTTGCACCAACCTAATAAATACATAGTGGATAGGGTTAGGCTTATGAACAGTTGTTTTCTCTTTTCTTGATCTATTTGTGATAAATTACAGCCAGTCATACTTTGTGTGGAAGGACGGATACATATTTGTTTTTGTAGTTTTATTAAAATGTTTAATAACAAATCACTGTAATGTTTGGACAGTAAGTGGTTTCTCAGATTAATACAAATAAACACACTCATGTAAAACAAACTAAACACTGAATTTTATCATTTCCATGAACAGTGACTTAAACTGTTGTCCATTGAATTTGAGTATTTTTCTTCCTGCTTCACTTTCAACTTTAGTAATAGCTGGGTGTAGAACTTTTTCTTGCTTTGCTTATTTTGAGACCTGCTAGCCTGAACCATCGGAGAAGGTAATGGCACCCCACTCCAGTACTCTTGCCTGGAAAATACCATGGTCGGAGGAGCCGGGTAGGCTGCAGTCCACGGGGTTGCTAAGAATTGTACATGACTGAGCGACTTCACTTTCATGCATTGGAGAAGGAAATGGCAACCCACTCCTGTATTCTTGCCTGGAGAATCCCAGGGACGGGGGAGCCTGGTGGGCTGCTGTCTATGGGGTTGCACAGAGTCGAACACGACTGAAGTGACTTAGCAGCAGTAGCAGCAGCAGCAGCAGCCTGAACCATAGTTATAAAATTTTTGTTTTAATTTTTAGTGCTTAATTTCTGTAGCATTTACATTTTACATCATTCTTGGCAAGTTTACATCAGGTCTGGTAGGCTTATTAGCTGAAATGCAGTGACCACTTAGAAAAGATGACATGGAAGAATGCCACAGTATGGCTGTGTGTGAAGTGAGATACACTGCCTAGATTAGGGCCTGAGGAAGCCTGATGTTATACCCTGTGCTTGGCACGATTTGTGCATTATCTTCCCTCTACCCCCATTCTAACCCATGTTTATTGAGTACTTACTCTATGTCTGATGTGGTACCTGGCACTGTTGATATAGAATGAGTTTCTATACTTCAAGGAATTTGTAGCCTAAAAAGGATGTGCTGTATGTACATATGTGTGTGTGCTCTAAGTCACTTCAGTTGTATATGACTCTGCAACCCTAGGAACTATAGCCTGCCAAACTCCTCTGTCCGTGGGATTCTTCAGGCAGCAATACTGGAGTGGTTGCCGTGCCCTCCTCCAGGGAATCTTCCTGACCCAGGGATCGAACCTGAATCTCTTATGTCTCCTGCATTGGTAGGTAGTTCTTTACCACTGGGGCCACTTGGGAAGCCCCATAAATAATATAGAGAGATCTTGTAGAGAGAGAGATGAATTCTTGAGTATTGTAAAAGGATCAGAGAAGGATTCCTTTAGATGACATCTGAGCTAACATTTGAAGGTGGAATATGAGTTTGTCAGTGGTAAGGTAGCTGTTATAGGCAAGGAGATCAGCATGTAGGACAGGCACAGATGCATGAAAGAACATGGTGTATTTAAGGAGGTATATGCAGATAATTCATGTGGGGCACCACAATTGATAGATTAAAGCTGCACTTCCCCTCATTGTCAAATTCCAATTTCAGTTCAGTCGCTCAGTATCTGACTCTTTGTGACCCCATGAACCTCAACATGCCAGGCCTCCCTGTCCATCACCAAATCCTGGAGACCACCCAAACCCATGTCCATTGAGTTCGTGATGCCATCCAGCCATCTCATCCTCTGTCGTCCCTTTCTCCTCCCACCTTCAATCTTTGCCATCATCAAGGTCTTTTCAAATGAGTCAGCTGTTTGCATCCGGTGGCCAAAGTATTGGAGTTTCAGCTTTAACATCAGTCCTTCCAGTGAACACCCAGGACTGATCTCCTTTAGGATGGACTGGTTCTATCTCCTTACAGTCCAAGGGACTCTCAAGAGTCTTCTCCACACCACAGTTCAAAAGCATCATCTTTGGCACTCAGCTTTCTTTATACTCCAACTCTCACATCCATACATGACTACTGGAAAAACCATAGCCTTGACTAGACAGATTTTTGTTGACAAAGTAATGTCTCTGCTTTTTAATATTCTGTCTAGGTTGGTTATAACTCTCCTTCCAAGGAGTAAGCGTATTTTAATTTCATGGCTGCAGTCACCATCTCCAGTGATTTTGGAGCCCAAAAAAATAGTCAGCCACTGTTTGCCCATCTGTTTGCCATGAAGTGATGGGACCGGATGCTATGATCTTAGTTTTCTGAATGTTGAGCTTTAAGCCAACCTTTTCACTCTCCTCTTTCACTTTCATCAAGAGGCTCTTTAGTTCTTCAGTTTCTGCTATAAGGGTGGTTTCATCTGCATATGTGAGGTTATTGATTCCAGCTTGTGCTTCCTTGATTCCAGCTTGTGCTTCCTCCAGCCCAGCGTTTTTCATGATATACTCTGCATAGAAGTTAAATAAGCAGGATGACAATATACAGCCTTGACGCACTCCTTTTCCTATTTGGAACCAGTCTGTTGTTCCATGTCCACTTCTAACTGTTGCTTCCTGACCTGCATACAGATTTCTCAAGAGGCAGGTCAGGTGGTCTGGTACTCCCATCTTTCTGAGAACTTTCCACAGTTTATTGTGATCCACACAGTCAAAGGCTTTGGCATAGTCAACAAAGCAGAAATATATGTTTTTCTGGAACTCTCTTGCTTTTTTGATGATCCAACATATGTTGGCAATCTGATCTCTGGTTCCTCTGCCTTTTCTAAAACCAGCCTGAACATCAGGAAGTTCACGGTTCACGTATTGCTGAAGCTGGCTTGGAGAATTTTGAGCATTACTTTACTAGTGTGTGAGATGAGTGCAGTTGTGCGGTAGTTTGAGCAATCTTTGGCATTGCCTTTCTTTGGGATTGGAATGTTGTCATTCCATTATCATTGTCAAACATTGCCTGGAAAAGCAACCTGGGAAGACTAATTAAATAATAGAGGCCAAGATTAAACTTGATTCTGGTCCTGGCTCTCAAATTCTTGGTTGAACAGACTTTTATTTTTCTGAGCTTGGATCTCCTTGTTCGTATATGTGGAAACTATATAATACTTGCTTTTTAAGATACTTTCCGAGGAAGTCAAAATTTGAGGGCCTGGAATACAGTAGGTCATCAACATGTATTTTTGAAAGAGTGGTCTGAGAACTTGTATCAAAAAGTAAGAGAGAATGAATAGTTAAAATTAGAATAAACAATAAAAGATACATGTATAGACCATTGCTTCCCAGGGTACACTTATTGTATAAAATGTGATCAAGAAAGTTGTTTTATAAAATGTTTCACTTACTTGTTTAGTTTTCCTGAGGTCCCAGGTTGCAGAAACTACACATAAGATTCCCTGGTGGTCCAGTGGTTGAGAATTCTCCTTCCAGTGATCCCTTGTCAGGAACTAAGATCGCACGTGCCATGAGGTAGCTAAGCCTGTACACCACAACTAGAGAGCCCTTGTGCTGCGTGGAGCCTGTGCACTGCAATGAAAAGATACTGACGCAGCCAAATAAATAAATATTTTAAAAAATTCTATAGGCATTGCATGTTATTACTGCAGGGAAAAGCAAGGAAGCCAGAAGGGAAAAGACCATAAAATAGCAAATTAAAAAGTAAAATTAAGGGAAAAAATTAAAAGAAACATTCTCTTAACCCTTGAATGTCATGTGCTGTAGTAATGATCACATATGTTCAAATAAGATTTAGTATATGTACATTTTAAATGTCTTTGGATGGTCATTTTTCTGTTTTTATTTGGCTGTGACATTTTTTTGACTTGGCTTCTTCAGATTGTGATTTTTAAAATCTTTAATGATTAGTTATAAATGGACTTCTTTTCTTATGTAAACGTTTACTTTTCCCAGTTGAAAATTAGTGTTTCCTCTCACTCTACTTTCCCATTGTTGTATCTACCGAATGTTTTTTTTTGAAGCACAGGATTGCGAAAGTCCATTTTTAATGTTACAGAATTGCTGTAATATACTGTTAATATTTGTTTCTTTACCTTTAGGGGTCCTATTGGGCAATAGACACCAATCCGAAGGAAGATGCGCTGCCTACTCGGCCAAAGAAGAGAGCACGATCTGTAGAACGGGTAAAAAGCTCTTTATCACTAGTTTAGTATGATGGGCTTGTTATTTTGGAAATATAGGTCTTAAAAATTCATTTCTGTATTATACTGTAATTTCCATTATTAACATTAAGTATAACTGTAATGAAGGTAATATTTTACTTGGGTGACATTTTCTGTTTTTTTTTCAAAACACTTTGACTTATTTGATCCTGACAGCTCTTGAGTGAGGTGGGCAGTTTAGCAATAATTAGGGCACAATTATCTAATTGAAGGTTAAATCCAGGGCTCTTAAATTTGCTACTCTTCCCTCTCTGCATCATTGAGGACTGGTTCTATGTAACAAAACCATTCCCTTTCACTGCAGATAATCTGCTTATATTGAATTTTCCTGATTATCCTCAAAATGCCTTTTCTTGATTCTAACTATGTAATAATTATTTTGTACACAAATGTGTAAGGACCTCAAGCTGGGCTTAAATTGGGATTGGATGAGCCATGAGGGAGGGCAGCAATGGGATTTAGTCAGGCAAATCTGTGGTGCCAGCAGAGGGAATTCAAGTACTCGAGTTACTCAGCTTTGCAAAATTAAAAGTGAACTCTCAGGTCAGAACCCTTTTTGGTTTTTTATAAACCAAAATTTAAAAAGGTTTATATTGATAGTATAGTCTTCTGGTAATAGAGTTTTAAGGCTGAGATGATGAGCTCGGTACGTAATGGTTTGAGAGGGAATGACCTTCAGTTATTGCTGTCCAGGTTTTGTTTTTTAAACATGCGACTTTTTTTTGGTATCTTTTTAAAATTTTGTATTCCGTTTTTAAGTTTATTTTTAGTTAGAGGATAACATGGACTTTAATTGTGTGAAAATGTGGAGAACACAGTGTTCAGCATCTGCTGCCAGAATTTGAGGGAAGGGGAGAAGAGTCCACATCACTTAACCCGGAGCATTAGCACCGATGATTTTATCTTGAGGCTGAAGGATTGTGGTCTCTACCATTTGCTCTCTCCTTCTGAATTTCCTGGAACTTGGATATTTTTGGAAATCTGAATTAGTAGTTGGGTTGACAACTGGGCATTCTATTTGGATATGAAGCCTGGCTTTTATTCTGTTACCTTGTTTCATAATTCTTAGAGCAATACTTCTTTATTTCTAAGAGCACTCTTTTTTTTTTTTGAAGACCATATTGTCAGTTTTATAATGGAAGTTACGAAAATATATAGTATTCTCATTACAGAATTATGTTTTATATACTAAGTATATGTTCTTGAATGTGTATTTGAACATGTATTTTCTATATTTTCTGCTGTTTATATTTTTATCTTTTAAGTTTAAAACATTTAAAAGATCCAACTATTTGCCTTTGTAATATAGTTCCATAAAATATCCAGTACCAGAGCCTTTCGTTAGTATAGTATGCTGCTGCTGCTAAGTCACTTCAGTTGTGTCCGACTCTGTGTGACCCCATAAACAGCAGCCCACCAGGCTCCCCCGTCCCTGGGATTCTCCAGGCAAGAACACTGGAGTGGGTTGCCATTTCCTTTTCCAATGCATGAAAGTGAAAAGTGAAAATGAAGTCGCTTAGTCGTGTCTGACCCTCAGAGAACCCATGAACTGTAGCCTTCCAGGCTCCTCCGTCCAGGAGGAGCAAGATTTTCCAGGCAAGAGTACTGGAGTGGAGTGCCATTGCCTTCTCCATAGTATAGTATACTGATATTTATTTTTGCCTGAGCTGTGTGTTGGTTGCTATTGTAGGAGAGGAGCTGTGAGCAGAGTATGTCTAATCAGGGAGACAGATGTTGTTTAATACAGAGTACAAGCTCTCACAAATACTCTGAAAGGTAATATTTTTACAAAACATAATTTTGTGCCCTGATAAACTGATGTGTCTGTACTTTTTTATTTAGAGGGTTTTGGGGGAGCAGGTAGTATTTTTATTAGGACACAATTTGTATTTAAGTAGTTATTGGGTTTTATCTAAGGGAGTACCTAAGATAGTCAAATAGTGAGTATGATTGTTAAACATTTAGAACTTTTTGTCAAAAACTAAACATGACCCACAGGTTGAAACTTGAAAGAGTTTTAAAATGTAGATGGTAAATATGTTGACATCCCTGAAAGCTTATTAAACTTCTGAAATGTTATTTCTTTGTCCATGTGTAAACCTCAGAGTTCTGTGTGAAATATTAATGTATGTCACACATTTTTGAAGAAAGAAGAGCTTTTAATGTAAGAGAAGCAATTTTTAAAAATGCACGTAACGGTATCTTCATGTCTTAAAGGAATTTAAGTAAAGCCTGATTGTTATCTCCAGCCTAGTATTCTTAACACAATTGTCTGGACTGTCTTCCTGTTCCCTCCATTTACTTGAATAAACCTCTGTTCTCTTTTGTCCATTGTAGTGTTACTTTTTTCTTATCTTAATCCTTGATATCAATAAGTGCCTTTCATTTTCCTTTTTCTGTTTTCTTTCATCGTCTTACCATGTTTTCTTTATTTATCATAAAGTAGACATGAATACCTAAAAAGAATTATTAATAAAGTTTAGCATGGTAAAGATGAATGGGCTCCATGACTAGGATTCCTGTGTTTTCCTTCTGGTGGCTCAGATGGTAAAGCGTCTGTCTACAATGTGGGAGACCTGGGTTCGAGCCCTGGGTTGGGAAGATCCCCTGGAGAAGGAAATGGCAATCCACTCCAGTACTATTGCCTGGAAAATTCCATGGACAGAGGAGCCTGGTAGGCTACAGTCTATGGGGTCGCAAAGAGTTGGACACGACTGAGCAACTTCACTTTCACTTTACTATTTACATCTTTTGTGACTTTTGGTAAATTGTTAGAATTTTTGAGCTTCAGAATCCTCAATTGTAAAGGAAAAGGATAGAAGTCTTAACAGCTGCCATGGACTAAGTGTGTTCCCCTAAATTCATATGTTGAAACCCTAATCCCAGTGTGATGGTGTTTGGAGGTGAGGCCTTTGGTAGGTAATTGGATTGGGACTGTGAAGCCCTCATAAATGGGATCAGTGTCGTAATAAGAATAGGCCAGAGAGCTGGTTAGCTCTTTTCTGCCATGTGAGAATACCAATGAGGATACCTGCAAAAGAGCTCTCACAAGAACCTCACCATGCTGGTACCATGATCTTGGACTTCCAGCCTCCAGAACTGTGAGAAATAGATTTCTATTTTGATAAGCCACCAGTTTATGGTATTTTGTTATAGCAACCTGAACTAAGATAACAGCATAATAAAAATATAATTGAGTTTATGTGGTAGATGTTAAGAATTTTATGTATATTAAGTTATTAATTTTTATAGTAAATCCAAATGATGAAAGTGATAGACACAGATATTAAGGTGTCCAAGGGTACAAAGGACAGTAGTAAGTACCACGGCCAGAATTATGAACTCAGTCTGCCTTAAGAGTCTGTGCTGTTTACAACTGCACTATACTGCCGCTGTGCTGAAGATCATAGCACTCAATCAGATTTCTTTTCATCTATACATATCTTATTGTGAGATAATGGGCTTTATTTATTTTTGGATCTGAATACTAATTTTTTTCTTTAGTGCTATTTAAAAGTATTTTTAAGTAAGTTGATTCACAACATTATATTAGTTTCAGGTATATAGCATAGTGATTCAATATTTTTATAGATTATACTCCATTTAAGGTTATAAAATAATGGCTATTTTGCCCTGTGCTATACAATATATCCTTGTTGCTTATTTATTTTATACATGGTAGTTTCTGTCTCTTAATCCCATACCCTTACCCTGCCCCTACCGTCTTCATTCATCTCACTGGTAACACTAGCTTGTTCTCTAAGAGTCTGTTTCTCTTTTGTAATTTATTTTTGTTTGTTTTTGAGATTCAGCATATAAGTGATGACAGAGAATATTTGTCTTTGTCTTTGACTTATTCACTAAGCATAATACCCTCTGAATTCATCCATATTGCTGCAAATGGCAGAATTTCATTCTTTTTTATGACTAATATTCCTTCATATACACACGCATTTATATATATATCTCATTTCTTTATCCAGTCACCTGTTGAGGGACACTTAAGTCGCTTTCATATTTTGACTGTTGTAAATAATGCTGCTGTGAACGTTGGGGTGCATGTATCTTTTCAAATTAGTGTTTTCATTTTCTTCAGGTATATACCCAGGAGTGGAATTGCTGGATCATATGGTAGTTCTTTTTTACTTTTTGAGGAGCTTTCATATTATTTTCTATAGTGCTGTACCAATTTACAATCTCACCAGCAGTATACTAGGGTTCCTTTTTCTTCATATCCTTGCCAGCATTTGTTTGTAGACTTTTTGATGATAGCCATATTTACAGGTATGCAGTGATACTGTGGTTTTGATTTGTGTTACTCTGATGATTGATTACTTGTTAAGCATTGTTTCATGTGCCTGTTGTTCATCTGTTTATCTTTTCTGGAAAAGTATCAGTTCAGATCTTTTGCACATTCTTTTAATTGGGTTGTTTGTTTTTTTGATGTTGAGTTGTTTGAGCTTGTTTATATATTTGGGGTATTAACTCCTTATTGGTCACATCATTTTAAATGTTTCTCATATTTAGTAGGTCTTCTTTTTGTTTTGTTGATAGGTCTTGTTTGTTTACTTTGGCTTTTGTTTTTGCCTTAGGAAACAGACCCAAAATAATAATGCTATGATTTATGTCAAAGAATGTTCTACATATAGTCTTTTCTAGGAGATTTATGATTTTTGGTCTTACATTTAGTCTTTAATACATTTAGAGTTTTGTTTTGTAATAGAATTTAAGTTTGTATGTGATGTAAGAAATGTTCTAATTTCTTTTTACATGTTCAGTTCAGTTCAGTCTCTCAGTCGTGTCTGACTTTTTGTGACCCCATGAATCGCAGCACGTCAGGCCTCCCTGTCCATCACCATCTCCCGGAGTTCACTCAGACTCACGTCCATCGAGTCCGTGATGCCATCCAGCCATCTCATCCTCTGTCATCCCCTTCTCCTCCTGCCCCCAATCTCTCCCAGCATCAGAGTCAACTCTTGGCATGAGGTGTCCAAAGTACTGGAGTTTCAGCTTTAGCATCATTCCTTCCAAAGAAATCCCAGGGCTGATCTCCTTCAGAATGGACTGGTTGGATCTCCTTGCAGTCCAAGGGACCCTCAAGAGTCTTCTCCAACACCACAGTTCAAACACATCAATTCTTTGGCGCTCAGCCTTCTTCACAGTCCAACTCTCACATCCATACATGACCACAGGAAAAACCATAGCCTTGACTAGACGGACCTTAGTCGGCAAAGTAATGTCTCTGCTTTTGAATATACCATCTAGGTTGGTCATAACTTTTCTTCCAAGGAGTAAGCGTCTTTTAATTTCATGGCTGCAGTCACCATCTTCAGTGATTTTGGAGCCGTTTCCCAGTTTTTCATGTATTGAAGAGACTCTTCTATTGTACAACATATTCTTGCCTCCTTTATCATAGATTGATTGGCCATAGGAGTGTAGGTTTATTTCTGGGCTCTGTCTGTTCCACTGATCTGTGTATTTGTTTTTGTGCCAGTGCCATGCCATTCTCATGACTGTAGCTTTGTAGTATAGTTTGAAGCCAGGGAGTGTGATTTCCCAGCTTTATTTTCCTCTCTCAAGATTACTTTGGCAAGTTAGGATCTTCTGTGTTTCTGTATAAATTTTAAGATTAGTTATACTTCTGTGAAAAATGTCATAGGTATTTTGATAAGAATTGCATTAGGGCTGTAGATTGCTTTGGGTAGTATGGTTATTTTAACAGTATTAGTTCTTCCAGTCCAAATACATGTCTTTAGTTTCCTTCATCAGCATTTCATAATTTTCACAGTATATGTATTTCACTTCCTTATTTAAGTATATTTCTATGGGGTCACACAGAGTCGGACATGACTGAAGCGACTTAGCAGCAGCAGGTGTTTTTACTGTTTTTGATGCAATTTTAAATGGCGTTTTCTTGCTTTTTCTTTCTGATAGTTCATTATTGGTGTATAAAAAAGCAACAGATGTCTATATATTAATATTGTATCTTACTGAATTCATTTCCTAGTTCTGATAGGTTTTTTTTTTTTTTTTGCTACAGACTTTAGGGTTTCTATATATAGTATGATGATGTCTGCAAATAGTGACAGCTTTACTTATTATCTTCCAATGTTTTCCTGTCTGACTGCTGTGGTTAAGACTTCCAGTACTATATTATATAAGAAATGGCAAAAGTGGGGATTCTTAGCTTATTCCTGATTTTAAAGGAAAGGTTTTCAGCTTTTCACTATTGAGTATTGGCTTTTGGTTTGTCATGCATGGCCTCTATTATGCTGATATATTCTTTCTATACTAACTCTGATGAGAGATTTTATCATAAGTGAATGTTTAGCTTTGTCACATGCTTTTTTTGTGTGTCTTTATATTTTGTTGAATTTGGCTTGCCAATATTTTGTTGAGTATTTTTGCATCTATATTCATCAGAGATACTGGCTTGTCATTTTCTTTTTTGCAGTGTCTTTGCCTGGTTTTAACCAGATCTCATTTTAAGAGAACCCACCACATTTAATCTATATCTATATATGCATACACATATATATATAATTCTCATAAATACTATTACAAATGACAACAAATTACTGTGTAATTAAAGCAACATGTTAGAGCAAGCAGTGGTAACTAAAGTGACTCAAAGTAGAAAATGCTTCTGTGGGAAGGTCTGTAGGAAGAAGAGTAAGACTTAGAAATTTGATGCAGAAGTATAACTTTTTTGCATAGAAAATAGTAAAAGATCGGGGACTAAACTGGTTGGTTCAGTGGTTAAAACCCCATACTTCCACTTCAAGGGGCACATGTTTGATCCCTGGTTGGGATCCTGAATTGTTACACAGAGTGGTTTTGTTGTTTGAAGTGAACTCTTACCACTTGCCTTTCTTCTCTGAGGCTGAGTCTGAATGAGGGAGGCTTTAGTTAAAGGTATATATGGACAGAGGAAGGAATGCAGTCTCCATACTCTCAGAACTCTTAGAACTGAAAAACATTTCAATCGGGCAAACATATACTGAGTGTACATTGTGTGGGAGGTACTACATGTTGCCTGATGAGATACACTGAAATAAAATTTCTTGAGAAATGCTGCTCATTTTTGTAGGCTAGAAAGTGTTTCATAAGGGATTATTTTGATCATTGGGTAAGATTTACTTTTTGTTTTTTAACAGTATTGTTGGAGATAGTTTATGTACAGCTAACTGAATGTTTAAAATTTACAGTTTGAGGATTTTTGTCATGTGAAGTTATTATTAGTTGACAGTATGAACATTTCTATCACACCCAAAAGTTTCCTCATTTCCTTTTGTAACTTGTGCCTCCCGCCACTCTTATCCCAGACAACCCGATCTGGGGAGAATTGACATCTTAACAATATTATTTCAAGCCATGAAAGTGTGATATCTTTCTATTCATTACATTGTTAATTTCTCTCAGGAATGTTTAGTTTTCAGTGTAGAGGACTTGGATGTTTCCAGTTCAGTTTAATCGTGAATGTTTTAGATTTGGATGCTGTATGTTTTAAAGTTCAGTTTTTTGCTGCTAGTAATAAAAATTTAATTAATTTTTGTATATTAAACTTGTATCCTGCAATCTTGTTAATTTTAGTATTTTTTAAAGATGCCTTGGGATTTCTATAATTATGTTATCTGCAAATAGACAGTTTTACTGTGTCTTTCCTTCCTCCTCCTCTGTCTCTTCCTAGAACCTTACTGCAGTGATGAGAATCTCTCATTTCAAGTCTTTACTTGAAATGAGAAAGTGGGCATCCAGCCTTATTTCCATTCTTAGGAGGAAAGTATCCAGTCTTTCACCGCTAAATATGACATAAGCTGTAGGGGTTTTGTAGATGCTGTTTATCAGATTGAGGAAGTTCTCTAGTAAGCCCGGTTTATTGAGTGTTTATCATGGGTGTAAGTTTTTTTAACTGCTCTTTTTGTTCCTATTGAAGTGATTATATGACTCTTCTTTTATTCTGTTTGAGTGTTGAATTACATGGATTGCATTTGAAATGTTGAACCTTGTATTCCTTGGGTGAACCCTTACTGAGTCATGATATATCATCCCATTAATGTATCGTTGGATTCCTTTTGCTAATATCTGAAGGGTTTTTGCATCTGTGTTCATGAGGGATGTGGATACAACAAAAATCAAGTAGTCAGAACATTAAAAGATTATGTTCATGAAAACTAGACCTCTCAAGTTAATGAATTTAGCACTTTTCTATGTACGAGAAGATGCAAGAGTCTGGGCTCATTGAAATCATTCCTTTGATAGATTATGCACCTTCACTATCTAGGGTCAGTATCCTGTTTTTCTCCATCCTGAATCCCCTCAGGGTGGTTGCAGTGGGCGATGGCTTGATGGCCTTATCATCTTTTGTTTACTTATTTGACAGATGACATTTTTCGTCTGTAGTAATATTGGTTAGGTTTTGATATTAGGGTTATGCTAGCCTCATAAAACTGATAGGGGTATGCTGCTGCTGCTGCTGCTGCTAAGTTGCTTCAGTAGTGTCCGACTCTGTGCGACCTCATAGATGGCTGCCCACCAGGCTCCGCCATCCCTGGGATTCTCCAGGCAAGAATGCTGGAGTGGGGTGCCATTTCCTTCTCCAATGAATGAAAGTGAAAAGTGAAAGTGAAGTCGCTCAGTCTTGTCCGACTCAGTGACCCAGTGGACTTCAGCCCACCAGGCTCCTCCGTCCATGGGATTTTCCAGGCAAGAGTACTGGAGTGGGGTGCCAATTCCTTCTATTTTCTGAAAAATTTTTTGATTGGTAAATTGATATATCTTCCTTGAATATCTGCGAAAATTCATCAGTGAAATCATTTTGACCTGAAGCGGAAGATGTTTTTTATATGTGTGGAGGCTCAGCCTGTAAAGAATCTGCTTGCAATACAGGAGACCTGGGTTCGATCCCTGGGTTGGGAAGATAGCCTTGAGAAGGGAAAGGCTACCCACTTCAGTATTCTGGCCTGGAGAATTCCAGGGACTGTATGGTCCATGGGGTGGCAATGAGTTGGACACAACTGAGCAAATTTCCCTTTCAGTTTCACTTTTGATAGTTACTTTGTTATGGGACTGTTCACATTTTCTCTTTTTATTTCAGTTTTGGTAAATTATGTTCTTAAGAAATTTTGTCCCTTGTATCTAAGTAGTTATATTTGTTAATGTAAAGTGGATCATAATATTCTCTTACTTTAATATATATAGAGTCTATAGTAATAACTCTTCATTCTTGATATTGATGATTTGTTTTCTCTTTTTTCTTCATTGGTATACCTAAAGGTTTGTCAGTTTTGTTAGTCTTTTCAAAGAATTGGGTTTTGTCTTAAAAAGATATTTTTTTTCCTGTTGGTTTTCTGTTTTTATTTCTATTTTTATCTTTATCATTTACTTCTTTTTTATTTCTTTCTCAGTTCAGTTCAGTTCAATCGCTCAGTCCTATCAGACTCTTTGTGACCCCATGGACTGCAACACACCAAGCTTCCCTGTCCATCACCAATTCCTGGAGCTTACTCAAACTCAGGTCAATCGAATCGGTGATACCATCCAAACATTTCATTCTCTGTTGTCCCCTTATTCTCCCGCCTTCAATCTCTCCCAGCATCAGGATCTTTTCAAATAAGTCAGCTCTTCGCATCAGGTGGCCAAAGTATTAGAGCTTCAGCTTTAGCATCAGTCCTTCCAATGAAAATTCAGAACTGATTTCCTTTAGGATGGACTGGTTGGATCTCCTTGCAGTCCAAGGGACTCTCAAGAGTCTTATCCAACACCACAGTTCAAAAGATCAATTCTTTGACACTCAGCTTCCTTTGTAGTCCAACTCTCACATCCATACATGACTACTGGAAAAACCATAGCTTTGACTAGATGGACCTTTGTTGACAAAGTAATGTCTTGACTTTTTAATATGCTACCTAGGTTGGTCATAGCTTTTCTTCCAAGGAGTAAGCATCTTTTAATTTCATGGCTGCAGTCACCATCTACAGTGATTTTGGAGCCAAACAAAAATAAGTCTCACTGTTTCCACTGATTCCCCGTCTATTTGCCATGAAGTGATGGGACCAGATGCCATGATCTTCGTTTTCTGAATGTTGAGTTTTTAGCCAGCTTTTTCACTCTTCTCTTTCACTTTCATCAAGAGGCTCTTTAGTTCCTGTTCACTTTCTGCCATAAGGCTGGTGGTGTCTGCATATCTGAGGTTATTGATACTTCTCCCACAATCTTGATTCCAGCTTGTTCTTCATTCATCCAGCCTGGCATTTCTCATGAAGTACCCTGCATATAAGTTAAATAAGCAGGATGACGATATACAGCCTTGACATACTCCTTTCTCAATTTGGAACCAGTCTGTTGTTGCATGTACAGTTCTGTTACTTCTTGACCTGCATATAGGAGGCAGGTCAGGTGATCTGGTATTCCCATCTCTTTAAGAATTTTCCACAGTTTGTTGTGATCCACACGGTCAAAGCCTTCGGCATACATAGAAATAGATGTTTTTCTGGAACCCTCTTGCTTTTTAGTTGCTCCACCGATGTTGGCGATTTGATCTCTGGTTCCTCTGCCTTTTCTGAATCCAGCTGGAACATCTGGAAGTTCATGGTTCATGTACGTTGAAGTCTGGCTGGAGAATTTTGAGCATTACTTCACTAGCGTGTGAGATGAGTGCAATTGTGCGGTAGTTTGAACATTCTTTGGCATTGCCTTTGGAATTGAAATGAAAACTGACCTTTTCCAGTCTTGTGGCCACTGCTAGGTTTTCCAAATGTGCTGGCATATTCAGTGCAGCACTTTCACAGCATCATCTTTTAGGATTTGAAATAGCTCCACTGGAATTCCATCACTTCCATTAGCTTTGTTCATAGCAGTGCTTTCTAAGCCTCATTTGACTTCACCTTCCAAGATGTCTGGCTCTAGGTGAGTGATCACACCATTGTGGTTGTTTGGGTCCTGAAGATCTTTTTTGTACAGTTCTTCTGTGTATTCTTGCCACCTCTTCTTAATATCTTCTGCTTCTGTTAAGTCCATACCTTTTCTGTCCTTTATTGAGCCCATCTTTGCATGAAATGTTCCCTTGGTATCTCTAATTTTCTTGAGATCTCTAGTCTTTCCCATTCTATTGTTTGCCTCTATTTCTTTGCATTGATCACTGAGGAAGGCTTTCTTATCTCTCCTTTCTATTCTTTGGAACTCTGCATTCAAATGGGTTTATATTTCCTTTTCTCCTTTACCTTTAGCTTTTTTCTTTTCTCAGATGTTTGTAAGGCCTCCTCAAGACAATCATTTTACCTTTTTGCATTTTTTTTCCTTGGGAATGGTCTCGATCCCTGTCTCCTGTACAATATCACGAACCTCCATCCATAGTTCTTCAGGCACTCTCGTCTGTCAGATCTAATCCCTTGAATCTGTTTGTCACTTCCACTATATAATTGTAAGGGATTTGATTTAGGTCATAACCTGAATGCTTTTTGGTTTTTCCTACTTTCTTCAATTTTGGTCTGAATTTGGCAATAAGGAGGTCATGATCTGAGCCACAGTCAGCTCCCAGTCTTGTTTTTGCTGACTGTGTATACCTTCTTCATCTTTGACTGCAAAGAGTATAATCAGTCTGATTTCAGTATTGACCATCTGGTGAGGTCCATGTGTAGCGTCTTCTCTTGTGTTGTTGAAAGAGGGTGTTTGCTATTACCCGTGCATTCTCTTGGCGAAACTCTGTTAGCCTTTGCTCTGCTTCAGTTTGTACTCCAAGGCTAAATTTGCCTGTTATTCCAGGTATCTCTTGACTTCCTACTTTTGCATTCCAGTCCCCTATGATGAAAAGGACAGCTTTTTTTGGTGTTAGTCAAGAAGGTCTTGTAGGTCTTCATGGAACCATTTAACTTAGCTTCTTCAGCCTTAGTGGTTGGCGCATCAACTTGTATTACTGTGATATTGAATGGTTTGCCTTGGAAACGAACAGAGATCATTCTGTCTTTTTTGAGATTGTTTTTGAGGGTATTAACTTCAGCTTTCTAATTATACAGGATCACTACCACCACATCTGTGTCCCAGGGTTGCAGTGAGAGTGGAAGAGAATGGGGGACAAGGAAATTCTTTTCAAAGACGTGACCCAAAAGTTGCACACATCACTCTTGCTCAAATCCCATTTGTCAGACCTTAGTCCCATCGCTGCAAGTAGTTGTAAATGAGGCTGGAAAAGGTGATCTTTAGCTGGGCACTAATGATTTAATGACTACAGAGATCCATTACTAAAAGGTAGAAGAGGGAGGGATTGGCGTTAGCTGATTGGTATCAGCTACAGAAGTTTGTCTCTAATATTTGTAAACTCATTCCATAGCCCATGGTGATTATCAGGTCAGTGGGTGTGTGCTGCATCACTTCATTTGTGTCTGACTTTTTGCAACCCTATGAAGGATAGCCCACCAGGCTCCTCTGTCCGTGGGATTCTCCAGGCAAGAATACTGGATTGGGTTGCCATTTCCTTTTCTATATCAGGTTAGTAGTAGCCTATTAAAATATAGTAGAAGATAATTCAGCAAGGAGTTTATTTTCAGAAACAAAGTACAAAACTGGATGTTGGAGAATTTTGTGAAATAACTTCAAATTGTGTTAAATTTGGTGGTTTTATGAGCTAATAATTATTTATTTTGTTCTTGTATTTTAGGCCTCAACTCCATATAGCATAGATTCAGATTCTTTGGGAATGGAGTGTATTATTTCGGGAAGTGCCTCTCCAACTCTGGCAATCAACACTGTGACTAACAAAGTAATTCTTTTTTTTGAACACTTTTGAAATGTCATTGAATAATACATTTTATTTGCTTTTATAGTAACAACAGGTTTCTTTATGGTTGAGGTTCAAGAAGATTCCAGTTTGACCAAACCATACATGGCAGTTTGAAAGCTGAATCCTCAATGCTTTTTAGCTTTACATAAGTTAGAAGTAAATAAATAATTCTCTGGAAAATTGAAAGATTCTTATTGGGAAGCTCTATATTAAAACTAAATTCTTGACATTTCCAGTCCCCAAAACTTTTTGAGTACAGCATTTTATTGAATCAGTTTGTTTCAAAATCATTGGTTACCCCTCTAAATATGTGATTTAAAAAAGATTGACAAAATCCTGGGGCATCAGCTGAATCCAGTAAGGTAAATAATTCAGGCAAACATCTAGAGTTGATTTGAATGTTGGTCAACATCTTTCATGATATTCAAGTCTAGGTACATACTGAGAAATAATATGAGGTAGTCTACTGCAATTTTTTATTTTTTACACAAGGGTCAAAACTTTGTGCCAGCTCATTATTAAGTATACCTAGTGGGATACAAATAGCTCTTTGTATCAAGAGATATTTGAAATGAAGGTAATTTCTTAACCTCATATCTCTAAACCCTATAAAGGCTGTGAGAGGTTCATGAAGTAACTCAGTTCTGTGCATTTGTTTCCTCCTCACTGGTCCATGATGGGCACCTTGAGGACATATATTTCCCACACTTGTACTCATGTAATCTGTCAGTCTTGCTTTTACCCTCTCTTCTTATTTCCCTTGTTTTCACTTGCTCTTGTTTTTTATCTCTCATTCTTGTACTGTCGTATGCACCTGCGTAAACACAAACACATACACATATTTAATTGCTATATGTAGTATCTTTCTACTTGTTAAAGTTAATGGATTAACAGAAGACAGGTTATAATCAGAGTCAGATTTCTAATTTAGATAGGAAACTGGCAGCTGAGATAAAGAGTAATAATTTTTCTCAGATAACAATATACAGGCTGATGCCACCAGAATCACTTAGGAGAGGGGTGAGTATGTTATAGTGTATGTTTGTTTGGTGGTGGTAGTAATTCCTAGATTCCATTGCAGGCCTACCAAATCAGTTACTTTATCTTTTTGGAGAGGACCCAGAAATCTGTGCTTTTAAAAATCATCCCTAAGGGTACCCAGCTAGACTTGAGTATTTCTGGTGAAATCTGTGGGCTGGAATCAGAAGTATCCAGTACTGTTCTTTGCAGTAGTCCAAGTAGGAGATACTGAGGCCTAAACATGGAAGTTGGGGCTGTTAGGAAACAATTAGAAAATAGTAATGCTGAGACTTTGTGACTAAATAAAGGAGCTGGAGTTTTTGGACTTCTGCTTTCAGATATGATAGAATAGCTAATATCAGATTAACCCTTCTCCCTATCTATATAAAATTACCACGCCATACCCTGACCCCCTCGCCTACCAGTTAAAAAGAGGGGAGAGGCATTGGAGAAAAAGATAGGACTTCAGAAGTGAAAATCTCAATAAAAAGGGTAGCGCACTGAGGTAAGCTATGCACGTTTTCCTTTGGGACGTTTCCCACTTCTCAGGGCATGGCATAGAGGCTGAATGGAAAACTGCCAACCTTGAGCAGTCATTGAGCCAGGGAGGTAAAAGCTGAAGTTTGAGCTTGCCAAAGATCCAGGGCTTAAGGACCATTATCCTGAGGAATCTCAACAGTGACCTCAACTTTTAGCAAGCAGTATCCACTTAAGGCTTTTGTTGACCACTAACCTGTGTGTGCTTGGATTTGGACACAGACAAATCAAGTAGAGCTGGCACTAGCCAGGATTCAGCAGTCTCATAGAGAAGGGGGAACAAAAATTGTAGTTCTTCCAGAAGGGAGCTGTGGTAAACACCCCAGTATTTCAGATCAATAATTCAGAAAGATTATGAGTAAGAGCAAACCAAAAATAACACCAGTCTCAAACTGTTATTAGCGTGGTATGCTAATATTCTACTTGCCAAAAGGAAACTAAATTTTTTTGGGAAGATAACATATCCTCAGCTTTTTCAAGTTTTCATAAGTAAGGTCTCATTTTCAGGAAAGAATTGTCAGACATTCCAGGAAACAAGACCAAATCATTAAATGCCAAGACGGGAAAGACGAAGGATATCACAGAATCCACAAGTGATCTGGATACTGATTTTTAAATAACTGTGACTAATATGTTGAAGAAAATAGGCAAATTATAGAAAATTTAATTGGAATCTGTGTGGAAGAATCAAGAGAACTAAAAAGTATTACAGCTGAAATTAAGAATTCAATGGATAGGTTTAAGAGAAGATTAGACCCACCAGAGGAGAGAATCAGTGAACTGGAAGATAGGTCAGTAGAAAATATGCAGATTGACACATGAAGGAAAATCCTGGACTATTCAGAAAATTTAGGAGATAAATGGGATATAGGGAAAAGCTCTAACGAACTTGCCATTAGGGTTCCAGAAGATAAGAAAAAGGGAATAGAGAAGAAACAGTGTTTTAATTTTTTAAGACTGATAAAAGATAACAGTACAGATTCAAGAAATCCTGAGACGCTCAGGAAAGACTAAATAAAAGAAATCATTATTAGGCAAATAAAAATCAAAACTACAAAAAATAAGAATTAAAAAAAAAACAACCTTAAAATAAGGAAAATAACAGGCAACTTTAAAGAAACACACTGAATTCTGAATAGAAATGATAAAAGACACCACCAGAATGAAATTTTTGTAGTGCTAAAAGGAAATACCTGCTAACCCAGAATTCTCAAATTAGAATTTCTATGAAAAAGGGTTAAAAAATAGTCTTTTACAGAAACAAAATGTTAGAGAATGTTACAACACCCATATTTAAAAAATTAAAGGAGGTAAATTTTTCACATAGAAGGAAAATTGCCATTTGCAGAAAAGAATGAAGAAAACCAAAAGAATATGTATGTCAGTAAATATAAATATGTATTGAGTGATTAAAACAGTAACAGTGCTGTTGTATAACACAATGATTTGGAGTCTAAAATACTTGCAGAAGTTAAAAAGTACATGACAGTACAAGGGTAAGATAGGGAATACATGTACTTAATGTCTTCGCATTGTGTGGCAAGAAGTAAAAGCACTAACTCAAAGACATGTAGCAAAATAGAGGGTACTGATTCTTAATACTTCAGTATATATCAGAATAACTAGGAAGGCTTGTTAAAAACTCAGATTCCTGGGCCCTACTCTGAGAATTTCTGATTCTCTTAGTCTGGATTGAGATCTGAAAAAATGCATTTCTTTCAAGTTCTCAGATATTGGTCTTGTATTGGTTCAGGTTCCTTACCTTATAAACCACTGCTCTAGCATACTACAAGAACAGTAAAAGAATATTACCAAGTAAGGAAAAATAATAAATCCTTGATTAATCCAGAGTAGCCAAGAAAGGAGAAAAAAATGAACAGAGAAGAAATGGGAACATATGAAAATAAATAGTATTTAAATCTATTTGCATTAGGAAATAATGTTAAATGTAAATGCACTGAATATTCCATTTAAAAGCCAAATAATCTTTTCTGACCACAACAGCATGAAACTAGAAATCAACTATAGAAAGAGGAATAAGAAAAGGGGGGAAAAAAAAAGATTATATGGCGGCTAAACAACCAAGGCATTCACAATGAAATCAAAGAAATTTAAAAATACCTTGAGACAAATGACAAACAACCATACAAAATCTGTGGGATGCAGCAAAGTAGTTCTTAGAGGGAAGTTCATAGTAATACAGGCCTTCCTCAGAAAAATAAGAAAAGTGTCAAACAACCTACCACCTAAAAGAATGAGAAAAAGAATAAACAAAACTTAAAGTCAGCAGAAGGAAAGAAATAATAAATAGAAATATTTTTTTAAAAGTAGGAAAAAGTCAATAAAACCAAGAGCTGGTTCTTTGAAAGGGTAAACAATATTAACAAACTTCTGGCCAGGCTCACCAAGCAGAAGAGAGGACCCAAATAGACTAAGAAATGAAAGAGAAGTAATAACTGATACTGCAAAAATACAGAAAACCATAAGAGAATACTTTGAACTATACTAAGAAATGGACAAGTTTCTAGAAAAATACAGCCTACCAAAACTGAATCAATAAGAAATAACATAATACACCAGAAGTGAAATAGAATCTGTAAAAAAATAAAAAACAGAAATCACTGCAGATGGTCTAGGACCAGATGGCTTCACTGAAGAAATCTACCAACCATACCAAGAATTTATACCAGTCCTTCTCAAACTCTTCCAAAAGATTGAAAAGGGGGAACTCTTCCAAAGTCATTCTATGAAGCTGTTATCACTGTGGTACCAAAACCAGACATAGACAGTAACAAAAAAGAAAATTACAGGACAATATCTTTGATTCGTATAGATGCAAAAATTCTCAACAAAATATTAGCAAGCCAAATCGAAGAATACATAAAAATTCTTAGGAGGCTCAGAATCTACTTACCAGTGCAGGAACCACAGGAGACATGGGTTTCTATCTGGATTGGGAAGATCCCCTAGAGAAGGAAATAGCAACCCACTCCAATATTCTTGCCAGGATAATCCCATGGAAAGAGAAGTCTGGTGAGCTACAGTCCCTGATTGTGAAAGAGTTGGACATTACTAAGCGACTGAGGATGATACTGTGGTCAAGTCAGATTCATCTCAGGGTCACAAGAATGGATTGGTATATGCATTATATTTTTAAAATCGCTATACTGTTCAAAGCAGTCTACACACTTAATGTGATCCCTATAAAATTACCTATGATGTTTTTCACAGAACTAGAATAATCCTAAAATTTATGTGGAACCATTAAAAAAAAAAAGAATTGCCAGAGTAAACCTGAGGAAAAAGAACAAAGCTAGAAGCATAACCTTCCCAAACTTCAGACAATACTGCAAAGTTGTTGTAATCAAAACAGCATGATATTGATAGAAAAACATACATATGGATCAATGGAACAGAATACAGAGCCCAGAAATAAATCCACCCACCATAGTCAATCTTGACTAAGGAGGCAAGAATACACAATTGAGAAAAGACAGTCTCTTGAGTAATGACAGAAAGTGAAGAGGAACTGAAGAGCCTCTTGATGAGAGTGAGAGAGGAGAGTGAAAAAATTCACTTGAAACTCAACAATAAAGAAACTAAGATCATGGCATCTGGTTCCATCACTTCATGGCAAATAGATGGGGAGAAAGTGGAAGCAGCTACAGATTGTATTTTGGGGAGCTCCAAAATCACTGCAGATGGTGACTGCAGCCGTGAAATTAAAGGACACTTGCTCTGTCTTGAGAAAGAAAAATGGAACTGGAGGAATCAAGCTCCCTGACTCAGATTATACTCAGATTATACTACAAAGTTAACTAATCCAAATAATATTGTACTGGGACAAAAACAGAGATATAGATCAATGGAATAGGAGAGAAAACCCAGAAATAAACCTTTGCACCTGTGGTCAGTTAATCTATGACAGAGGAGGCAAGACTATACAACAAACAAATGGTGCTGGGAAAACTGGACAGCTATTTGTAAAACAATGAAATTAGATCATTCTTTAACTCCATACAGAAACATAAGCCCAAAATGGATTGAAAACCTGTTTGTAAGACTGGATGCTATAAAACTAGAGGAAAACATAGGCAGAACACTCTCTGACATAAATCACAGCAATATCTTTTTCATTCCATCTCCCAGTATAATGGAAATAAAAACAAAAGGAAACAAATGGGACCTACTTACACTCAGGAGCTTTTGCACAGCAAACAATAATTAAACTGTAAAGACAACCCACAAATTGGGAGAAAATATTTGTAAATGATGTGACAGATAAGGGATTAGTCTCCAAAATTTACAAAGAGCTCATGATACTCAACAGCATCAAAACAACCCAGTCAATAAATGGACAGAAGACCTAGATAGACATTTCTCCAAAGAAGGCATACAGATGGACATTAGGCACATGAAAAGATGTTCAACGTTGCTAATTACTAGAGAAATGTGAATCAGAACTACAATGAGATATCACTTCACACCACCCAGAATGGCTGTCATCAGAATTTCACAAACAGTAACTGCTGGAGAAGGGTAAGAGAGAAGGGAACCATTGTACACTGATGGTGGGAATGTAAATTTGTACAGCTACTGTGGAGAACAGTATGGAGGTTCCTTAAAAACTGAAAATAGTGCTACCATGTGACCCTGCAATCCCACTCCTAGGCTATATTTGGGGAAAAATGTGATTCAAAAGGATACATGCACCCCAGCATTCGTTCATTGACTGTTTACAATAGCCAAAACCTGGAAACAACCTAAATGTCCATTGACAGAGAAATGGATTAAGAAGATGTGGTATGTACATACAGTGAAATACTGCTAAATTGCTTCAGTCGTGTCCGACTCTGTGCAACCCCATAGACGGAAGCCCACCAGGCTCCCCCGTCCCTGGGATTCTCCAGGCAAGAACACTGGAGTGGGTTGCCATTTCCTTCTCCAATGCATGAAAGTGAAAAGTGAAAGTGAAGTCGCTTAGTCGTGTCCGACTCCTAGCGACCCCATGGACTGCAGCCTTCCAGGCTCTTCCATCCATGGGATTTTCCTGGCTAGAGTACTGGAGTGGGTTGCCATTGCCTTCTCCGTGAGTGAACTACTACTCAGTTGTAAAAAAAAAAAAAAGAAATAATGCCATTTGCAGCAACATGGGTAGACCTAGAAGTTATCATGCCAAGTGAAGTAAGTCAGAAAGTTCCAGACAAGTATCCTGTGATATCACGTACATGTGGAGTCTAAGATATGGCATAAATGAACATATCTGAGACAAACTGACAGATGTGAAAAACAAAGTTATGGTTACCAAAGTGAAAAGAGAGTGGCGAAGGGATAAAACAAGAGTTTTGGATTAGCAGATATACACTACTATGTATAAAATAAATAAACAACAAGATCTTACTGTAAAGCTCAGGGAACTATATTCAATACCCAATAGTATAGTGGAAAAGAATGTGAAAAAGCATATATGTGTATGTGTATAACTGAATCACTTTGCTGCACAGCAGAAACTAATACAACATTGAAAATTAAATAACTTCAATTTTTAAAAAATGCTAAAGATTATCAGACTGGATGGAAATACAAAAATCAAACTATGTTCTGCTTATAAAAGATAAGATTGTAAAAGAAAGAAGGCACGTCACTAAAAACAAAGATTTATTTTTGGAAAAGGACCATTTCAGTAATTAACTGTAAGTGAAGTGAGTAAGAGAATTGGATACAACTGAAGCAACTAAGCGGCAGCAGCAGAGACATGTTAAAACCTACCTCACTGGTCAGAGATCTGTCCATTTCTTCTTTTAGTCCTGCCAGGTTTTGAGGCTGTTACTAAGCATATGCAAATTTAGCAGTGTTACAGAAGGGAAAGGCTACCCACTCCAGTGTTATGGCCTGGACAGTTCCATGGACTGTGTAGGCCATGGGGTCACAAAGAGTCGGACACGACTGAGCGACTTTCACTTACTCACTTCTGCTGCTGCTGCTGCTAAGTCGCTTCAGTCGTGTCTGACTCTGTGCAACCCCATAGACGGCAGCCCACCAGGCTCTGCCATCCCTGGGATTCTCCAGGCAAGAACACTGGAGTGGGGTGCCATTTCCTTCTCCAGGGGATCTTCCCGAACAGGGATTGAACTTGGGTCTCTCGGGTATCCCGCATTGCAGGCAGACGCTTTACTGTCAGAGCCACCAGGGAAGCCCTGTCAACTGGGCATTTGAAGGTAATTATTGAGGCTGAGGAAAGAACCACCTGAAAGTATTGGTGTCTGCAGTCATTGAGATTCCTAGGGCCCCGTAGTAATTCCTGTTCCCGCCACAGTGAGATGCTTTGTAATTCGGTCTTTTGCCCTCGTAGTGGAACAAAATTGGCCCTAGTTTAAAATACTGATCTGGTCCTACATACACTTTAAAAGAAAAACCCAGAAGGCTCAAACTGTTTTAAAGTAATAACCTTTTTCAAATTAATTTTTTTTCCAAATACAATTCAAAGCCCATAAATTCACCCTTTTAAAGTTTACAGTCAGTGGTTTTTGGTATATCCATAAGGTTGTACAACCATTAATTATCCTCTAGTTCCAGAACATTTTCATTACTCCCAAAAGAAATTTCCATATCCCTTATCATTCATTTCCTATCTCCTCCATCCCCTGGTAACCATTAATAAATATATTTTCTAAAACTGGACCTTTCATATAAGTGGAATTGCAGAATATATGGCCTTTTATGTCCAACTTCTTTCACTAAATACATTTTCAGAGTTCATCCATGATATAGCATGTAGCCATATTTCATTCCTATTGTCAGATAATTTAACTGTGTCCCAGAATAAAGCCCAAGAAAATAGGAATATAAAAATATAGCACTTAATAATGTAAATTCACAGTAGTCCAGCATTCGATAAAAAGTTACCAGGCCATCAAAGAAGCAGTAAAAAACAGTCCATAATGAGAATTATCAGTCAGTCAGAACTGACCCAGAAATGACACACATGATAGAACTAGTAGAAGAGAATGTTAGAACAGTTATCGTGAGCCAAGATATGGAATAATGTAAGTGTCCATCAACAGATGAATGGATAAAGAAGAGGTGGTATGCAATTTATGATGGAATAATGCTCAGCCATGAGACAGAAATCCTGCTATTGGTGACAAAATGGGTGGACCTTGAAGGCTTATGCTTAGTGAAATAAGTCGGGCAGAGAAAGACAAATACTATATGATGATATTACTTATATGTGGAGTCTTGAAAGGCCAAACTCAGAAAAACAGAATAGAATGGTGGTTACTGTGGGCCTAGTGGGTGGGGAGAAATGGGGATATGGACACAGGGAGTTTTTTTTGTTATAAGATGATTAAGTTTTAGAGCTCATGTGATTACATGCATGATAATACAGCACTGTTATATACAGAAAAGTTTCTGGGAAATTAGATCTTAAATGTTCTTGCCATTAAAAGGAATGATGATCCTGTGAGGTGATGGAGGTGTTAGCTCATGTTGTGATGGTAGTGACTTTGTAATATGTATCAAACTACACCTTAAACTTACACAATATCATATGTGAGTTATAATAAAGCCCGAGGCTAGGAGTTAGGGGGAACTGTCATTATAAGTATATTTTATGAAAGTTCAGGTTGAATATGTGTATAGACATGTGGAAGACATTTAAAAAACCCAAATCAAAATCTTTAGGGATAAAATTTATGTTTAGGGATAAAATTTATGTTTGAGTTGAAAAATAAGCTAGATGGGAGAGTATTAGCTGAAGTTATGACCCGGAGTCAATCTGTTTAAGAGATAACTGTGTAAAGCAAAAATTCCAAAAACAAATTGTGGATTTGTAACACATAAAAGTAAGATATATGACAGTCATAGTGTTCAGGCAAGGAGAGGAGAGGAGAAATTAGTTATGAAGAGAGAAAAAGTTTAAAATTTGGGAAGTCAGAAGTAAAGCTGTCACTCACAGATGACATGATTGTTCGTACGGAAAACTCAAAAGAATCTATAGATAAACTCTTAGAATTAAAAAATGAATTTACAAAGGTGTCAATATTAGATCCGTGTTGGATTTTGGAAGTTATTCGTATTTCTTTGTATTAGCCATAGACAGAAAACAAAATTTAGAAGATAATGCTTAAATTAGCACTCAAAAACATCAAGTATAGAGATACCTTGTTTTATTGTGCTTTGCTGTATTACCCTACCCAGACACTGCACTTTGTACAAATTGAAGTTTTCTGGCAACACTGTGTTGTCAGCTGATGGTTAGTTTTGTTTTTTTTTTAAAGCTAATAAAGTACTTTTAAGGTATGTACATTGTTCCTTTAGACATAATGCTGTTAACACACTTCATAGAATTAGTACAGTGTAAACGTGACTTTTTTATGCGCTGCTGCTGCTGCTAAGTCACTTCAGTCCTGTCCGACTCTGTGCGACCCTGCAGATGGCAGCCCACCAGGCTCCCCCATCCCTGGGATTCTCCAGGCAAGAACACTGGAGTGGGTTGCCATTTCCTTCTCCTAGGAAGCCAAAAAAATTGTGTGACTCACTTTATTTTGATACTTTCTTTATTGCAGTGGTCTGAAACCAAGCCCACAATATCTCAGATAGCTAGCATTGAATGCAAGATTAATTCTACACAAAAAAAAACTATAAAGAATTCCTAAGAGAATAAAGGGTATGAATTAGTAGATATGTAGTTTTTATACAGATTATTGTAAAGAAGTCAGTAGATTTAATATCCCAGTCAAAATTCCACAATGCTTTTTTTAGGAAAAGGAAGTTAGTAGAAAATGAACAGCTAATTTCGAAATATAAATGAGACTCCAGATGGGAAACAGTAATTGAAGAAAATATTGAAGATAAAGGTAAAAGTTAGAGGGTTTATACTTCCAGATATCAAGATTAAAGCTATAATAACTGAAAGTGTAATATTAAGAACAGACAGGCTGGTGGAACAAAGTTCAGTGATGGCTTTCAATAAATGATGCTGAATCAGTAGTAAAGTGAGATTTTTCGTTCACAAAAATCAATTTCAGATGGATCAGAGACCTTAATATAAAGTTCTCAATTGTGTGGGGGGAAAACCCCAAATTTTAAAAAACGGAATGAAGGAAGTAATAAAGATTAAGAGCTGATACTAATGCAGTATGAAACAAAGCTGATGTGATCCTTTAGCTAAATTTGCTGCAAAAGGATAGAAAAGGATATATACGTTGTATGAAACTAATCATTAATGGCAGCTATCTGTATAAAGGTTACCTGTAACCGGAGATAATGTGGATAAACAATGACTGGCTGGTGCATGATGATTGGGGGAGTTCATGAGCAGGTCTTTGGTGGGCCAGTATGCTCTGTGTCAGTGGTTCTGTGATCTGTGGACACCTGACTGACCAGTACTCTTTGTGGGATTCCATGATAATACTAAAATATTATTTGCCTTTTTCTTTGTTTTTGTCTTTTCATGGATGTAGCGGAAGCAATACAGGTAAACATTAGCGCAAGTCAAGGCAGTACTGACTGCTAGTACTCACTGTATTCTTCACAGCCACACACCCTTCAGATTGTGGGGGGACATAACGTTTTACCTCAGAATATACTTGGTGATGCAGGAAAAATAATTTTATTGAATTGTGACCTTTGAGTACGTATCTTTTTAAGAGTGTGCAGTGAAATGAGAAGTCTTCGTAAAACACAGCATGGTGGCCTCAGGGAAGAGCGTTTGTGTTGAACTAGCTGCTCTCTTCATGGAGGTGTGATTTTACTTGAAAGACCAACTGGCACTATTATTCAGATTCGAGTACTTGGCAGATATTTTTAAAATGAATAAGCCTCTCACTTCAAGGAAAAGAATTAACAGTATCTCTTGCCAGTGGTAAAATTTGAGCTTTTAAGCAAAACACGTAAGTTTGGAAAACTTATATCCACTGCAGTGAGTCTGATAGCTTCACAGTCTTTTCCGGTGAGATTATTGGTGATGTTAAGAAGTGTGATGTTTTGATTTTGTGTAACGAAATATGTCAGTATTTGAAAGATCTGCAAAGCTTCGTGAACAGTATTTTTCAAATGATCAATGTATAGTGTTATAAAATCATAAATGATGCATTCACAATACAAATTGGAAAGTGGATTATAATGCAGAAGAGTTTGATAATTTATTCATGTGGTTTCAGATTCTCTATTGCAACTAATCTTTTAAAAATTGCCACTTGTCATATTTTTGTGTCATATCAAAAAAGACTACAGTTATCTGAAAAAACTATTAAAATATCCTTCCTTTTTCCGTGTGTGTGTGTGTGTGTGTGTGTGTGTGTGATGCCGGGTTTTCTTCCTATCCTTCCACCTGAACAAAATATTGCAACAATTGGAACGTAGAAGCAGCTATGAGAATCTAGCTGTTCTCCCTTTAAGCCAGGGTTTGAGATTTACAAAAATATGAGACAGTGACACCCTTCTAATTTTACTTATTTACTGAGAGAAAATCTTTTTATGTTATATAGTTGAGTTTGTGATTGTTATTTTTAGATTAAAAATACTTAAAATTGTTAATTTCTGATACGCCAGTTATTGATAAATATATCAAAAAACTTCTTAATTTTTAAGACTGTAAGCAGCTTCTAAGATCGGAGTTTGAGAACTGCTGTTGATTACATGAGTATGATTCCATGAATATGCCCATTTTTTAATTAAACTATAATTTGTACATTTACTCTTACATTTTAGTAACAGTGTTATCATCCTTAGTTGTGAGGATTTGTCTCAGATGATGAGGAGTATTTCTGGCTTGAGTAATAGGTAACAGCATGGACAGGAGAGAATGAGCAGCCAACAGAATGACTATAGATAGGATGGTTGTAATTTGTTGATATTTTATTAAGAGCCTGTAAGGTTGATTTTTTAAAAAAATGAAATTTATACTGGAAATACCAGTAAAATTTTTTGCCATAGTTTTATTTCCTCTCATTTTCCCTTACTCACTTTCATTAGTTCGTAGACACATAATTATTCCTAGCTGATGTGAAGGTGAGACAGTTTGGTTTTACCTCAAGTATAGAGGCGTATATGTCTCGCTTCCCTGGTGGCTCAGCTGGTAAGAGATCCACCTGCAATGCAGCAGACCCCAGTTCAGTCTCTGGGTCGGGAGGATCCCCTGGAGAAGGGATAGGCTACCCACTTAAGTTTTCTTGGGCTTCCCTCGTGGCTCATAAGGTAAAGAATCCACCTGCATTGTGGGAGACCTGGGTTCAGTCCCTGGGTTGGAAAGATCCCGTGGAGAAGGAAACAGCTACCCATTCCAGTATTCTTTTTTGTTTTTATTCTTGCCTGAAGAATTCCAGGGACAGAGGAACCTGGCAGGCTACAATCCATGGGGTCACAAAGAGTTGGACGTGACTGAACGACCTTCACTTTCAACTTTTGACAGATGAGCATTGGGCTTGACCCTATTTTTAGTACAGACTGAAGAGTGGTGATAGATCAGTTGGTCATTAAATGCAGCAAGTATTATCATTTGTATACTGAGTAGAAAGCGTTACACTGCTTATGATTATTTTGGGGGGAACTCAGGTTGCTAACAGTCTGTTGGAGAAACATTTGGAGACTTCCCTGGTGGTCCAGTGGCGAAGACTCTGAACTCCCAATACTGGGGGCCCAGATTTGGTCTGTGATCAGGGAACTAGGTACCACATGCCATGTTAAAGATGGAAGATCCTACATACTGCAGCTAAGACCCTGCGCAGCCAAATATATATATATATATTTTTTTTCATTTAACAAGAATTAATCAGACCATAAAATCAAATGAGGGCTTCCTAGGTGGCACTGGAGTTACCGCCTGCCAGTGCAGGAGTAATTGTTCCCACGAAAGCAGGAGCGTAGAAAAGGAAAGTAGTAGCAGGTGAATAGAACTTTAAGGGATAGTTGGGCTAATTTCCTCTTTTAAAAATATCTTTCTGTTCTTGTTTCTAATTAAAAATGATAATGCACATTATATACAGACTTAAGCATTGTAAAAATATATACTGTCAGTGATGAAAGTCTTAAGGGATACCCAGCTGCCTACCAGTTAACTATCGGTAACAGTTTGATACATAGTTCTTTCATGTCTAATGTACATGTTAGCTATTATTTTAAAATCAGATCACATATTTGTTGATTGTGCAAATACATTGGATGGTTAAGTTTCTGGTTGTCAATATTATAAACACCATGATGCCTAAATTCTGGTTTTTGTATTCTTTTTTTGATGCCTAAGATTTTGAAAGAAGGAAAGAGCAATTTTGCTTAAAGCTTGAGTAAAAATAAGTTTATGCATTATAGAAATATTCAACAGTAAAAATCTATTATAATCCCCTTATTAAATGTTGATGAACTAATTATACCACTTAGAAAGTTGAATTTATGTACCTTTAGATGGGATATATCCTTCAGTTCGAAAGTATTTTGTGGTGAACATGGAATTAGTATAGAGCACAGATCTGGGGGTAGGTAAACACCAAAGGAAAGACCAGTAATATTTTGCCTTCCTTCCGTAGTCTCGGTTAGTTGTATTTTTGTAGAGTTGCTTAAAATGTAATTTTTATAGTGGGAATTGCTCATTCAAATGTTGCTGTTCTTTTCATTGTAGGTAACATTGTACAACACTGATCAGGATGGTAGTGATAGCCCACGCAGTAGCCTTAACAACAGTCTCTCAGATCAGAGTTTGGCATCCGTTAATTTGAACAGTGTTGGAAGTGTGCATAGTTATACCCCGGTAAGTCTTAGTGAAGTTAACTCATTTGTTGAGTACTCATCTAGTGCTTAAAACTGAACAAAATGTAATTGATAATGCAAATAAAAAGTGAATATGTATATTTCTCATTGGTCAGTTAATGATCATTAACTTAGATAAATAAAACAGATTTTTATTATACTTTAGCAAGTTAGATACAAACGTATTGTTGTACTATGTTATATATTTTGGTCTACTTAATCTGTTACATGTCCAAGTGAAAAACAATTGGAATAGGAAAAGAATTTTCACTTTACTTTTCTAAAGCTGTGTTTGATGGTATTTATAGCCCTTGGTTAAAAGAGCTTAAAGGATATGTATATCACCTTGTTTCCCAGAAGCGGATCTGAGAACAGCATTCTACAAACCCCAAAAGTTAGGATGACCTGGTACCCAGTTGCTTACCAGTCTTGTATTTTTAGATTGGGTCTAGAAAACTAAGGTATGCTATAAAGGGACCTGTGTGAGTCTTCTTGCTCCTATGCTGACCCTTGTTATCTGATGCTTCTTTTCAAGTCATCTTGGAACTATCTTCCTCAGTAGACAGAAGGGAACCCAGGAGAATCGCACACCAGCCACACTGTTCATGGTACAAATTTGATCTCATCAAATCACTCTGTTCCAAGATGAGTAAATAGATAATAGGCTACACAGGGAAAAGGTAAAAGGGAAAGAGGGGACCCGAATTTTAAAAATAAAAAGAGGGAAACAAAAACTTTTACAATTCACATTGAATGTAGGAAAAAAGATGACTGAAATCCATTAACAGTGCTCTGAGGGAAAAAATATTTTTTAAGAACGCAGAAAAAAACAGATAAAAGAATAGCAGTTATGTAAAAGAATACAGTAGGTATGGAGAACTGCAAATTGTAGGTGTCCCCAAATAGTTGGTACAGAGCAGTTTTCAAAAGAAATAAAGAATAAAAGGGTTAATGAGCTCTAAGAAAAGTAAATGGAAAAAACTATCCAGACACATCATGACAAATTTTTAAATTTTGGAAGTAATCATAGATACTCTAGCGAAAGAAATAAGGTACATTCAGAGAAACACAAATCATATTTTTCTTGCATAATACTAAATGCCAGAAGATCATGGAACACTTTTATACAGAGTGTTGAGGGAATAGATTTGGAATTATAAATATTATGCCCACGAAATTTTCATTCAGTTGTGAAGTCAAAAAAAGACATTAATTCTTTAATACAGAGTTTGGAAAGTATCCTACCCTTGTTTTCCTGCACCCTTCCTGAAAAAAAATTACATATTTAGCTGATTGGGTGGTGAATTAAATCACTCAGGAATGATGAAGTCATGTATTGCTGAAGCCTGGCTTGGAGAATTTTGAGTATTACTTTACTAGCATGTGAGATGAGTGCAATTGTGTGGTAGTTTGAGCATTCTTTGGCATTGCCTTTCTTTGGGATTGGAATGAAAACTGACCTTTTCCAGTCCTGTGGCCACTGCTGAGTTTTCCAAATTTGCTGGCATATTGAGTGCAGCACTTTCACAGCATCATCTTTCAGGATTTGAAACAGCTCAACTGGAATTCCATCACCTCCATTAGCTTTGTTCATAGCGATGCTTTCCAAGGCCTACTTGACTTCACATTCCAGGATGTCTGGCTCTAGATTAGTGATCACACCATCATGATTATCTGGGTTGTGAAGATCTTTTTTGTATAGTTCTTCTGTGTATTCTTGCTACCTCTTCTTAATATCGTCTGCTTCTGTTAGGTCCAGACCATTTCTGTCCTTTATCGAGCCCATCTTTGCATGAAATGTTCCCTTGGTATATCTGATTTTCTTGAAGAGATCTCTAGTCTTTCCCATTCTGTTCTTTTCCTCTGTTTCTTTGCATTGATCCTGATGTTCAAGCTAGTTTTAGAAAAGGCAGAGCAACCAGAGATCAAATTGCCAACATCCGCTGGATCATGGAAAAAGCAAGAGAGTTCCAGAAAAACATCTATTTCTGCTTTATTGACTATGCCAAAGCCTTTGACTGTGTGGATCACAATCAACTGTGGAAAATTCTGAAAGAGATGGGAATACCAGCCCACCTGACTTGCCTCTTGAGAAATCTGTATGTAGGTCAGGAAGCAGCAGTTAGAACTGGACATGGACCAACAGACTGGTTCCAAATAGGAAAAGGATATGTCAGGGCTGTATATTGTCACCCTGCTTATTTAACTCTATGCAGAGTACATCGGGAGAAACGCTGGACTGGAAGAAACACAAGCTGGGAATCAAGATTGCTGGGAGAAATATCAGTAACATCAGATATGCAGATGACACCACCCTTATGGCAGAAAGTGAAGAGGAACTCAAAAGCCTCTTGATGAAAGTGAAAGTGGATAGTGAAAAAGTTGGGCTAAAGCTCAGCATTCAGAAAACGAAGATCATGGCATCCAGTCCCATCACTTCATGGGAAATAGATGGGGAAACAGTAGAAAAAGTGTCAGACTTTATTTTTTGGGGCTCCAAAATCCCTGCAGATGGTGATTGCAGCCATGAAATTAAAAGACGCTTACTCTTTGGAAGAAAAGTTATGACCAACCTAGATAGTATATTCAAAAGCAGAGACATTACTTTGCCGACTAAGGTCCGTCTAGTCAAGGCTATGGTTTTTCCTGTGGTCATGTATGGATGTGAGAGTTGGACTGTGAAGAAGGTTGAGCACCGAAGAATTGATGCTTTTGAACTGTGGTGTTAGAGAAGACTCTTGAGGGTCCCTTGGACTGCAAGGACATCCAGCCAGTCTATTCTGAAGGAGATCAGCCCTGGGATTTCTTTGGAAGGAATGATGCTAAAGCTGAAACTCCAATACTTTGGCCACCTCATGTGAAGAGTTGACTCACTGGAAAAGACTCTGATGCTGGGAGGGATTGGGGGCAGGAGGAGAAGGGGATGACAGAGGATGAGATGGCTGGATGGCATCACTGACTCGATGGACATGAGTTTGGGTGAACTCCGGGAGTTGGTGATGGACAGGGAGGCCTGGCATGCTGCGATTCTTGGGGTCTCAAAGAGTCGGACACGACTGAGCGACTGAACTGAACTGAATGATGAAGTCATGATAGAAAAGGACAATTGATTGGGAGCATTGAAGCAAACTCAGCAAAGATTTAGTAATTTTAAGTTGTTTTAAAATAATTAGAGTAGAAAATTGTGAAATGAAATCATAGAACACAGAATTCGGTATTACAGAATATAAGAAGAAAAAGAAGCCTTTATAGAAACAGGTGACAGAAGTGGGAGCAGACATGTCTGTTATTCCAGTACATGTAAGAGGGTTAAACTCCCCTATTAAAAACTAGACATTATAGACTACTTTTTTTTCCCCTTCATTTAATAAGTCATCAAGAGCTCCTAAAGCAACAGTACAGTGTGAGCTTGTGGTTGGGCTTATCATGTGTGCATAGATTGAGCCTTTAAGGACACAGTAAGGCTAATGCACTGTGACAGTTTTATTACTTATGCATACTGTATAAGCCCGATCACTATGGTGTTCACTCCCTGGGTCCCACAGGATGACACTAAGCCAAAGGAACCAGATGAGAAATTACACAAGTGATGGGTGCCTGTTGTGGAGGAGTAAATTCCATTCTGTACCTAAGTTGTTATACAACTTGCAGCTGTACCTTAGAAAGTACCCCCGCTCCGCCCGCCCCACCCCAACTGGGAACAAGGAGGCAGATGAGAAACCATCTCTTGGCAGATGCCTGCAAGTTAGAGAGAGAGACTGTTTTCCTTCAAGTAGGAAAATGGATGAAAAATACCAGATAATAATTTGCTCCTTGTAAGGGCACTCATCATCCCTTGTTCTGGGGTAATCACAGGATTTTCAAAGGCCTAGGTCATTCTGCCATTGAGACTTGCTTACGTGGCCTGTGTGGAGACAACATTTAACGTCACCAGAGTGCCAGGTGGTGAAGCCATTGCCCTACACAAAATGCATATTTTTTTAGGTTATTGTAGACTCCTTGTGAGTATCATTTTAAAAGGCTCCATAAACTTATGGTCACTGAAAGTGAAAATTACTCAGTCGTATCTGACTCTTTGCAACCTCGTGGACAGTATATAGCCCACCAGGCTCCTCTGTCCATGGGATTCTCCAGGCAAGAACATTGGAGTGGGTTGCCATTCCATTCTCCAGGGGATCTTCCTGACCCAGGGGTCAAACCCAGGTCTCCTGCATTGCAGGCAGATTCTTTACCATCTGAGCCACCAGGGAAGCCCACTTAACAGTCACTGATCATGTCTTATTTAATTTTGCAAAACACTAAAACATATGGTAGTTTGTCACTGCTTGATATAATCTTTAAGAGAGATTGCTGATCATCTTTCATTAATTTTACTTCTACTTGTGCTATTTTCAGAGGTAATTCTTACTTTAGTGTTCATGGTACTCTTTTTCCCTTTCAGAGCTCAAGGCGCCCTGTTCTGTTTTTCTCAGCATCTCTTTTTTCTTTTATCCTTCACTTCCCATTTCCCCTAAGTTTCATTTAAAAAAGAAAAATTTACCTACAAATGAAGAGTTAGATGAATTGAAGTTCCTTGTTTCTTTGGGCATTGTCATACAACCTGACTCAGCAATACTCACAGTATATAGGTACTTAAAGGTTAATTGAATAAACAAATGAGAAATGTTAGTTTCAGAGTATAGTGTGTTTGAGATGAGATTGCTTTTGTGGAAATTGATGAAAATTTCACAGAAACTAGAAGGGTTCCAGGCTTCACTTAACACTTATTATGACCTTGGGAAGCTCCTTTAACTTCTTTGAATACTTGACTCCCACTGTGAAATGTGGAGATTGGATTAGATTTCTGTGATTCTTTTAGAGACAAGTTAACAATTTATGGTGTGCCCTTTATGTGTATGCAACTTAATAGATGATAGGAAAGCCAAAGACAGGGAAGTTAATTCCTTTGGATTCTATTTTCAGTTCTAGTTTTAGTTACATATTTTATGTAACAAACCAATTCTGATATAAAGCTACTAAATTAGTAGGTTTTTTCTTTTATTGTTAGGTGACAAATCATCCAGAACCAGTTTCTCAGTCATTAACGCCTCAACAGCAGCCACAGTACAACCTTCCAGAACGAGACAAACAGTTACTTTTTTCAGAATATAATTTTGAAGATCTCAGTGCCTCATTTCGGAGCCTTTATAAGTCAGTTTTTGAGCAGTCGCTTAGTCAACAAGGTGAGTTTTAGTATTCTTTTGTTAATATTTTATTGAAAAATTTTAAAGAATTACTTTCAGATTACACTGTTATATTTCCTTAATCTTAGAATATTACCATCATGATAAGGATTGAATGCCTTTACTATAGTGTGTATATATAAGAAATCTATCTCGTCATGCGTGCCTACCTCATTTGATTACTACTGGTATCCTGGAGCACTGTGTTAAAGAATTCTGACACTTCATTTATGGCATATGGGAAGGCCTGTCAGGATTAGCTAGTGATGTCTAGCATGTGAAGTGTTTTGAGTGGTAAAGGTGGCATCACAAGAGTAGATGTGCCTTGCTTTTCTGTCCTGACTGCTGTTATCAAAGAGATAGGTATTAAGAGTATGGTAGCACCAAATCTGCGATTTCATGTATGACACTTACAAGTAAACATCGTAGTCAGTGTTCATTATTTTGTATAGCATACTTAAATAGGATTTAACGCTAAAAGAGATACTGGTTGAGATGCAGTATTATATTTCAACCAAACACTAGATTATTACATTTTTGTTGGGGTTTCTCAGGTGCATTTATGTATTACTGTCCTGTCAGCTGCTGGTTTAATTTTAACCAGAGTCATATGATAGAATCAAGATGTCTCATTGTTATTCGCCCATAGAACACTAGTCAGAAATTGTCGGGAACTCAAACATCAAAGCATTGCTTTGTTTGGCAGGTTAACTATATTCCAGGTCAGAGAGTATACCTGTTCACAGCAGTAGACAAAATAGACAAAAATCCCTTCCTTTACATTTTAATACATATCGCTGACAAACATTAGGAAAGTTAATGTTATACTTAAATATTACATATATTGGTGAGTACCAGTAGTTTGTATAGGAAGTTAGTTTTCTGGTTAAAGTAAGAGTCATGTGTTTTCTCAAATTTTATATTAAAATTTTTTTCTATATAAGTACCAAAATAAAAAACCCCCTGCAAGACTTTGCTAAGCAGATCCAGCTTTGCTGATCTCAGTACAGAAATACTGGCTTTGAAATATTGGTGCTAACAGTTTTCTCATGTTTGAGCCCAAGATGGCTAGAATCCTTAAGACTAAGCAAAACAAACAACCAACCAGCCATCTCCACTGCTCTGTTTCATTACTTTTATGGAACATGCTTGAGACAGACACAGTTTAGTGGCTTGTAATCCTAACAACAACTCTTATGAAGTACGTACTGTTGTCATCGCTATTTATAATTGAGGTGATTGTGACTTGGCGAGGTTAATACCTCTCCAGAGTTACCAAGTGTTTAAATTGTAGTGCAGAGATTTTAATTCTTCTTTTCTGGCATTAAGAAATACATAATCTTAACCCTTAAACTGCCATATTGGACTTGAAGTTTTTGGAGTAGTCACGAGAAAGAGAACAGAAATCAACGGGCTTTATTTCTACTCTCCTGTGTTGCCGAAGGTCTACAGACCTGTAGAGAACCATCTTGAATGTGACTCAGTACCTCTTCCTCTTTTCCCTTAACATTTAGTCATCTTTCAAGGGGCTTCCTTGGTGGTGCAGTCAGTAAAGAATCCGCCTGCAGGGTAGGAGATCTGGATCCCTGGGTCAGGAAGATCCCCTGGAGGAGGACATGGCAACCCACTCCAATATTCTTGCCTGGAGAATCCCCACGGACAGAGGAGCCTCGAGTGCTGCAGTCCGTGGGGTTGTAAAGAGTCGGACGTGACTGAGTGACTAAGGACAGCACAGCACATCTTTCAAGACAACCCAGATATTACCTTTTCAAGGAGGGCTTCTTTGTATTTCGATGCCCCTTACTAGGTAGAACAGGGAAGTAGTCCCTCTGATTACTTTTGCTTTAGTACTTACAATGTTGGACATAATCTCCTCACTTGTTTGTCTCTTCTCCTTGACCATGAGCTATTGAGGACAGAGAATGATGTTTCTTCTCCGTAACCCCAGAGCCCAGGGTATGGTGGATACTACATCAGCACTTGTTAAACTGAACCAGAATTGCTTCCTGACAGCATATACTTTTGCTCTATAAATAATTTTGCAAATGTTTGTCATAAAATACAACTGAAATCTGACCATCAGATCTTGCTTTCTCTGTTCTCAGGTTTGATGAACATCCCTTCCGAATCTTCCCAGCAGTCCCACACTTCTTGTTCCTATCAGCACTCTCCCAGCAGTACAGTGAGCTCTCACCCACACAGCAACCAAAGCAGCCTGACCAACAGTCACGGCAGTGGCCTCAACACCACGGGCAATAATTCGGTTGCACAGGTCTCACTGTCACATCCCCAGATGCACACACAGCCGTCTCCACATCCGTCCCATCGACCGCATGGTTTACCGCAGCATCCACAGCGTCCCCAGCACCCAGCACCACACCCACAGCAACACAGCCAGCTCCAGTCCCCTCACCCCCAACACCCTTCTCCACACCAACACATACAACACCATCCGAACCACCAGCATCAGACGCATCAGACGTTGACACATCAGGCGCCTCCACCCCCACAACAGGTATCCTGTAATTCTGGTAAGTTTTTGTCTTCTGACTTGTTGTGTTTGGCTGTGAATTCCAATCTCTTATCTGGGGCTTATATATATTTTCTGTCCGTACTCCTCTCATCTTTCTTCTTTTATGTTTCCTTGCTGTAGTCCTATAATTGTAAATCGTTTAATCCATAGATTAACCTGGATTATTGTCTTGATTACAATTTATTAGTATAACATAAGCAAACTCAGCAACCCTTGCAGGTTTTGGTTTTTAACTCTTTGTCCTTCTGGAAAATGAGCATTTTAAAGAAGAATGTAATGCACAGTCTATTTGCAATCTATTGTGATTCAGTGTGGTGTAGAAGGAAGAGTATAGATTTGTGTTTGAAAGACCTGCGTTTCAATCCTCATTATGACTCTTAGGTCTTAGATGCAGTAACTCTTTTAGTCTTGTTATTTTTTTATCTATAAAAATAAAACAACACTGGTATACAGTACTGTTATGAGGATCATATTGGCAATACAAATATAAAGTGCCTAGTCTGGCGTGTGTGCTTAGCCACTCAGTCATGTCCGACTCTGCAATGCCTTGGACCATAGCCTGCCAGGTTCCTCTGTCTGTGGAATTCTCCAGGCAAGAATACTGGAGTGAGTAGCCATTCCCTTCTCCAGGAGATGTTCCCAACCCAGGGATCAAATCCTGGTCTCTTGGATTCCAGGCAGATTCTTTACTGCCTGAGCCACCAGGGAGGTCTAGTACTTTGTGTTTATGTATTTGGTGAATGTTCCTACTTTTTTTTTCTTTGCATATTCCTGCCAAGTATTTCATTTAGAATGATAGATTCATACCCTGAATTTTTTTTTTTTAAATCTGCTGCTCATAAGATAGGTCTTGATGGTTTCTGGTGAGATGCTTAACTGACATTGCTCACAGACCAGGCAGTCTCTGCATTGCAGAACTCCAAAGGGTGCCACGGACTTCTGCAAGGTGAATGGGGCCTCTTGGAATTTTGCAGAATACAACTGGGTTCAATTCTTAGATATATCACAGTGGCCTTGTTAAGTTATGTCCCCTCTAGATTCAATTGCTTTTATTTGTAAATAATACCTTTCCTTGCTGTCTCACAGAACAGATTGCTCCAACATAAGATATAGTGGGTTTGAATCCATTTGTAAAACTAGGTTGGGATCATCCAATACCAGGAATAAGGCTAGCTCAAACTTTCGCTATCCAAGATTTATAATATTGTCAGTATTGTTTTCATAGGTGTTTCAAGTGATTGGTATGCAACACTTGATATGCTCAAAGAAAGCTGTCGAATTGCCAGCAGTGTTAATTGGTCAGATGTAGACCTCTCACAGTTCCAAGGTGAGTATTGGTGCCTTCTTCCTTATAACCAAATGCACATGATCGTGTGTTTTTGACTACACTGTAAGTTTCTTTGAAATAAACGTCTCCGTATATAGTGTTTCTTTTACAGTTGGTAATATGCTTAAAAACAACACTTTGTAAAATTCTTAATTAAGTCTTCCGGCCAGTTGATGTAGTGGATGGTCACAGACAAGAGATCTGAGGGAAATAAGAATCAGTCTTTGAATAATGTAGAAAATGTCATAAGCAAAAGATTACCAGTGGAAGTGTTGACTGGAAAAAAATTGCTGGTTTTTTTTTTGCAGTGTTTGCAGGACCATGCTAACAGTATTTTTAATGTTTTCCTCATAGGTTTGATGGAGAGTATGAGACAGGCAGATCTCAAGAACTGGTCTTTAGATCAGGTTCAATTTGCTGATCTCTGTTCTTCTCTTAATCAGTTCTTTACACAAACTGGCCTTATCCACTCACAGAGTAATGTTCAGCAGAATGTCTGTCATGGTGCCATGCATCCAACAAAACCTTCCCAACACATTGGAACAGGTATGGCTTTAATTTTCTTCTTGATTTTCTCTTTTTCTCATTCAGTAACTGTTCAGGGCAACTTGATATGTTGTTAATGATAGAAGTGATCCATTTATATCTTTTTATTTCTAAGAAATAAATGAAATCAAGTTATTTAAGGTATACCTTAGACAAAGTAAAATAAAAGAAACTGTTTTTATGTCATGATTTACTTGATTATTGTTTGTGGTCTTTAACCTTTCAGGTTACTAATCAAGAAAATGTCTTAAGGATATGTACATTTTAATTGTAATAAGAACATAGTTTTAAGATGTTATCAATTTAAATTTGTATAGACTTGCAATGAAAATCAGTACATCTTATATATCTTCTAAGAATGTTAATTTGTTCAGAGAGTATACATAATGGAAGTCTCATTTAAGTTTTACTCTGAACTCAAAATTTGTGCTCTGCATTTTTCATCTCACTTTCTTCTTTTCTTCTTTCCCCTTATAGCCATCTCATTTATTCTGTGAGATTGCAGTGCCTACAATTTTCTCAAATTTATATTCTGTGTTTAATATCCAGGTTCTTTCTCTCTTCCTTTTAATTTCTTGATGTCTTTTATCTCCAAGTTGACTTCTTTCCTGTTTGTTGTCTTGTTTTAAAACTTGATGCTGAAAAGCCCTATCTTGAGTTGCTTCATTCAGTGTTATCCTAGCTTATTTCACATACTTGATCCTTCCATATTCTCTAGAATCCTAGTCCTTTTTGTGAATCTTCATTTCTGTCTTATTTTTTTTCAGTTTATTTTTTAATGGAAGAGAATTGCTGTACAGAATTTTGTTGTTTTCTGTCAAAGCTCAACATGAATCAGCCATAAGTATACATATATCCCCTCCCTCTTGAACCTCCCTCCCATCTCCCTCCCCATCCCACTCTAGGTTGATACAGAGCCCCTGTTTGAGTTTCCTAAGACATAAGCAAATTCCCATTGGCTATCTATTTTACATATGATAATGTAAGTTTCCATGTTATTCTCTCCATACATCTCACGCTCTACTTCCCTCTCCCCATGTACAAAAGTCTGCTCGCTATGTCTGTTTCTCCATTGTTGCCCTGTAAATAAATTCTTTGGTACTGTTTTTCTAGATTCCATATATGTGTATTAGTATATGATACTTATCTTTCTCTTTCTGACTTACTTCACTCTGTATAATAGTTCCAGGTTCATCTACCTCATTAGAACTGACTCAGATGTGTTCCCTTTTATGGCTGAGTAATGTTTACATTGTGTATATGTACCACAATTCCATTATCCATTCATCTGTCAGTGGACATCTAGGTTGCTTCCATGTTCTAAGCTATTGTAAATAGTGCTGCAGTGAACACTGGGGTACATGCGTCTTTTTCAGTTTTGGCTTCCTCGGAGTGTGTGCCTGTGAGTGTGATTGCTAGGTCATATGGTGGTTTTATGTATCTATACACATCACATTTATCTGTTCATCTGTTAATAAACAGTAGTGTTGCTTCCATGTTTTAGCTATTGTAAATAATGTTGTATGATAATGAAAGTACAAATATTTTCTAGGCCCTGCTTTCAGTTATTTTGGGTATATACTCAGAAGTGGAATTGCTGGATCCTGTGCTAATTCTTATGTGTTATTTTCTGAGAAACCATCATACTGTTTTTCGTAGCAACTGTAGCATTTTACATTCCCACTAACAGTCAGTAAGGGCTCTAATTCATCTACATCCTTGCCAACATTTGTTATTTTCTCTTTGTTTTAATAGTAGTTATTTCAGTGGATGTGTGGTAGAGTCTCATGGTTTTGATTTGTATGATTAATGATGCTGAGCATCTTTTCATCTTAATGGCCATTTTTTTTTATCTTCTTTGGGAAATGTTCTTTGCCCATTTTTTGATCAGGCTTGTTTTTTTTGTTGCTGAGTTTTAGGCATTCTCTGTATTTGTGGATATTGACTCCTTATGAATTACAAGATTTACATATATTTTCCCCTATTCTTTTGTTTTCTTTTTTACTGTGTTAGTGGGTTTTTTTTTCTTCTGTTCTGAATACCTTCAGTATAATATCCAAGAAATCATTGTCAAATTCAATGTCATGAAGCTCTATTAAAAGAGTTTTAAAATTTTAGGTCTTATATATAAGTCTAACCATTTTGAGTGAATTTTTGTATATGGTGTTATATAACAGTCCAGTTTCATTCTTCTATGTGTATCCAGTTTTCCTGTTACCATTTGTTGAAAAGACTGTCTTTTGCCCCATTGAATGGTCTTAACAGCTTGTCAGGAATCATTCAACTATATATATATGTGTTGCTGGATTTTTTATTCTGTTCCGTTGGTCTTTATGCCAGTACATTGTCCAACTCTGGTATCTTTGTAGTAAGTTTTGAAATAAGTGTAATGGAACTCTGTTTAATGTAATGTGGCAGCCTGGATGGGAGGGGAATTCAGGGGAGAATGGATACATGTATGTGTATGGCTGAGTCCCTTCACTGTTCATCTGAAACTATTACAACATTGTTAATAGCTGTACCATAATACAAAGTAAGAAGCTCAAAAACAACAAAGAAGTGTGAGTCCACCAGCTTTATTCTTTTTCTGGATAGTTTTGACTGTTCAGGGTCCCTTGAGATTCCATATGAATTTTAGGATGAGATTTTCTATTTCTACAGAGGCCATTGAGATTTCTTATATGGATTACATTGAATCCGTGGATTGCTTTGACATTGAGTCTTGAAATCCATGAACATGATGTGTGTGTCTATGTCATCTTTAATTTTTTTCATCAGTGTGTTATAGTTTTCATTGTACAAGTTTTTAATCTCTGTAAGTTAATTTATTCCTAAGTATTTTATTCTTTTTGATGTCACTGAAAATGGGATTCTTTTGTTATTTCCTTTTCAGATTGTTCATATATAGGAATGTGATTAAATTTTTCATGTTGACTTCGTATCCTGCTACTTTGCTGAATTCATTTCTTATTGACTTTGTATCCTGCTACTTTGCTGAATTCATTTCTTATAACAGTTTTTTTGTGTGTAATCTTTAGGGATTTTTACACGTGAAATTATATCTGTGAACAGAGATAAATTTACTTCTTCCTTTTCCGTTTGGATGCCCTTTGTCTCTCTTTCTTGCCTAATTACTCTGGCTAGGATGTCCAGGACTATGTTGAACAGAAGTGATGAAAGTGGACATCTTTGCTTTGGTCTTAATAGTAGTGGAAAACCTTTCAGTCTTCTACTATTGAATATGATGTTTGTTGTGGGATTTTCATACATGGCTTTTATAATGTTGAAGTGATTTCTTTCTATTCCTAATTTGTTGAGTGTTTTTCTCATTAAAGGGCTTCCCTGGTGGCTCAGACAGTAAAGAATCTCCCTGCAATGTAGGAGATGTGGGTTTGATCCCTGGATTGGGAAGATCCCATGGAGAAGGGAATGATTACCCACTCTAGTATCCTTGCCTGGAGAATTCCATGCGAAGAGTAGCCTGGCAGACTACATCCCATGGGGTTTCAAAGAGTCAGACACAACTGAGCAACTAACACCTTCGCACTTTTATCATAAAAGGTGTTGACTTTTGTCAAACGCTTTTTCTGCATCAGTTGAGATGATTGTGAGGGCTTTCCCCCCTTCATTCTGTTAATGTGGTTATATTACACTTATCAGTTTTAGTTCTTCTTTAAATATGTGGTAGAATTCACCCATGAAGCCATCAGATCCTGGGATTTTATTTGTACAGGGTTGTTGTTTTTTTTTAATGTATTGAATCTTCTTACTCGTTATGTCTGTTCAGGTTTCTTCTTTTTTCATTATTCACTTTTTGTTGATTTTGTGTTTCTAGTAATTTGTCTATTTTATCTAGGGTGTCCAGTTTGTTGGTATACAGTTATTCAAAGAGTTCCCATTCTTTTTATTTCTGTAGAATCAGTAGTAATGTTACTATTTTCAGTTCTCATGTTAGTAATTTGGATCTATCTTTCTTAGTCCATTTAGTTAAAGCGTTATCAGCTTTTTTTTTGTCTGAAGAACCAACTTCTGGTATTACAGATTTTTCTGTAATGTTTTACTGTTCTCTATTTCATTTATCTCTGCTCTAACCTGTACTACTTCTTCCTGTCTGCTGGCTCTGGGTTTGGTGTCGTCTTTTTGTAGGTCTGTTTTTTAATGTAAGTCTTTATAGCTATAAATTTCTGTCTTAAAACTGCTTTTGCAGTTTCCTATAGGTTTTGGTATGTTCTGTTTTTGTTTGTATTATCTCTTAAGTATATTCTGATTTTCCTTGTGACTTCTTTAATCCATTGGTTAAGTGTATTATTTAATTTCCACAAATCTGATAATTTTCCAGGTTTACTTTTGTTTTTGATTAATTTGTCCCACTGTGGTCAGAGAAGACACTTTGTATGGTGTCTATCATTTAAAATCTATTGAGGGACTTCCCCGGTGGTCCAGTGGCTAAGACTCCATGCACCGTATACAGAGGGCCCAAGTCCAGTCCTTGGTCAGGGAACCCGTATGCCACAACTAGGACTGAAGATCTTCCATGCAGCAGCTAAGACCTAGTTCAGCCAAATAAATAAATATTTTTTATAAATCTGTTGAGACTTATAGCCCAACATGGTTTATTCTGGAAAATATCTGATGCACTTGAGAAGATTGTTTATGCTGTTATTGTTGGGTAGAATGTTCTATAAAGGTCTATTAGATCTAGTTGGTTTATTGTGTTAAATCCTCTGTTTGCTTATCTTCTGTCTGGTTGTTCTATCCATTATTGAAATAATGGGTATTTAAGTCTCCAACTATAATTGTAGAGCTGTTTATTTCTCCTTTCAATTCTGTTTTTGCTTCATGATTTTTGCAGTCTGTTATTAGGTGCATAAATGTACATAAACAATTATAAATGTTTATAATTGTTCTGTCTTCTTGCTATTTTGCACCTTTTGTTGATATATAATATCCTCTACAGGGAGTAAGACTTTACAAGATATCTCTTATACCCTTTTTGGTCTAAAGTCTTTTATCCGTTATTAGTACAGCAATCTCTGCTCTCCTTTGGTTGCTATTTGCATGGAATATCTTTTCATCCTTTCACTTTCAGTCTGTTTGTGTCTTTGGATCTCACGAGTCTCTCATAGTCAGCATATGGTTGGATCATGTGTTCTTATCCATTCTGCCAATCTCCATCTTTTGTTTGAGAGGTTTGATCCGTTATATTTAAAAGAATTATTGGTAAGGAGTGACTTTTATGTTTTACTATTTCTTTGCTATTCCTTGTGGCTTTTTTTGTCCCTTATTTCTGGCATTACTGTTGTCTTTTGTGTTGATTTTTTGTAGTGAAATGTTTAAATTTTTCTCATTTCTTTTTGTGTATATTCTGTAGCTGTTTCTTTATGGTTGCCGTGGCAGTTGAGTTTAACATTCTAAAATTACAACACACTAATTTGAATTTATATCAGTGTAACTTCTATAACATGTGAAAACTCTGTTCCTTTTCATCTTCACCTCTACCCCTGTTGGTGTCAGTGTCTCAGCATTACATGGTTCTACATTGTGTGCCCAAACATACACTGATAATTATTTAAAATGTGTTAGTCTCTTAAATTATGTATAGAACATGTGAAGCTGCAAGCCAAAGTTACAGTAATATGAACTTTTATACTAATAGCTTTTAGAAAACATATTAGCATCTTAAATCATATATAGAACAAAAAGTGGAGTTAAAAGTCATTGTTATGATAATGCTATCTCGTAATTGCCCATGTATTTACCTTTATTGAGATCTTTATTTTTTCTTATGGCTTTACGTTACTGTCTAGTGTCCTTTGATTTCTTCCTGCAAGACTCTCTTGGCCATTATCTTCCAGGGCAGCTCTAGCAGTAACAAACCACCTTAGCTTTTACTCATCTGGGATTGTCTTAATTTCTGCCTCACTCTTGAAAGGACTCTTTTACCAGCTGTAGGATTCTTTGTTGACAGTTGTTGTTGTTGTTGTTGTTGTTTTGTCTCTGGCACTTTGAATAGATTGACCTTCTGGCCTCTGAAATTTCTGATGAGGAATATGCTTATTGTCTTAATTGAGGATCCCTTATATGTGACAAGTCACTTCTTTCTTGCTGCTTTCAAAATTCTCTGTTTATCTTTGGCTTTTGAAAATGTGCTCATAATGTGTCTTGGTGAGGGTTCCTCTGACTTCATCTTACTTGGAATTCATTGAGCTTCCTGGATGGTTATATTCCTGTCTTCCATCAAATTTGGAAGGTTTTCACCTATAATGCGTTCAGATAGTCTTTCTACCCCCTTTTCACCCTCTTTTCTCTCTCTTCTTCTGGAACTCCCAGAATGTATAATTGGGCTGCTTGCTAGTGTCTGACAGGTCCCTTAGGCTCTGTTTGCTTTTCTTCAGTCGTTTTTCTTTGTTAATCTGTCTCGGTAATTTTCATTGTCCTGTCCTCTCTTCAAGCCTGCTGATTGGTTTCCTCTGCCTGCTCAGGTCTTCTTGAGTCCCATCCACTGCTGTCCTGTCGGAGTGGCCAGGCATCTCTTATGGATTCTCTCTAGACTGAGATCCCAGATTATTTTCTTAAAACCCTTTGTTCCTAGACTTCTGTGGTCATTTCTTTTTGATCCTTGATCAAAAGGATCATTTGTTCTGGATCTGCTGTGTTCTGGGTTTTGTTGTTGCTCAGTTGCTCAGTCGTGTCTGACTCTTTGCAGCCCCATGGACTGTGGCACACCAGACTTCTGTCCTTCACGATCTCCCAGAGTTTGCTCAGACTCATATGTCCGTTGAGTCAATGATGCCATCCAACCATCTCATCCTCTGTCACACCTTTCTCCTCCTGCCCTCAATCTTTTCCAGTCTCAGGGTCTTTGAGTGGGCTCTTTGCATCAGGTGGCCAGAGTATTGAAACTTCAGCATCAGTTCTTCCAATGAATATTCACGGCTGATTTCCTTTAGGTTTGACCAGTTTGATCTCCTTGCAGTCCAAGGGACTTTCAATAGTCTTTTCCAACACCACAGTTCAAAAGCATCAATTCTTCAGCACTCAGCTTTCTTTATGGTCCAACTCTCACATCCATACATGACTACTGGAAAAACCATAGCTTTGACTAGACGGACCTTTGTTAGTAAAGTAATGTCTCCACTTTTTAATATAGTATCTAGATTTGTCATAGCTTTTCTTCCAAGGAGCAAGTGCCTTTCTCTAGTTGTAGTACATAGGTTTAGTTGCCCCAGGTGACGTGGGATCTTCGTTACCAGATTAGAAATCAAAGCTGTAGTCCCTGTATTGGAAGGCGAATTCTTAACCAGTGGACCACCAGGAAAAGATCTATATTTCTTATTATAAATCAATATCACAACACCCCATTAGAAAAACTGATAGAGGATTAAATCATGTAAATCATGGAAGAAGAAATGTAATTGACTAGTACTATGAAAAGATAATGATAGTTAACTGTTAATATTAATCAGAGAAAGGCAAATCTAATTTCAACTTCAATTTTACAGTTTATTTTGTCGGTTTTAGTTTGGCAAAGATTAAACGGAACAATGAAGCCTAGTGTGATCAAGGTTTAGCAGAGTTGGGTAACTTTATACCCTGTTGTTAGGATTCTGTGTGTGTATGCTCAACTCTTTGCGATCCCTTGGACTATGGCCTGCCGGGCCCCCTCTGTTGATGGCATTTTCCAGGCAAGAATACTGGAGTGGGTTGCCATTTCCTTCTCCAAGGATCTTCCCAACCCAGGGCTTGAACCCGTGTCTCCTGCATCTCCTGCATTGGCAGGCAGATACTTTACCACTGAGCCACCGGACAAGGCCTGGGATTATAATCGGATACACCTTAACAGGAAGCCAATTTAAATTGTGCCCGTGTTCCAGGCCACCGTTTAGGCAGATCTTTATCTACATATTCTTTTTATTGAGACATAGTCACCAGATGTTGCTGAGTGGAAGACAGCAAGATCCTTTATTTCAAACTGCATCCTGGAGATAGATGATTGCAGAAAGTGTACAGTTCTCTTCTACAGTATATGGGCTGACAGAAAGCTTTAGGAAGATGGTCACGGTAGTTTTCTGGATGGTGGGATTTGGGGTTACCTTTTCTCACTTATCAAGTCTGAGAGACCAGCTCGCTCCCACCCATCTTCACACACCTCTGTGGCCACAGTCCCAGGTCCTTGGCTCCCCTACCAGGCCCCTGGCTGAACTGGATGCCCGGGGCATAGCCACGTGGAAAGGACACCTTGTGAGTTGGGAATGCCAAGGAAATTTTGGCCTACCTAGAGAAGAAAGGAAAAGTAAAGCATTTAAATACTGAGGAAAAACCCTCTTTGAATCTGGAAGAGGCTTTCTGAATGAGGCTGCCCTGACAAGACCACATATAGTTGCTTATGTGAATTTTTAGTATCGTTCTTTGGAGCATTTGTCTATACCTCCCACTCCCCCCCCCTTTTTTTTTTCCTTCATAAAGATTTACACATGCAGCTCAGTCAAACCATGAAGTCCTCTTTCAGATGGTGTTTCCCGCTGGTGACTCAGACCAGCAAGGAGAAAGTGGGTGCCTGTAACCAGAACTTGTGCACCTGGGGGCGGGGAGAGTTTCTCCAGCTTTTCATCCTGTTTTCTTGGAAACAGACTTTATGTAAACCGTGTCTGGATGGAAATTATTACAAAGATTGAAGATGTGAATTTACTTCTGAAAATCACTTTTAAGTTGTGCTTTCCCCTGGGCCCAATATTCACTCTAAGGGGGAGACAAAAGAGGAAAAAGTGTGTGCGTCTCGGGATTTCTCTGGAGAGGGTGACAACTGATATTGTGCAGCTCTTCCTTCTGGGCTGGGGCTGGAAATCCCAAAGCGACAGGGGAAGGCTGATCCTGGGGATCTGGTGGGCCAAGTGGCCCCCTTCTAAAGGGGTGGCCTCAAGCCAGAGCCAGAGTGTCAGTGAGTCCTCTGGTTCTGCCTTTTTTTTTTTTTTTTAAGGCAGAAATTGGATTTTCATGTTAAATGTCCCAGTATGTAAACATATTTATGAGCCAAATGAAACAGAGCAGCATAAACCCTAGAGATCATCATGTTGAATCCATGAGTTTGGATTTAGAAGCCTGAGGTTCAGAGAAAGAAAGGACTTTCCAGGATGATACTAGAATTGAGACCTACTGTCTTCCTGGTGTGATTTTATTAACTGGCATTAAACTGACGGCTCTTTTAAATAACCAAACATATTTAGTTCTGTGAGTTCTTTTCTTCCCCTCTTCTTTTCTCTCTTTCTCCTTCCTTTCTTCCTAGTTCTTTCAAGTACTTATTCATTCGTCCATGTATTTCTTCTTTCCATTGCTTTCTAGACAATTTAAAGTTTGAATTCTTCTATTCAGGAAGTGTGTGTATGTGCTTAGTCACTCAGTCGTGTCCAACTCTTTGTGACCCCGTGGAAAAGAGGGAAAAAAGGCTCCTCTGTCTGTGGAATTTCCCAGGCAAAAATAGTAGAGTGGGTAGCCTATCCCTTCTCCAGGGGATCTTTCTCACCCAGGAATCGAACTGGGGTCTCCTGCTTTGCAGGTGGATTCTTTACCAGCTGAGCTATCAGGGAAGCCCTATTCAGGAAGAGTATTTCTTAATTCTAAGTACACCCTTATGGCAGAAAGTGAAGAGGAACTAAAACACCTCTTGATGAAAGTGAAAGAGGAGAGTGAAAAAGTTGGCTTAAAACTCAACGTTCAGAAAACGAAGATCATGGCATCTGGTCCCATCACTTCATGGGAAATAGATGGCAAAACAGTGGAAACAGTGTCAGACTTTATTTTTTTGGGCTCCAAAATCACTGCAGATGGTGACTGCAGCCATGGAATTAAAAGACGCTTATTCCTTGGAAGAAAAGTTATGACCAACCTAGATAGCATATTCAAAAGCAGAGACATTACTTTGCCAACAAAGGTCCGTCTACTCAAGGCTATGGTTTTTCCTGTGGTCATGTATGGATGTGAGAGTCAGACTGTGAAGAAAGCTGAGCACCAAAGAATTGATGCTTTTGAACGGTTGTGTTGGAGAAGACTCTTGAGAGTCTCTTGGACTGCAAGGAGATCCAACCAGTCCATTCTGAAGGAGATCAGCCCTGGGATTTCTTTGGAAGGAATGATGCTAAAGCTGAAACTCCAGTACTTTGGCCACCTCATGTGAAGAGTTGACTCATTGGAAAAGACTGATGCTGGGAGGGATTGGGGGCAGGAGGAAAAGGGGATGACAGAGGATGAGATGGCTGGATGATATCACTGACTCGATGGGTGTGAGTCTGAGTGAACTCTGGGAGTTGGTGATGGACAGGGAGGCCTGGTGTGCTGCGATTCATGGGGTCACAAAGAGTCGGACACGACTGGGTGACTGAACTGAACTGAACTGAAGACTTTTGAAGATGTGCTTTAATCTTGTATTTCTAATTTTATTGCCCTATGCTCAGGAAATTTGTCCTGTAAATTTCCACTTTTTTATATTTCATTGATAGGTTTTCTTTGGAGTCAAATGCATGATCAACTTTTAAAAAGATTCCAAGAGCCAAATAAAATAATACTTATTGTTTATTAGTAGGACACTGAAGTCCATGTATATACCAGATTCAGCTTATTGATTGTAATATTCAGATTATATAATTTATTTCTGTTTCACTAGATCTGTCAAATTCAGAAGAAGTGTATTCAAGGATTTATATATATATGTGTGTATATATGTGTGTGTGTGTGTGTGTGTGTGTGTGTGTGTGTGTGTGTGTGTGTGTATATAGTGTGTATGTGATTTAAATTAAGTCCTCATATTCTGGTAGTTTTTGTTTTATGTATCTTGCAACTATACTATTGGGAATATCAACTTATAGTTGGTTTTTTTGTCTTCACACTGTACCTTTTACCACATATAACGTTTCTCATAACTCAAATACTTTTGATCTCATTTAAATTCTACTTTGTGTGATGTTAGTATCTGTGTCTATCTGCTTTCTTTTTGAATGTCTCTGGTATCCCTTTGTTCAACCTTTTATTTTCTTTAGGTATGTCGTATTTTAATATAACCCATACATGCTTCTTAATAAAAATATAAAAAATACAGGAAACAAATGTGTGTGTGTGCTCAGTTGCTTGGTCGTGTCTGACTCTTTGTGACCTGATGGATTGTAGCTACCAGGCTCCGCTGTCCATGGACTTTTTCAGGCAAGAATACTGGAGTGGGTTGCCATTTCCTTCTCCTGGAGATCCTCCCTACCCAGGTATCTAACCCATGCCTCTGTGTCTCCTGCATTAGCAGGCAGCTTCTTTACTACGACTGGTGAGCACCACCTAGGAACAGTTATCTAAAGATAACTGATGATAAAATTAAAAGCTTTTGCATGGCAAGAGAAACCATAAACAAGATGAAGAGAATCTTCAGAATGGGAAAAAACATTTGTAAATGAAGCAACTGACAAGGGATTAATCTCCAAAACATATGAACAGCTCACGCAGCTCAATATCAAAGAACAAACAATGCAGTCAGAGAAGTGGGGAGAAGACCTAAACTAAGACATTTCTCCAGAGAAGACATACAGATGCCAAGAGGCATGAAAGATGCCCTTCATCACTGATTGTTAGAGAAATGCAAATCAAAACTACCATGAGATACCACGTGGCATCCATCAGAATGCCATCATCAAAAAAATCTACAAACAATAAACGCTGGAGAGGGTGAGGGGGAAAGGGAACCCTCTTACAGGGCTGGCGGGAATCCAAATTGGTACAACCACTAGGGAGAACAGTATGGAGGTTACTTAAAAAACTACAAATAGAACTACCATATGACCCAGCAATCCATTCCTGCGCATATACAGAGAAAACCACTATTTCAAAAGATACTTGCGCCCCAGTGTTTATTGCAGCACTATTTATAATAGCCAGGACACAGAAGCAACCTAATTGTTCATCAACAGAGGAATGAATAAGAAGATGTGATACATATATACAATGGAATATTACTCGGTCATTAAATGGAACGAAATTGTGCCATTTGCAGAGACAAATGGACCTAAAGATTGTCATACAGAATGAAGTAAGTCAGAAAGAGAAAAGCAAATATCATATATTAATGGATACATGTGGAATCTAGAAAAATAGTACAGCTGAACCTACTTACAAAGCAGAAAAAGAGACACAGATGTAGAGAAAAATGTATGGACACCAAGGAGGATAAAAGGGGGTGGGATGAACTGGGAGGCTGGGATTGACATAAATACACTGCTAGGTGTAAACTAGATAACTGAGAACCTACTGTATAGCCCAGAGAACTCTACTCAATGCTCTGTGATGATCTAAATGTGAAGGAAATCCAAAAGAGAGGGGATACATGTATATATATGGGCTTCCCTGGTGGCTCAGCTGGTAAAGAATTGCCTGCAATGCAGGAGACCCCGATTCACTTCCTGGGTTAGGAAGTTCCCCTGGAGAGGAATAGGCTACCCACTCCAGTATTCTTGCCTGGAGAATTCCATGACAGAAGAGCCTGACAGGCTACAGCCCATGGGGTCATAGAGAGTCAGACACGACTGGGCGACTTTCACTTTCATGTATACGTATAGCTGATTCACCCTGCTATACAGAAAATAACACAACATCGTAAAGCAACTATACTCCAGTTTCAGTTCAGTTCAGTCGCTCAGTCGTGTCCGACTCTTTGCGACCCCATGAATCGCAGCACGCCAGGCCTCCCCGTCCATCACCAACTCCCGGAGTTCACTCAGATTCACATCCATTGAGTCAGTGATGCCACTCCAATAAACATTAGAAAAAGAAACTGATAACATTTGGTTGACTTCGTTCTAGACAGCTCTCTGTGTGTATATAGAAAGAAGGACCTAGATGGAGACAAAGACAGAGGCAAAGGTAGGGAGATGAAAACAGGTATATAAGGATGATTCCACATGTGACATATTTCAAAAAATAAACACTGCATTCAATTTTAAATGAATTTAATAGAAACAAATGCTTAGCTCAGCTACTTCAGATAATTTTCTTCCCTACAAGGGAAATAGGTTCCTAAAAGATACCATTAAGGGTAAGAAATTTTAAGACATTGAAGTCATTGTAGGCTTTTAAGAAATGAAAGATAGTTTCCATATAGACAGAACTGGTTGATGATTTGCTAGGAAAGGTAAGGGATTAACAAATAGCCTGGCGTGCTGCAGTCTATGGGGTGGCAGAGTCAGATACAACTTAGGGAATGAGCAACAATATCCTTCTACCTGGTCTCTCCTTCCTCCCAATTTTGCTACTTTTATTATTTTAACTTTGTCAGTTTTTATCAGAGTTACAACAATTGCTTCTGCATTCTGAAGCCATAATTATCTCAGATGTTTAGCCCTGTTCCTGTACCTAAGTGGATTCTCTGCTCCCCACCTGACCCATTTCTATGACTTCAGAATAACAGGGCATTTTATTTCAATTCATCCTTTAGTGAGTGAGATTTCACCATCAAGTAGATTTCTCAAAATGGCTCATAGATGCTGTATTTCCTGAGTACTTTTGTGTCTAAAATGTGAGCTCTTGCCTTTATACTTAAGCTCCACCTGGGCTGAGTAGAATTCACTTGGATCATATTCTTTTTCCTTGTAGACATTTCTTTGTGTTGGCACCAATCACTGCTGGAAAGACATCTGAGACCTGACCTATTTTTGTCTCTGTAAGTGAATTTCTTTCTGTCCTGGATTTTTTCTTTTCTAAGTTTAATAGTTTAGCCAGAATCTGTCTGAAGGTTATTATAGATTTCTCCTATTAAGTGGTGTATGTTTTCAACTTTGCAGATTTAGTCTTTATTCTAATACTTCTATGAGTTCACATTTTAAATATAAATTTGTAATCCATTTGGAATTTATTCTGATGTATGGCATGAGGGGTGGGTCCAATGTTATCTTTTTCTGAAAGACCATCCAAGTATTTTGAGGGGTGTGTTGAATCTAATGCTGATGGAGCACGCAGATGATGCTGTCTGTGGGCCAAAGAGGCTAGAAGGGGAGGGGTCGGGGACAAAGATAATGGTTTGAGGGTTATAGTGGGGATGTACAAGCAAGGAGACCAATGGGATTAACAGGTGTCAAAAATCCAGAAATGACTAAATTAAACACACCAAATCAATAAACAGTGGTGGTGGTAGTGGCAGCTTAGTTGCTAAGTCGTGTCTGATCTTGCAACCTCATGTCCATGGGATTTCCCAGGCAAGCGTATTGGAATGGGTTGCCACTTCCTCCTCCAGAGGATCTTCTCAACCCAAGGATTGAACTCGTATCTCCTGCCTTGGCAGGTGAATTTTTTAACCACTGAGCCACCAGTGAAGCTCCCAGTAAAGAGTTAGTAGAAATTTATTGTGTTTATAAAAGCTTTTAAACTCAAAGATGTAAACAGAGTACAGGGTATGACATTATAGGATGGCTAATAAAGTGAAAGTGAGTAAGTTGTTTAATTTTTACAATGACTGGTTATTACCAAGAGGGTTTCCAGCCGGAATGGGATTGGTTAACAGTGATTATCTCCTATCATTTTTGGAAAGCTGGCTTAAGTTTTCTTTATGGTTATCAGACATTTACAAGAAATGGCCCAAGTTTCACTTGTCATGCTGAATAAACTAAATTAAGTTTCACTCATGTGGGTTAAGTGGTTGCATCTGGTTGGGGAATTTTCAAGCTCAGTCTCCACTGTGTATTTAATTTGAACACTTCCCTCCTTTGGTCCTTCTTTCAGTAGGCTAAGCGAATGAACAATGAATGTAGCATGACTTTCACTTAACGGCTGTTAACGGAGCCAGGAGGAAGAATCACCCAGTCACTGTTTGTGTTACTTGAGTCTTCAGGACAGATGGTCATGAGTCACTGCTGCATAGCTATCACAGAAACAGAGGTCAGATCACTGAGTTCTTCCAGCTGTCTGATCCTGAGGGATTCCGTTCGGGATGTAAGTGGCTGCCAAAATGTATTTAAAACTCTTGAGAGAACACAGTGCACTGGAGAGGTTCATATGATGACTATAATGGCCAAGGACTGAGAAGTTCCCCAGAGCAGAGATTCCCAAGAGTCAAGACTGAACCAACTAAATAAACTGAAAAGTCATAATCTGATTCAGATTTTATCCGAAGTGAGTGAAGTCTCCCAGTTGTGTCCAACTCTTTGTGACCCCATGAACTGTAGCCTACCAGGCTCTTCCGTCCATGGGATTTTCCAGGCAAGAGTACTGGAGTGGGTTGCCATTTCCTTCTCCATCAAAGTCAACTGACATTTCCTTTTGATAATGTATAATTGGGTGTCCATTTTTTTTTTTTTCTGAGTTATTTACATAGGAACACATGATGTGTGAGCAGTCACAAGTCCTCACGATTACTTGGGACAGGGTGAACACGAGGAAGTTTATTTCAGGAGAGAGTTACAAGTCAGCTTCCACCTAAATTAGCCCTTTACATGAAGTAAACAATCAGGTAATTTAATAAGAAGCATTTCTATGGAGACAAAAGAAAAACAAAGGTTCATAGTTCAAGCAACTTATAAATGCAGATTCTGAGTTTGGAAAGCAGCAGTTGAGAAAATTTCTAGATTTGAGTTAGGATCATCTTTAAATAATTCAATGAAGATGGTAGTTTCAGTCTGATGAATTGTCCTGGTTTGTAGTTTGACTGTCTGATGACGTCATTGGATGGTCTGGTGAACTCTCTTGAGTGGCCCACACAACAACAAGCATAAGATTGTCCACACATGACCCATTGTGGTTTCTCTGAGGTTTACAGGTAGATGACAAAATATCAAAGACAACCAACAGGACTAGAATCTGATAACAAGTACACTATAGTTTTCTACTGAAACACCAGCTTTTTTAATAGTCACCCCATTTTTATCAAAGGTAATTACAGTGAAATTAATATGTTTGTAAAATGAATCTAACCTTATTAAACTTGGCTTGATTATTTATACAATTGTAGAAAGAATGGTAATTCTATATATATTCTCAAATGACACTCTAGTCAAAGCTTTGTTAATAGCCAAGGGGTTTTAATGGTTCCATACAGAAAATCCTAATTCCCTAAAATTGTCTGGTAATAAGGAATCTCATATTAGACCTTTAAAAATCTCTTGAGGATAAGACTTGTACAATTGTGTCCTGTTACAAGGAGAATAGATTCTTTTTGGACTTATATAAATACACATGTTATCCTGAAAAATGAGCATATTTGATAAGAGTTTCTGAATTCTGGAGGGAATCAGGCAGGGTGAAGAAGATAAATGTTTCAACTCCTGTTTACGAAAGTATACTGTACCAAATTGCAGTAAATTATAGATAGCTTAAAAAAGAAAAGAAAAAGGGCTTCTTTAATTCTTGAAAATAAAACATGAAAGAACCAGGAATGTTTTAAATTATGTCATCAAAATTATAATCATTTTCATTTTGCTTGACTTTGGGTTAGCAGTTTTATGAATCAGTCTTGCATTAGAATTTTCAGAAATATTTACCCAGTTTACTGTTGTGATTTTAGAATTATGAGAAACCTGTATTCTAGAATGCCTGTTAGGGTCATTTCCATGAATCTCTTTGAAGATAAAGCACTTTTGCCTATAGTTGACTATAAATGTAAAAGAATCAAGAGTAAAACAATAACTGTCTGTGAATGACACAAGATTAAAAATAGCCCTGGTTAAAGATCTAGTGAGAAATCATTTTTAAAAATTATGCAATTGACAAGTAAATTTGATTGTGTGACATACAGTATTTCAAGGTAATAGCTGGAATTATGATTGATAACAGGATTATTTATACCAGGATAAAGCAGAATTTTAGAAATTTCGTGTAATTCTTGAACTACTTGTATGCCCTTGTAAATATAATCTAAGAAGTTTGAATATTACTTTTTTTTCAGCTGTGCCACACAGCTTGTGGGATCTTGGTTCCCGGCCAGGGATCTAGCCCAGGCCCACAGTGAGAGCGCTGGATCCCAACCACTGGACCACCAGGGAATTCCCTTTTTCTTTTAACATCAGTTTTTATTTGATAATATTTTCCATGCAATTTAATATTTTGAATAAGCTTAAATAAATTAGCATTTCTCTTTTCAAAAGTAGAGAGAGCACATCTTTTCAGACTTTCTAGTTCAGTTTAGTTCAGTCACTTAGTCGTGTCTTTGTGACCCCATGGACTGCAACACGACAGGCCTCCCTGTCCATCACCAACTCCCGGAGTTTACTCAGACTCACGTCCATTGAGTCGGTGATGCCATCCAACCGTCTCATCCTCTGTCATCTCCTTCTTCTCCCGCCTTCAATCTTCCCCAGCATCAGGTCTTTTCAAATGAGTCAGCTCTTCTCATCATGTGGCCAAAGTATTGGAGTTTCAGCTTCAACATCAGTCCTTCCGATGAACACTCAAGACTGATCTCCTATAGGATGGACTGATTGGATCTCCTTGAAGTCCAAGGGACTCTCAAGAGTCTTCTCCAACACCACAGTTCAAAAGCATCAATTCTTCGGCGCTCAGCTTTCTTTATGGTCCAACTCTCACATCCATACATGACTACTGGAAAAGCCATAGCCTTGACTAGATGGACCTTTACAGACCTTCTAGGGCCCTCTGAAAAATCCCAAAGTTACTTCGAGGTAAAAAGACTTCATTTACAACTTGATTTTGGACAGTTTATCAAAAATGTCAAAAGCACTTGATCAAATAGGAACATAAGTCACTGTAAAACAATACTTAGTTATTCATTCAACCAAAGTGATAATTAAAAATTTTTAAAGGCAAATACATAAAATTACATAGTTGTAAAAACAAAAACCCTTAGCTCTTTTAATATTGAAAAAACTCAGTTTTTCTAAGTAGTCAAAGACTTGATAAACGCAGTATGAAGTACAGGAAGTATTTTCATAGGACACAAATCTTTGTTTCTTAGGCAGATTACATTAAAAGTAAAGAAAAACTTTTTATAATCTTTTACTTTGATCAATAATCTATTTTGTTATTTTTACAGAGAGAAAATTAAATTCTAGTTT
>SJYQ01000237.1:0-15252 GCA_006410935.1 Redunca redunca | reverse complement strand
ACTAGTTATTTTATTTTAAGATAAAATTACTCTTTTTTCCTTAAAAAAAATACATCCTCTAACCCTTGAATAGTCTTCCTACAAAAACGCATCTCATTTTCTTCCCAGAGTTGTTTCCCTTCACTCTTTTTATTTCTTCTTGTTGTTGTTCAGTTGCTAAGTCCTGTCTGACTCTTTGCAACCCCATGGACTGCAGTACATCAGGCTCCCCTGTCCATCACTGACTCCTGGAGCTTGCTCAAATTCCTGTCCATTGAGTCAGTGATGCCGTCCAACCATCTCATCCTCTGTCATCCCCTTCTCCTTTTGCCTTCAGTCTTTTCCAGCATCAGGGTCTTTTCCAATAAATCAGCTCTTCACATTAGGTGGCCAAAGTATTGGAGCTTCAACTTCAGCATCTGTCCTTCTAATGAATATTCAGGGTTGATTTCCCTTAGGATTGACTGGTTTGATTTCCTTGCAGTCCAAGGACTCTCAACAGTCTTCTCCAGTTAGAAAGCACCAGTCCTTCGGCACTCAGCCTTTTTATGATCCAGCTCTCACGTCCATTTCCCTTCACTCTTTGTTTCTAGCAGTTTTAGTTTTACGTACTGATTACAAATTTCAAATCTCAGTAACCTTTACTTTCCAGTGCAAATGAGGAGACATGCTTTTGTGAAGTGTCTGTTGTGTATTAGTATCCTATAGTAAATTAGCAAATTTATAAAAACAGTTACAAGAACTTACAGGTTTTTTTACAAGACAAAGAAATTTTAAGTCCAATTTTTAAGGTGGCAAAGACATATGTATTAATGGATCTAAATATATTTGTACAAAGTCAAGAAGCTAAAAATAGGTAAATTTATGCTTAGCAATGAATGTTTCGATTTATTATTCTATTTGGAAGTTATCTAGATATTCAATGAATATCCATTATTTAAACAGTACAAACTTTTATCTCATTTGCACCTATTTAAATTACTTGTTTTTAACAATTGTGCTCGGATTAAATGTTAGACAGGTAATGATCTGAGTTATTTTCCTCGTTGATTAATTTTCTAACAGACAGTGAGAACTTGTCTGTAAATACATGTAGAAAAGGTTGCATGTTTGCTTTATATTTAACGCTGACAATTCTGAAGACATGCCCGTTTTATTAAATCAATAAACTTAAACTAACTTTTGTCGGATATTATCCCAGATTGTGTGAACCTGAAAAACATCTGTGCTAGTTTCTAAAACTGTAAGTTCTTGCAGTAGTTAATTCATATAAGCTTGTGTTTTTCTTTAAGCCAATTTAATAGAATTCTTAAAAAAATTTTCATGCACATACACACATATACAAGAACATATAGACAGACACAAACAGAAATCTTATAGTTTTCATATGAAAATTTTAGCTATGTCTCAGGTACAAAAATGCAAAACTCAGGAGAATAATTGTATCCAAATTTGATTTCTGGCAGATGGGCTAAGATTACCTGCTCAGATGGCCAAAGTACTTTATGAAACATTTAAAATCTTTGCACTGTAAGAATTCTTTTAGAGAAGATGTGTTTGGAGTCGTGATTCTATCAGAAGCTTCTTCACACCAATCAAAGAGTGAGTTCTGGTGTTTCTGAGAGGTTTGGGATCCTCTCATCTCAAGGGTGTCACTTAAGGTGGATTATCTTAATCAAAGTTTCCTCAGAGTGGCCACTGTAATTCCAAATTATCCAAAATTTCACCTATTTTCTGAAAAGACACAAGATCCTGGCTTATAGAGTGTATACACATAGGAAGCAGGAGTTCCCAAGGGTGGAGAAAGAGCTTTAGCCCAGGTAGAACCCATCACTTATCTATGAGGGGCCTTTTTTGTTTTTTTTTTAATAGCTGTTCCAAAACACAGGAAATCGCAAGAACGCCAAACTTTGGTACAGGTTAGGGTAACTTAAAATCTTCAACAGACAAAATAGAGGCATGCACAATTAAGTCAGAGAGCTCAAAATTCAAAGAGGGAGCGGAGCTCAGATCCAGGAGCGACCTACCCAGGAACTCCATGGTTGTTGAAAAATCAGTGAGCTCAAAGGGTTCAATGGATAATGGTTCAATGGATACAGCACCTGGTTTGCTCACCGACCTCAGAGTTGCTAGGGCTAGGGTAGGGACTTCTTTGGATCCTACCTCTGGCTTCCCTATTGGCTCAGTTGGTAAAGAATCTGCCTGCAATGCAGGAGACCTGGGTTCAATCCCTGGGTCGGGAAGATCCCATGGAGAAGGAAATGGCAACCAACTCCAGTACTCTTGCCTGGAGAATCCCATGGACAGAGGAGCCGGGCAGGCTACAGTCCATGGGATTGCAAAGAATCAAACACGACTGTGCGACTAAGTTTCACATTTTTTCCCTGATACCAGAAATTGTCAAAAATCCAGAAACAGCAAAATTAAACCCACCAAATCAAAAATAGTGTTTAGTAAGTGTTTGTTATGCATATAAGAGCAGTTCATGGACCAGGAGATTTTAAATTCAAAGACTGATATGAAACTCAGGGGCATGACCTTACAGGATGGCTTATAAAGGAAAAGTGAGAAGTTGTTTAATCTTTACAGTGATTGGTTATTACAATGAGAGTTTCCAGGGGATGGGCTAAAAGTGATTATCTCATATTTTAAGGAAGATGACAGTTTTCTTTTGTGATTATCAGGCATTTATAAGAAGTGGTCCAAGTTTTCCTTGTTTTGTAGAATAAAGTAAAATTTACTTGCTGTGTGCTATGCTGTGCCAAGTCGCTTCAGCCATGTCTGACTCTTTGCGGTGACCCTGTGAACTGTATCCCACCAGGTTTCTCCATCCGTGGAATTCTCCAGGCAAGAATACTGGAGTGGGTTGCCGTGCCCTCCTCCAAAGGATCTTCTCAACTCAGGGATCAAACTCGTGTCTCCTTCATTGGCAGGTGAGTTCTTTACCATCAGTGCCACCTGGGAAGCTCAAAATTTACTTATGCAGCTTAAATGGTTTTGTCTGCTCAGGGAATTTTCTAGTCCAATTTCTGTTTTGTACTTAATTTCAGCACAGGAAAGAACATGTCAATGCCGATGTGAGTGAAGATCTAAACCTTGGGAAGTCTATTCTCTTAGGGAATGCAAAGAGGGAAAGAGGGAAAGGAGGTGTTGAGGAGGCAGGGAAGATATCAGGGAATGTAAAGGAAGCCACGGCAAGAGGAATTCAAGGAGGAGGGACTCAATGGGGCCAAACCTTCCACGGAGGTTAAAGAGGATGAAGACTGAGAAAAGACCATTGCAGTTGGTCTTGAGTGGACTCCATGGGAAGGTAAGGGCAGGAGCCTGGTGCAAAGGGAAAAGAAACAAACATATGATGATACATGTGTGATGGCTCTTTCCAGTTCGATATGGAGGGGGAGGGAAAGATGAAACTGTTCAAGACTTGGCAGGATAGAGGAGATGTTTATTTTAGGCAGAGTGCTATTAGTACTCCTTCAGAACTATTAGTAGACTCATGAAAGGGGTCAGGGAAAGAAGTGGAAGATACAAGGGAGAAGTTTTGCAATGATAGAAAGGTAGGTGGTGGGAACTGGGATCGCAAGGCAGAGTGCAAGCAACCAAGACTCATTTTGGACCATCACAGGGAAATGAATCATTTATTGCCTCATGAAGTTGAAACAAAAGATCTGGAAAAGAGGCCAAGGAAGCAGAGCTCAGAACTCAAATGTTGCCAAGCTATTGTTGCCATCTTTCATACCTGCTTCTCTTTGCAGGCTGGCTCGCATGGGAACATGGCTGCCAACCTCTGCAGGCCACGTGTTCACAGTTTCACTGTCAGAGAAGCTGGAAGGGGACGGATCAGAGAATGCTGTTTCTGGAGTCAGACTGGGGCATGAATCCTTGCTCTGCCATTTATTTTGGCAAATTATGTAACTTTCTGAGTCTCAGATTTCTTCTCAGAAAAATGGGATAATCATAGAATCTGTGCTGTGCTTAGTTTCTTGGTTGTGTCTGACTCTGCGGTCTGATCCCACGGACTGTAGCCCGACAGGCCCCTCTGTCCATGGGATTCTCCAGGCAAGAATACTGGAGCGGGTTGCCATGCCCTCCTCCAGGGGATCTTCCTGACCCAGGGATCAAAACCCAGGTCTCGTGCATTGCAGGCAGATTCTTTACCATCTGAGCCACCAGAGAAGCCCAAGAATACTGGAGTGGGTAGCCTATCCCTTCTCCAGGGGATCTTCCCAGCCCAGGAATTGAGCCAGGGTCTCCTGCATTGTAGGCGGATTCCTTACCAGCTGAGCTACCAGGGAGCCCCAATCATATAATCTACTTCATATGAATTAAAGGAGACAGTACAACACAGTGCTGGCATTTTTGAGTGTTAATCGTTAATCCTGCTGGTGTTCTCAGTACCATCATTAAGGTTCCGGAACTGAGCCTCTCGCCTTGACTCCAACCTGAGTAACTTCAGGGCAGAAGTCTGATTGGCCCAGTTCGAGTCACCTGCTCATCGCTGTGGTCAAGGGGATGGGGAACCTGGTGGGCAGCTCCACCGGAACCACGTGGGTGGGTGGATGTGGGGCGGTGGTAGCTGAATGAAGGAGAGTCTGCCTCCAGGAGAAGGAAGGGTAACGAAGACTAGCAGGAGCTGTCCACTCTGAGGAGTGAAGTTAGCCCAGAGAAAGGAAGGGACTGTCCTTCTGGAGCTGAACCATGTGGCTTGTGTGATCTTAGCTTCCTGACCAGGGCTCAAATCTGTGCCCCCTGCACTGGGAGCTTGGAGTCTTAACCACGGAACGGCCAGGGAAGTCCCCTTGCTTAAGAAAACTGGACTTGAGGTTTTCCTAAAGGCAGCGATCTGGAGTCCGCAGAAGGTATTGCAGGTTCTATTTGATGACCTCAATGCCACCAGGAGAGGAGGGAGGACCCCTGGGTGGCAAATTGTGCAGAGATTGGTTGGCAGGGCAGGAAGTAGAGCCAGCATCATAGGGTAGGCTGGGCTTAGCGTCACTGCCGCCGGCTTTCGAGGCCAGTCATGCCACTCTTCTTCCCAGCACACACAGAAAAGATGTCTCAGCAGCTGAAGTCCACTGTCCTCTGTCTTACCTGTGAACGCGGCACTTTGGAGAGGACAGCCTCAGGCTGCTCCTTTTCCAGTGATGACTGTGCCACCTCTTCTAGAATAAGGCCCATCTCTCTGACACACACCACCTGTCCTTTCTCTTCCTGCCAATCTCAGCCCAGCTCTGTGTGATTTCGCATCTCTGTAGCACTCACACGCCCCACTTTGGACAAAGATCAGGGAATAGCAAACACCACCCTAGTCTTCACCCTATGCCAGGCATTCTAATGCAGAGAGCAGGCACGGATGAGAGCCTTACCAAGTCTGAGCCTTGTTTTTCTCATTTATGTGGAAGATCTGAGACCCAAAGAGGGGAGATCACGTGTTTAACATCAGACAGAAGCCAGCAGCGGAAGAGGACCGGCTTGTGTAAGTAGCTCACAAACAGCAGGGAACACAGGCCCAGGAACAGCTCATTACAGGGCCTTGTGGTAGATGTTGCAAGAGGGATAGGAGTCACCCCACAGCTGAACAGAGAAGGGAGGTGTTCATTTTGTCCCCGGGAGAGAGCCAGCTGGAACGAGGGGATGAGCTGGGAAGTGTCGACATGATGAAGAGGGCCTCAAGTCTAAGTAGAATTCTGCTACGTGTTATGGCCTAAACTGTAATGTCATATGTTGACATCATCACCTCTAGGAAGGGGCTTCCCAGGTGGCTCAGTAGCAAAGAATCCGCCTGCCAAAGCAGGAGATGCAGGAGATGGGGGTTCGATCCCTGGGTCGAGATGATCCCCTGGAAGAGGAAATGGCAACCTATTCCAGTATTCTGGCCAGGAAAAGTCCATGGACAGGGGATCCTGGTGGGCTGTACGATCCATGGGGTCTCAAAGAGTTGGACACGGCTGAGTGACTGAGCACGCTCGCATGCCCCCCCAGTACCTCAGAATGTGCCTATGTTTGGCGATAAGGCCTTTAAAGAGGGAATTAAATTAAACTGAGGACATTGGGGTAGGCCCTCATGCAATGCATCTTACCTGGTGGTTCAGCAGTTAAGAATCCACCTGTAATGCAGGAGACTCAGGCTTGATCCCTGGGTCGGGAAGCTCCCCTGGAGGAGGGCATGGCAACCCACTCCAGTATTCTTGCCTGGAGAATCCCATGGAGAGAGGAGCCTGGCGGGCTACAGTCCACAGGGTCGCAGAGAGCCGGACAGGAGCCGGACAGGACTGAAGCGACTGACCCCCGGTGCACCTGGGGTCCAACAGAAGGAAGAGGTTAGGACACAGGCACACGCAGTGGGACGGTCCTGCGAAGACCCTGGGAGAGGACGGCGTTATGCAGTCACGGGGAGAGGCCCCGGGAGATGCTAGCCCTGCCGGCACCTTGATCTTGGAGCTCCAGCCTCAAGAGCTGTGAGAAAATAAGTCAGTGATTTTACCACCCAGCCTGGGCTTTGTTGGGGCAGCCCGAGCAGACTAGTAACTAAGCTGAGGAAGACATACCTGGTGGAGGCGCAGTGCAAATACCGTTCCCGGAGGGCAGAGACCCCATGGCCTGATCCGGCAGTGAGACTCGGGTCCCAGGACACTGAGTGGGGCCAGAACACATAGCGGCTGGAAGCCCAGGAGGCAGGCATGTGATGTAATTAGAAAGATGGGGGGTGGATGAGGGATGGAGTGGGAAGGGGCAGCCGTGGCGTAAGGAGCACATTCCCACATCCAGTCTGTCCTCAACTGAGTTCATCTTTCCACGTGTCTTTTCGATCCCCCCTCTTCCAAACCCCCTCCTCCCTGCCCTGCTCTGGGCCTGATCAGCAGCACCTGGGTTATCACCCCCCACCCTGCCCCCCAGTGCAGTCCCCAGGCTCCAGGCCTTCTGGCCCCACTTGGAGAAGGGCCTGATTTTTAAGTGGAGTAGCAACATGTTTTTGTTTTGTTTGTAAAAATAAGTAGTATTGAAGGAACATTTTCACAGGCTGTAGAAACCAACGGGCAAGACACTCCCTGAACGGCAGTTTTAAAGTGACTCTTAGCAGAAGCACTGCTATTAGGGAAAAAAAGAAAAAATGTGTAATCTATTATGGAGAAAAAACACACGGGGTACTAAATTTTGGGATGCTTGTTTCAAAATTGTGTATCAGATAAGTTTATTCTGAGTCTTGTGAAAACATGAATGCTTGGTAATAGCAAAGTCAATTAAAAGAAAGGACAGTGAGCCACAAAGACATTAAAATATAAAAGAAAAGACTTTTATTAGTTCAGGAAAAGACAACTGAATCAACAGGACAGAATACAAAGTCTAGAAACAAACTCATGCACTTATGGGAATTTAATGTTTGCTAAAAATATTTTAAGTCAGTAAGTAGGGAAAAATGATTTGGTGTGGGGATAGTTGGTTATCCAATGTGGGGGTAGGGGGAGTTGTAACCCTATCTCATATCATTCACAAAAATAAATGGGAGTTGAATTAAAGACCAAAATCAGTTTTGTTGTTTGCTTTGTGTCCAACTCTTTGCATCCCCATGGACTGCAGCACACCAGGCTTCCCTGTCCTTCACTATCTCCCAGAGTTTGCCCAGACTCATGTTGGTTGAGTCAGTGATGCCATCTAGCCATCTCATCGTCCTCTGTACCACCACCCCCCCCACCCCCATCTCCTTCTGCCTTCAATCTTTCCCAGCATCAGGGCCTTTTCCAGTGAGTTGGCTCTTCATATCAGGTGGCCAAAGTATTGGAGTTTCAGCTTCAGCATCAGTTCTTCCAATGAATATTAAGGGTTGATTTCCTTTAGGATGGACTGGTTGGATCGCCTTGCAGTCCAAGGGACTCTCAAGAGTCTTCTCCAACACCACAGTTTGAAAGTATCAATCCATCAGCGCTCAGCTTTCTTTATAGTCCAGCTCTGACACCCATACATGACTACTGGAAAAACCATAGTTTTGATTAGATGGACTTTTGTTTGCAAACTAATATCTCTTCTTTTTAATATGCTGTCTGGGTTTGTCATAGCTTTTCTTTCAAGGAGCAAGCGTCTTTTAATTGCATAGCTGCAGTTACCATCTGCAGTGATTTTGGAGCCCAAGAAAGTTAAGTCTGTCACTATTTCCATTGTTTCCCCATCTATTTCCCATGAAGTAATGGGACTGGATGCCATGATCTTAGTTTTTTGAATGTTGAGTTTTAAGCCAGCTTTTTCACTCTTCTCTCACTTTCATTAAGGAGTTCTTTAGTTCTTCTTCACTTTCTGCCATAAGGGTGGTGTTGTCTGCATCCCTGAGTTATTGATATTTCTCCCAGCAATCTACACGCACTCTAGGTAAAGACCCATGAAGCTTTTCTCTAGCTTTCTGATACTTAGAAAATCACTGACTTACAACTATTGGCAAACTCACTCCACTACCTCTCAGTTCATGATCTCAGAGGAAGACAGGAATTTGCGTTTATCACCGAACACCAGGCTTGTCTACTTGTAGCCACTGACTCAGACATCTGGATCAAAATGGATCTATTCATGGAAGATGAGTAGAAACAGAAGCAACTGTGGGCACTTGAGCTCAAGTGTCAGTTTCACCATCTGTGAAATGGAGATTATTTCAGTTTAGATTTGGTTAGAGTTTCCCTATGCCTTCCCCTCCCATTTTATCTCATCTGGTACACAAGGTGCTTCTGTGGGAGTGGGTATTCTCCCCATTTTACAGATGATGAAACTGAGGCTTGTGAAAGTTAAGTAACGAGCGTAAGTGGCATCACAACAGCCTGCCCACTGACAACACAGGGTTGCCCTAAAGGCAAGATGAGAACACAGGTGGGAAAGTGCCCCGAGCAGAGTTTGCCAACTATTTTTTTTTAAGCGCTTTTTAAAAAAAATTATTATTCTAAATTTTTGGCCATACCATGCAGCGTGTGAGATCATAGTTCCCCAACCAGGGATTGAACCTGAGCCCCCTACATTGGCAGCTTGAAGTTCTAACCACTGGGCCACTAGGGAGGTCCCAAGTTTGCACAAGTATTGAAGAGAGTCCTGGTGGGATGTCTCACCCCTGGTATACCTGCCGGCTCCCAGGCAACATGTGCAGATAAGAAGAGAGGGAACATTTGCCAAGCATACGTGCTTGTTGTCACTGGCATCACCCTCTGCTTGTTGTCTATCGTGTTCCAGCCTTGTGCAAGGCCTTGGGCACACATTAGCTTGGCTGGGAGCTTGAAGCCCTTGCCCACGGCCAGTGAGGTCTGTGACTGGCCACTGGCCGCTGCCTCGCTGCCCCCAGCCTCTTTCACCCTTTGCCTCCTCTCTCCCAAGCTTCAGAGCCTCCCCCTGTGATGAGAATGTCAGGCAGGTCTGCCCCTCCCCGACCTCTCCCCTGCCCTTCCTCCCTCCGGGGACTCTGCCACCCAGGGGTGCTTGTGTCTGGCCCTCTCACTGGTCTTTGCTCAGAGTCTCTCCTGACTCCATCTCTGAACCAGGACTGTTCAGAGCCACTGTCCCTGGACTTCCAGCCACTTCCCACCTCCTCACTCAGCTTCACTTTTCTGTACTAACTTTCCCGCTGCCTGGCACTGTAGTGTTTTGCTGTGCAGTTGCTCAGTCGTGTCTGACTCTTTGCGACCCCGTGGACTGCAGCACGCCAGCTCCCCTGTCTATTACCAACTCCTGGAGCTTGCTCAAACTCATGTTCATTGAGTTGGTGATGCCATCCACCCATCTCATTCTCTGTCGTCCCCTTCTCCTCCTGCCTTTATACACTTTAGTATATACCTATCTGTGAATGCCTACTTCCCACATTAGAATGTAAGGTCCACGAGGGCAGGCACCCAGCTGCATTTGTTCTCTGTTGCTCCCGTGCCTAGAACAGGGCCCGACACTGCAGGATCGCGATAAGTATGTGCTGTTGGGGAGTAACAGTGAAATCACCGGCACTATGATCACTGAGCATAACTACCAAGTCATGGCCCCCATGAATCTCATTTCCACTTAAACACCTCTGGGAGCTCTGAGGTCTACGGGCCCCCATGGAGACCCTCTAACACAGGGTGCACAGGGGACCCAGTGAACGAGCTTCTTGGAAAGAACCATGACCAGCCCCTGACATAGGCTCCACTCCAGAGCCCAGATGGGGTTGGAGCTGCCCCCATGCTAGACATGGCCCCTCTGTGAAAACACTCAGAAAACTCCAACATTTCTATCAGGACAATTACAGACCTGCCAAGTGCAGACAGTCGAACCAAAGAAAAACCAGTAAAATCAAGTAAGCCAGTGCAAAAACAAGAGGTCACGTCAGTCGGTCTTGAGGTCATCCTGAGAGAAACTGGGGTCCTTTGGTGGGAGAAAGAAGCATTAAAATAAAATTAAATTCAAATCAAGTATAAACATAATGGCTGTAATTTAGCTTCCGGGTCAAGGGTCATCTGAGCCAGAAGAACGCCTTTCAGGAGTGTTTCCCAGAACAGCCTGCTGACGCCATGAGGCTGGGGCATGGGGCTGGGGCAGGCATGTGCACCTGTGTCAAGAGCATTCAGCTCTGGGCTCTCCAGGGCTTGAGGATGCACGGCGGGCTGTGTTTTGTGGACGGCGCCTCCCTGACAAATACTAAGGAACTGTAGTGAGGGAGGCGCAGAGGGGCTGCTGGCTGCCCACCCCTCAGAGCCCTCCTGCTCTTTGTAGTCTGCCCTCTGAGCCACCCCTCGCTGAGGGTGGAGGAGGTGGGGGGTGCCCAGGGCCCCTGTACCCCACCTGGCCTCACTGCCGCCCAGGCCTGGCCTCTGTAACCTGAGTTTCCAATCTCCCTTCCCCTGCCCCACTGCTGACGATTTGCAGAATCTAGGCACATACTGGGCCCTCTTCCCTTGCCTTTTATTTTGTGACTTCTAATCTGGTGAAATGGGGTTAAAAATAGTGTGACTCTACCCAGGTGAAAGTGAAAGTATTAGTCGCTCAGTCGGGTCCAACTCTTTGCAGCCCCACCAGGCTCCACCGTCGAAGAGGTTTCCCAGGCAAGAATACTGGAATGGGTTGTCATACCCTCCTCCAGGGGAATTTTCCCAACCAAGGGGTCAAACCCAAGTGTCCTGCATTGCAGTCAGATTCTGTACCATCTGAGCCACCAGGGAAGCCCAAAACTACGCAGGTGGTACAGTGGTAAAAAATCCACCTCCCAATACAGGAGACACAAGAGGTGCGAGTTTGGTCCCTGGGTCAGGAAGATCCCCTGGAGAAGGAAATGGCAACCCACTCCAGTATTCTTGCCCGGGAGATCCCATGGACAGAGGAGCCTGCAGGCTACAGTCCTTGGGGTCGCAGAAAGTTGGACAGGACTGAGCGCACATACCCAGCATGCTCTAGTTGGCCGGGAGCAGACCTTATGGATGCCTGTGGTCCTGGCATGATGATTAATAGCTCTGATCAAAGTGTTCCTGTTTAAACAATACGGTCATCCTGGGTGAAGGGGTTATCAAAGGCCACCCGGAGGGAGGAAGAAGGCAGCCAAGGGCAGCCTTGAATGGGAGGGAGGTTTGTCCCACCTTTGGCCCTGGCTGGGCAGATGGATGGGGTCTGATTTCTCTGAGCTTCCTGTCCCTCGTGGAAAGAACTGGGTGGGCCCAGCTTCCCCCAATCTGCTGCCCGCATGTCACTGAGCAGCCGTGATGGGCTCAGCACAGGGGTGGTCTGACTCTGGCCTGCAGCCCGCGTGAGAGCTGGTTCAGGAAAGGACACACTGGCTCCTGGACTCAGAAGGTCTTCCTTTCCGAGAGCTTTGCCACTTGGGCATTTTCTGGAGATCTCTTTCCCCCCGCACTTCCCCTCCCCTCTGCCCTGAACTGCTGCAAAAGTGAAATAAAGCCTTTGGGGACCAGGTCAAGCTGGCGTTTGACTGGCAAATATGGGGTCTGGATGAGCCGGTGGACGGACAGGAGACTTGGAGATCCTCTGGGGACCCACTTTTCAGAGGAGGAAGTGAGGTCGGGAAAGGTCACTGACCAGCGTCTCTCTGACAAGTGTCCACCATGTGCCAGGCACTGATTTCAGCACAGGAGGGGACAAACACACTCAAATGCAAATTAGAGGAAAACTGGCATCAGGATAAACGCTGTAGAGACTGCTCATGTGTTTGGTGGCTGGTGGGTGAGCCAAGGATGGTCTTGACCTTCCAGCTGAGATGTGAATGGACAGCAGCAGCTGGAAGAAGAGGGGGAGCTTGCTGGGCAAGGGGGCAGCCTGGCTGATACTCTGGGCTGGGATGAGCTCGGTGTGCTTGGTGGCTGGGAAGAAAGACCCACGCGGCTGACAAGCAGCAGTGGGGAGGAGCAGGAAAGGCACACGGCTGGCAGAGCGTTTTGAGCCAGGGGAGGACCTGTGATATTTCTCTGGATTTGACAGAGTCTGGAGCAGGGTTTGACTTGACCTCCAGGGCCGCAGGAGCGGAAGCCAGGAGACCGCTTGGGGGGCTACTGTGTGTCCAGGTGGCTTGGACTATGGTGCCAGCAGAGGAGAGAGAAGAGGTCAACCTGGGGTAGGGTATGGAGGGACGGCAAGGGGACTTGTGGGTGGTGGGCAGGCGGCAGTAGAGAGTGAGCGGAATCCAGGGAGACCCTCCATCTGTGCCTTGAGGATTCAGCCCACAGAGCAACGCACCGGCCACACCGCAGTCCGCACCATCCTCAGCCAAGTCTGTGACGCTCCTGGACCGTCTGTGTTCTCGCTCCTGCCCTGCAGGACTCTGCTGGCCTCCTCAAAGTTCCCTCCCTTCCTTGGAAGCTTCATAGCAGAAGAAACGAACCCGGGATCCTGCACTAGAAATGGTACTCTCCTGAACACACAGGCTCTGAGAAGTTCTGTAACAGATTTGCCTGTTTCTCTTTCCCAAACTCTGTTCACCACGGAACCCCCTCCTATCGACCACGTAATTAGCCTCCTGAGGACCTGGCGGCCCTGCCTACAATTCTCAGGAACACTGAGCTAACCCACCGCTGCACCAACAGTCGAGCCCGAGTCAGGGTGGAGGCAGGCTGGCGGGGAGAGACGGTCCCCCAAACCACGCCCGCGCCCCCAGGCGAGAGCAGAGAGCCTGCCGGCGTCCGAGTGCAGAGGTGAGCGTGGCTCTGTGCACCCTGAGGCTGTCAGGTCAGCCCTGCAGCTCCAGCCCCTCGGGGTTTCTTGGAGAAAGCGCCACCGGCTTCCATCTGCACCAGCTTCTCTCAGGCCCACTTGGGCTGAGGGAGGCTGGAGACTCAGCTTGAGGCCATCTCGGACTCTGTCTCTACGTCGCCTTGAGCAGGAGCGCCCACCTCCAAAGAAATCTAAATTGTGCAGATAGACATCCTGGGGAGCAGGGTGCCCTCCAGGGGCAGCCAGGACCTGGGCCCTGTGCGTTCAGATCATTAAGACCCACATGCGCCGGTCCAGGAAGCAAGCGGAGGCGACAGTGGAAGGGGGCCGTGGTGTCCTCTGGGTGGACTGCGTGAGCCGGCTGGGGCAGCTGAGGGCTGAGCCTGCCTGCCGGCCTCCGATTTCTGTACGGTGTCCACATTCGTCCCCTTAAGCCCCTCTGGGCCCCATTTGGTGGCGTGCGAGGACCCAGAGAAGAGGCTCCTTGGAGCAGAATCAGTCCCTGCCATCCAGCTGGTCTCCGTTCCTCATCCAGGGCTTGGTTCCACGTCCACCCTTAGGGCAACGCGGCTCAGAGTCCCATGGGCCTGCCCTCGCTGGTTGTGAGACATCTGATAGAGAATTCCAGAACTGTGTTCTCCGAGAAGCCAGGAGTCAGCTGTCCTGAGACCCAGGGCCCCGGGGCAGCAGCAGCAAAGAGGACACTTCAGGAGCCCCGGGCAGCCACGGGCAGTCTCCGGGGAGCCAAGCAGGCAGGGCGAGGTCACTTACCTGGCTCAGAGAGTGGAGATTCACAGAGCAGGGCAGTGGCTCCGGCAGGGCTGGAGTGGAGTCAAACCTGGGCTCTCAAACTCTGGGACCCAGAATGCTCCCGGGCGCCCGGGCAGGCAGCAGGTTTGGCTAAAGGAGAAATTGCGGGCAGCTGGGGGTTCCGTGGCTTCATGTGGCTTAGCGGGCAGCTCCTGGAGAGGGAGCTCGCACCTGTGGCTTCCAGACAGCTCTTTCGGCACAGGCAGTGGGTGCAGGGGGGCACCCTCATGCCTCAGTGAGCACTCCTCACAGTCCCCGTCCTCAGCAAGAGCACGTTTGCTTAGACCCCCTTGAAGGAAACAGCACAACAAACAAACTGGAAGTGGGGCCGACGAAGGAGCAATGGTCCCAGCCTCAAGGTGCTTCTGGATATTTCCACAAATGCTGTGTGACCCTGCAAAGACCATGACTCTCTCGGAGCCTCGGTTTCTAGAACCAGCACATGGCAGTAATATTTGTCCTCATCACCCCACAGAGCTCGTGTGAGGATCAGAGAAACAGATGTGAAGGCCTCCTGCAACTTTATCAAGTTCTTATTATTCAGGAGCTAGACGGCATTCAGCCCGTATGTCCACAGCTTCCACCACCCCCACGCCACTTTAATTTTCATTAAAATCCACTCAACCCTTCCCAAGGGATCATTTCACTTCTGGATTGTCCAGAAGCCTGGCCTTATTCTTTTCTTCCACTGGCTCATCTGGGGTGACTTTCTGGAAAGTAAACTTGCCTGCAGATTGTAAACAAGTTCAAGGATGGACCAAAGCCAGGGGACGAGGTGGGGTGGGGTGGGGGGATTGGGTTGAACGTGCTGGGGAAGTGAGGATATGAAGCCTCAGGAGGTCTGTGCCTTCCTTGCAGGGCCCCCTTCTGCTGTTGCACAGGGATGATGGTCTAGAGAGCCTCCGTGTAGGATCAGGATGAATTATGGTGCTCTAGGAAGTGTTTCTCTAAGTGGGTTCCCTTGAGATTCTCAGCGGTAATGGGCTTGCTCCCTGGTCACATCTCTGGGAAGCTTCTGAATCTTCATACGATCTTCATGTCCCTGTCACTGGACGCACAGTCCACGCCTGCTCAGCCACTCAGCTGTGTCTGACTCTTTGAGACCCCACTGACTGTAGCCTGCTAGTCTCCTCTGTCCATGAAATTTTTTTTTCTATTGTATTTTTTTATTTATTGAAGGATAATTGCTCCACAGAATTTTGTAGAGCAAAATTTCTGTTTCTGAGGTTTTCTGTCAAACCTCAACATGAATCAGCCGTAGGTATACATATATCCCCTCCCTTTTGAACCTACCCACCCCATCTTCTACCACAT
>SJYQ01000233.1:1521770-1532350 GCA_006410935.1 Redunca redunca | reverse complement strand
GCTGTCCCTGATGACGGGTTTAATGCCTTTTTTCCACCTTCTTGCGCTGAGCATTAACACACTGGCCCTTGGCCCTAAGCCCAGCCTTTTGTTCTCTGCTCTGGGATGCTGGGACTGGGACCCTGAAAGCACAGTTCTATCCCCTCCTGCCCCTTCCTGGGCACTCCAGATTAAGTTCTTCAGCAGCAGATACCAGAGGGCATTGGTGAAGATGCAGGAAGATGGTATCCTTCATCTGTTCCACCTTGAAGCTGTCACAACATTTGACCCCAGGAGTCACATGGGTTCCGGTGACAGTTTCCACACCTCAGGGGCAGCCTCAGTGTACCCTCAACAAAGAAAGGCCCCCACCAGCCAGCTGCAGCCCTTTCCTTAGACGCTCATGTTCCAGCCCCACGCGGCCCCTCCTCGCCCTCCGAGAAGCTTCAAAGGTTTGGTAACCCTGGCCTCCACTTCCACGTCCCAGCTCTGGGTGGGCTGCTTCTGCAGCCTGTGACTCTATGATGTCTCAGTGTCTCCCACCCCGAACCCCCTTTTTTTTCTTTTCAGTTCTCATACTTGGCTGATGATTCATTATACCAGCATCACCCTGTTAAAGTGACTGGTAGAATTTATGCCTGCTGATGAGACCCTGAGACGTACTACTTCTATTTATTTCATTTTTTTTATTGGGGTAGAGTTGCTTCTGTCTGGGAAATTCCATGGGCAGAGGAGCCTGGTGGGCTGCAGTCCGTGGGGCTGCAAAGAGTCAGATAAGACTGTGCGACTGAACACATACAGAGTTGTCTGACCATCTTGTGTTAGACTCTGCTGTGAGCGCTCAGTCATGTCAGACTCTTTGTGACCCCATGGACTGTAGCCCACCAGGGCTCCTCTGTCCATGGGATCGCGGATTCTCCAGGCAAGAATACTGGAGTGGGTTGGCCATGCCTTCCTCCAGAGGATCTTCCTGACCCAGGGGTTGAACCTGCTTCCCCTGTGTCCCCTGCATTTGCAGGCAGATTTTTCACTACTGAGCCACCTGGGAAGCCCTAGTTTCTGCTGTACTACTTATTAATTTCCAGTATCGTTTAAAAAGCCCTTTGCATCCTTTTTCTCCCCTGGTCCTCGTTTCCTTCTCATGAAGCAGGACTTGTTCATGTTTCCAGGGAAACTAAGGCCAGGCATCTCAGGCCCATCGAGTAGTAAGTGGTGGGGCCAGAACTTGACTCCAGGTCCTCTGTCACCAAGGGCACTACGTGTCCTTCTGAAGCCTGGCTGCTTGACCTAGTTACAAGGGAAAAATCCAGGATTCCCACCTTGACTTGTGAAGCTGAGGTTATTATGTGCCTTGTTACAAGCATTATAAAACCTATACATTAGGGAATACACTCCTTGGAAATAAAAAGGCAAGAACTACAGTTTGTTAGTAAGCGCCCATGATAAATTCCAAATGGAAGAAGACATCTTAATAGGATTATTCTATGAGGCTTACAGTTCTGCAAGGACTTTACTGTGAAAATGATGTACCGTCTTGTTTAGTTCTTGTTCCTCTCTTCATGACATTGTAATGGTTGTATGTTTTACATCAAGTTATTTTAGTGGTGTGCTTTTCAATACATCTTGTATTTATAGTAGTTTTGGAGTGGATAAAGAAAATGTGGGTTTATCCATAGTATTGTACCAGGGAGTAGAGTTTCTCCCTAGTTGGATAGTCTGTTGAGGTGACTGTAATCTTTACGTTGACTGGCCATCTAAAAAAGTTAGAATAGGGACTTCGCCTGTGGTACAGTGATAGGAATCCGCCTGCCAACGCAGGGGACATGGGTTCCACCTCTGGTCCAGGAAGACCCCATGCTGTGGGGAACTAAAGCCCACGCACCACAACTACCGCGTCTGTGTCCTGCAACTACTGAAGCCGGTGTGCCTAGGGCCTCTGCTCTGCAACGAGAGTAGCCCCTGCTCACCGCAACTAGAGAAAGCCCATGGGCAGCAGCAAGGACCCAGCACCACCAAAAATAAATAAATGAATAAATTTTCAAAAAGTTAAAATAACATGGCAAACTTACAGGCTATTTACAAGATCCCCAGCACTGTTGGGGATTTGCTGTATATTTGCTTACATAATTTCCATATACATAAAAACCCTAAGATCGTACTGTTACCTTTTCAACTGATGTCATTAAGCCCAAGGAGGTCACGGAACTTGTCCAGGGTCACACAGCTGACAGATATGAGAGCTAGGACTTGACCCCGTGATACCTGGCTCCAGAATTCTTGCTCTTATTCATTAAACTGATCCTACTTTCAACTTCACTCTTTTTTTTTTTTTTTTGGCCTGTGCTATTGCCGGCGTAGAAATGTTACACATACAAACCTGGAAAGCGAGGCTGATCCAAGTTTGTAGAGAGTGCAATCGCGGTGTTTCAATGTTACGATGACAGAGTGCTGCCTGCGTTGGGAAACCCCGCCGGTGCTGGGCAGGGTGGCGCACACGGTGTGTGCCTCATCCGGTTGTCTGCCTCATGTGGGATCTTAGTGTCCCAACCAGTGATCAAACCCACGCCCCTTGCATTGAAAGTTAAGTGGAGACTTAACCACTGGACCACCAGGGAAATCCCAGGAATTAGTGTTCAGTGGGAACAGAGTTTCAGTTCTGGAAGATGAAAAATGTTCTAGAGGTGGAGGGTGATGATGCTTGCATTGTCAATGGGAATGTTCTTGGTAGCACTAAGTTGTATGTTTATTTATTTATTTTTTATTTTAACTTTAGTTTACTTTACATTACTGTATTGGTTTTGCCAAACATTGACATGAATTCACCACGAGTGTACAAGCGTTCCCAAACATGAATCCCCTCCCACCTCCCACCCCATGCCATCCCTCTGGGTCCTCTCCTTGCACCAGTCCCAAGCATCCTGCATTCTGCATCTGACATCAACTGGCGATTCGTTTCTTGCTTGATAGTATACATGTTTCAATGCCATTCTCCCATCTCATCCCACCCTCTCCCTCCCTCTCTCCCCCAGAGTCCAAAAGTTCACTCTATAGATCTGAGTCTCTTTTGTTGTCTCGCATACAGGGTCATCATCCCCATCTTTCTAAATTCCATATATATGCGTTAGTATACTGTATTGGTGTTTTTCTTTCTGGCTTACTTCACTCTGTATAATCGGCTCCAGTTCCATCCATCTCCTTAGAACTGATTCAAATGTATTTTTTTTAATGGCTGAGTAATACTCCATTGTGTATATGTACCACAGCTTTCTTATCCATTCATCTGCTGATGGACATCTAGGTTGTTTCCATGTTCTGGCTATTATAAACAGTGCTGCGATGAACATTGGGGTACATGTGTCTCTTTCTATTCTGGTTTCCTTGGTGTGTATGCCCAGCAGTGGGATTGCTGGGTCATAAGGCAATTCTATTTGCAGTTTTTTAAGGAATCTCCACACTGTTCTCCATAGTGGCTGTATTAGTTTGCATTCCCACCAACAATGTAAAAGTGTTCCCTTTTCTCCACACCCTCTCCAGCATTTATTGCTTGCAGACTTCTGGATCGCAGCCATTCTAACTGGTGTGAAGTGGTACCTCATTGTGGTTTGTTTAAAATGGTAAATTTTATGTTATGTGTCTTTTCCCACAATTTAAGATTATGTCTCACCTGCTTGCAGTGCAAACCTTCCTGTCAAGGGTAAACAAGATATTGTTTACCCTGTGCTCATGGGTTCTGATGGGAGACTAGCTGGGTTCAGATCTGGGCTCTAGCTATGTGATGCAGTGGTTAGCTCTCAGCAATGCCACTTAAGCTCCTTGAGCTGTAGTTGCCGCATTTGCAAAAAGCAGGATAATAATAGGACCCAGCTTCTAGCATTGTTGGGAGGGTTGAGGGATGGGAACGCGTGGAAGGTGCTGAGCACTCGTGCTTGACAAGAAGGAAGCAGCCGGTAAAAGTCAGCTGTTGTTGGTACCTGATAAAAGATAGCACCTACCCCAGTGATCCTAAAAAAACACCCGATACATACTCATCATTATGCGGAACATAAAGAACATAATTAAGAATCTTGGCAACTGAAACGCAGCATATGGTTTCATACCTACTGTGTGATCATAAGAACAAACAACTTGTTCTTTTCCCTTTGGGTTAGTATTCAAAATTAAGGGAAAATTGCCCACAATCAAGTCTGGGCATGATGAAAATGGGTCACAGTACAAAGCCTTCCACAGTCAAATGATTCAATTTGTGTGGAAGCGGCCAAGCCCAGCCCTGGATCCTCTTTTTGGCTTTGTCCAGCTTACAGGCCCTGTTCCCCTCTGAAGCCCGGAGCCCTTCTTGAAGGCCTTGAGATGTGACATCTGACATCGAGGGCTGATTCACCCTCTAGTACATCACTGTCCTGCTGACGCAAAGAAGGCCTTTCTGAGCACCCAGAGGATTAGATTCATGTTGTCATGAGCATTTTCAAGACATAGACGTTCCCTAAATGCTAAGAGATATGTTTACAACTTGAGTTCAGTTCAGTTCAGTTGCTCAGTTGTGTCCAAGTCTTTGCAACCCCATGAATCACAGCACGCCAGGCCTCCCTGTCCATCACCAACTCCCGGAGTTCACTCAAACTCACATCCATCGAGTCAGTGATGCCATCCAGCCATCTCATCCTCGGTCGTCCCCTTCTCCTCCTGCCCCCAATCCCTCCCAGCATCAGAGTCTTTTCCAGTGAGTCAACTCTTCACAAGAGGTGGCCAAAGTACTGGAGTTTCAGCTTTAGCATCATTCCTTCCAAAGAACACCCAGGGTTGATCTCCTTTAGAATGGACTGGTTGGATCTGCTTGCAGTCCAAGGGACTCTCAAGAATCTTCTCCAACACCATAGTTCAAAAGCATCAATCCTTCTGCGCTCAGCTTTCTTCACAGTCCAACAATTTGAGTATTCAACTGTAAACCCCACCCCCAGTGGACTACACAATGTGGTCATGTAAGCATGAAGACACCCAGGCCTCCTAAGACCCGAGTGGGCATGTGCTCAGTTACTAAGTTGTGTCGGACTCTTTGTGACCTCATGGACTGCAGTACACCTGGCTTCCCTCTCCTTCACCAGCTCCCAAAGCTTGCTCAAACTCATGTCCATTGAGTCAGTGATGCCATCCAACCATCTCATCCACTGTCACCCCCTTCTCCTCCTGCCTTCAGTCTTTCCTAGCATCAGAGTCTTTTCCAATGAGTCAGCTCTTCTAATCAGGTGGCTAAAGTATTGGAACTTCAGCTTCAGCATCAGTACTTCCAGTGAAAATTCAGGACTGATTTCCTTTAGAATTGACTGGTTTGATCTCCTTGCAGTCCAAAGGACTCTCAAGAGTCTTCTCCAACACCACAATTTGAAAGCATCAATTCTCCTGTGCTCAGCCTTCCTTATGGTCCAACTCTCACATCTGTACATGAGTACTGGAAAAAAATCAAAGATTTGACTACACAGATCTTTGTTGGCAAAGCAGTATCTCTGCTTTTTAATACACTGTCTAGATTTGTCAGAGCTTTTCTTCCAAGAAACAAGTGTCTTTTAATTTCACGGCAGCAGTTGCTGTCTGCAGCGATTTTGCAGACCTCAGTACCATCCCCTAAAGGAAAAGTGTGTCCATCAGAAGGTTGCCTTGGCTACTGGCTGGTGTTTACTCAGCCTTGGAGGTATGGAAAACAGAGTCACCGAGCCAAGTATTGTCAGGAACAGCCCACCTCTCATCAGGGAAGGAGTCATGCCTGGGTCTATTCGTTAACCCATGTCCATGGTGGAGGTGGACACACCACTGTGGCTCCACTTCCATGCTCACCAAACCTCCTTCATAGACCTATGTACAGGGAAATAATGTATTGGTCGTATGAACTCAAGCATTCTTGTTTTTTGGAAATTAATTTTTATTCAAGTTTATTAATAGTTGCTTTATAATGTTGTGTTAGTTTCTATTGTACAGCAACGTGAACCATCTGTACATACAAATGTATGCCCTCTTTTTTGGATTTCTTTCCCATTTAGGTCACCACAAGGCTCTGAGTAGAACCCCCTGGGTAGGTTCTCATTAGTTATCTATTTTATATGTAGTAGTCTGTGTATGTCCCTCCCAATCTCCCAATTCCTTCCACCCTCACATCTCCCCAGTTGGCATCCATACATTTGTTCTCTATGTCTGTGTCTCTATTTTTGTTTCACAAATGAGATCATCTGTACCATTTTTCTAGATTATTATTATTTTTGTAGATTATTGTTAATGCACATACATGCGTTAATATATGATATTTATTTTTCTCTTTCTGACTTTACTCTATATGATACTCTCTAGGTCCATCCGCATCTCTACAAATGACCCAATTTCATCCCATTTTGTGACTGAGTAATGTTCTACTTTATGTACATACCACATCTTCTTTATTCCATTCCTCTGTTGATGGACATTTTGGTTGCTTCAATTGGACTCAGGTATTTCTGTTCTCATGTGTGGTAGGCAGAATAATAATATTTCTCCCCCCAAGATATTTATGTTCCAATTCTTAGAACCCGTGACTAAGTTACGTTACATGGCAAATGCAAACTGAGGTTGCAAATGGCGTTAAACTGGTCTTAGAAGAGGGGGATTATCCTGGATTGTCTGGGTGGGCTGCATGAGATCACAGGGGTCAAACAGGCAGGTGGCAGCAGCCTGAGGTCAGAGTGACGAGATGTAAGAAAGATTCAGCCAGTGCTGCTGGCTTTGCAGATGGAGGCAGAGGGCGGCACGCCGATGAGTGCAGCCACCTCTAGGAGCTGGGAAAGGCAAGGAAGCAGAGTCTCTCCTGGAGCCTCCGTGGGAACACAGCCCGCCGACAGCTTGATTTTAGCCCAGTGAGTTGGGGGCTAGACTTCTGGCCTACTGAACTATAGGATAATAAATTTCTGTTGTTTTAAGCCACTCAATGTATGGTGATTTGTTACAGCAGCAAGAGGAAACTAATACACCATGGCAGTGATTTCTCGACGTAAATGAATAAACTGGCATTTTGATTTATGCTTCCATCTCAGTGTATGTGGTTTAAACTCTCCACGGACTGACAAAAATCAGATTTCTGACTCCACAAAGGTAAGCAGAGTCAGCACCTGGAATGCCTCTCCACTAACAGAATGGAAGATTAATTTTCATTTATTGAGAAAGTCTATGTGTTAAGCGCTTTCAGTATATTTCCTAGAATTTTCTCTACAGCTCTGTGAGTTAGGTATACTTATGCCCATTTAATGGGTTGCTCTGGGGGCCCGGCAGTAAAAGAAATGGCCTGCAATGCAGGAAACCAGGCGGGAGCTGCAGGTTCGATCCCTGGGTCGGGAAGATCCCCTGGAGAAGGAAGTGACAACCCACTCCAGTATTCTTGCCTGGGAAATTCCATGGATAGAGGCGCCCGGCAGGCTATAGTCCTTGGGGTTGCAAAGAGTCAGACATGACTTAGCAGCTAAACAACAACATGATGAGATAATTGTGCTCATGCTGGATCTGGATTTACAGATCATTTACTGTCTGAGTGTCCCTAACATACATGCCTCACTGCAGTGCCATCCTAGACAGCGCCACTTTCAGAGAGCAATCCTTCGGGTCATGTCCTCTCAGTAAAGGACCTGGGCAGAAGCAGGACAGCCTGTCTTCATGTTCAGCTGGGGCTTTTATGTTCTGTCCAGAGAAGGGGGTGGAGTGCATCCCACATATTTTGCTATTTGTAAAATGCTGCCTGAGTAATTCCGAACATTCTGTGTTAACTGTTTTACACACTGCATACGGTTCATCACACTGTGTGTTCTGTTGCTCTCAATGACTGTTATCGTTATTTAAAAGTCTTTCTTTATCTGGCTGCATCGGGTCTCAGTTGCAGCACTGGGGATCTTCGTTGCTTCGTGTGGTTTCGCTGGTTGTGTCGCTAGGGCGCAGTAGCTAGAGCAAATGGACTTAGCTGCCCTGAGGCGTTGCAGGGATCTTAGTTTCTCAACCAGGGGTCAAACCAGCATCCCCTGCATTGAAGGTGGATTCTTTACTTTTGAGTCACCAGGGCTGGAATCCATCCCCAAGCACTAGATTCTAGCACTTGCCCTTCCGGCTGTAACCCAGCCTCTGCATTCCCCATGGCACTCAGTCTGGACCCTGGCTTGGATGAGGAGCCCCAGAGAGTTTCCTGAATGAAGCTGAGGTTGTGCATGAGGGAGAGAAGCGTGAACCCCTCTCCTCGTCTTCCTGGGGTTTTGCTGGGTGATGGCAGGAAGCGCTTGCCGGGCTTTCATCATCAATACCCAGTCATGGGTATTCACGTCTGGAAGGCTTCCATTACTTGTGTTCTCAAGTTGTTGCAGAGGTGGCTCACAGGGGCCTGGCAGCTTTGCTCCAAATTTTCCATCCAGATAAGCAAGTAAGTGGAGAAGCCCCTGATTCCAGCCAAACTACAAATTGCTTGTCTCCTTCCCAAAGCAAAGAGAGAAAATGTGTCCTGAGCTGCAGCCCGAGAGAGTCAAGAGCAGGGGCTTTGGGACCAGCATCTTCCTTGAGTTCATATTTTCATTTTTCTGTCGGGCTTGAAGAGACCTGGGTCTTATTTCTTTACTTATTTTTTAAAAAATCAGAAAGATTTTGTGTATAATTGTGTATAATTGGTAAGCATCCACCTTTTTTAAAAAAAAATTCTTTTATTTATCTTTTTATTTCTGGCCTCATTGCACGGCGTGGCATGTGGGATCTGAAGTTCTCAACCAGGAGTCGAACCCATGCCCCCTACATTGGATGCGAAGAGACTTAACCACTGGCCCACAAGGGAAGCCTCCTGGGTTTTATTATTATGCGTCTCAGCAGAGCTTTCATCCTCATCACCTTCCCCACTCCTGGTGTGTGTGTGTGTGTTAGTCATTCAGTCGTATCATTCAGACTCTTTGTGACCCCATGGACCATAGCCTGCCAGGCTCCTCTGTCCATGGGATTCTCCAGGTCAGAATCCTGGAGTGCATAGCCATTCCTTTCTCCAGGGGATCCTTCCTACCCAGGGATAGAACCCAGGTTTCCCACATTGCAGGCAGATTATTTACCGTCTGAGCCATCAGGGAAGCCCCCTCCCCACTTATGGTAGGTCCAGCAAATTCAGTTCAGCCCCAGAAGCCCTGACTGTGTGTCCGCCATGTCTGAACCCTGAGTAGGGTGGCGGGAACACAGAGACAGCCAGGAGAGTCTTCTCCAGGGAGGACAAACTCTGGCCAGTGACCAGCCGAGGAGGAGCCAGGACAAACAGAAGTGTTTGTTCTCTTTGAGTGGCTGAACAGGAAAGACATGCTGGAGAACTCACAAGAGGGGCTGGGGGGCCTGGGTCAGATGTCTCCATGTTACCCCCATCCTTGCTGTTTTCCCAGCTGCACGGACAGAAATCCAGTTGCAAACGCGGAGGCCAGAGCCTGGGGAGGTGGTGGGGTCCCCAGGACCTGGCTTCCAACCCAGTCCTCACCCCTTCCTCCACCTGTGACCTCGGGTGCTCTCCGCAGTGTCTCGGAGCCTCAGCCTTCAGCTGGCTGTGAGCTCAGGGAGACCCCAAGGCTGGGATGCTCAGGGCAGCATCCTCTGTGCTCCTGCAGGTCAGACAGCCCCGTGGGGGCCAGCTTAGGTGCCGCCTCACCGCCGTCTGCTCGGTTCAAAAAGAACTGGGCTCGGTCACCCCAGGGGAAATGCCTGCGTGGATCCCGGAGGAGAGGGTTTAGCGGCCCGAGCTCTTCATCGTTAGCCTCCCCAGGGGGATGCGTGCTTTGCCCGCTTGGCAGGCACGGAGCTGATGGATGAGAGGGGAGGCCAGATCGCCCTGTGGGTCTCCCTGCAGGAAGGAGGCTGCCCTTGGGGACAGCCACCCACTCAGCCATGGTTGGACAGCCTCCCAAACTCTGACCCAGGTCTCCACTGCTAGTGCATCCGAGGAGGGGGTTGGGAAACTCATTTTTGGGGATGCCAAGTCGCGCTCTGGTCCCGGGTTCAGAGATGGTGGGCAAGGAGTCTACCTGGAGGGGGAACAGCTATAGATTCCAGTGGCTTTCATTTCCTTCCTTGTTTCTGTCATTTAATTTTGTTGCAGCAGCGGCTTTCTTTTCGCTGCCTCTGAGAAAACCCTCGGGAGAGGCTGGCCTGGGGTCTTCCCAGTAAATGCGCATCTGGCTCTGGGCTGCTGTGATGGATAGAGGCAATTTCCCCGCGAAATCGGCTGCAGTATTGGCAGTTGCACGGGACATCCATTACATTCCTGCAGAGAGAGAGCTTTTCCAGGGCGCCTCAGGATGGAGCAATGCCGCTCACGATGGGGGTGGGGAAGCAGAAATAACCTAAAGGGAAAGGCGTCTATTTTAATTTTTTGCAGAGCTGCGTCTCCTGCATATGGGTCCAGCCCACTCTTGTGAAGTGGCTCCTTTTGGAAAATAAGGGGACTTGCAAACGGCTTTCTTAAGGTAAGGACGCAAAGAGAAACAGGAGCTAGTGCAAACAGAACCCAGCGCTTCTATGTGCACAGGCAGGCCCCTTGATCAAAGAGCCCTTGGTTTTCATCGAAGACCAGAGAGATACCACTGATCAACATG
>SJYQ01000233.1:1503718-1521695 GCA_006410935.1 Redunca redunca | reverse complement strand
AAATGATTTATAATATATAATTGATTTACAATAATGCAATCAATCCCTGGGTTGGGAAGATCCCCTGGAGAAGGGAAAGGTTATCCACTCCAGTATTCTGGCCTGGAGAATTCCATGGACTGTACAGTCCATGGGATCTCCAAGAGTGGGACACTACTGAGCAACTTTCACTTCACTTCATACACCTATAACCATATGTATTCTTTTTCAGATTCTTTTCCCTTACAGGTTATTATGTAATACTGAGTTGAGTTCCCTGTGCTATATGGTAGGTCCTTGTTGGTTATCTATTTTATATTTTATATCTATTTTATAATAGTATGTATATGTTAATGCCAGCCTCCTCATTTATTCCTAAACCTTTCCCCTTTGGTAACCATAAGTTTGTGTCTGCAGACTCACTTCTTCTTGAGCCTTGACCTTCTTCCTCTGTATGAAGTCACCTCACTCCCGCTGAAGGGCAGGGTCTGCGGTGAGAATGCAGAGCGTCTGGTCCAGGGCTAGCTGTAGGCTTCATCGTGGAAGCATCCTGGCGTCTTGGGAGCTTGGCTTGGCGTCCGGGAGCTTGCTCTGAGCCAGGCTCTGGGGATGTCCCTGGCCTTTTCATGCCCCTGCTCAGTCACATCAGTTGTGTCCGATCCTTTGTGACCTTATGGACTCTGTCCGTGGGGCTTCTCCAGGCAAGAATACTGGAATGCATTGCCATTTCTTCCTCTGGGGATCTTCCTGACCCAGGGATCGAACCTGCATCTCTTATGCCTCCTGCATTGACAGGCCGGTTCTTTGTCACTGGGAAACACCTGGCCTTTAGTATCCAGCCTAAACAATAAGTCAGGACATAGAAACTCCAGTGAGTGCTCTACAGGGCACTACAGCTGGCTCACGGGCGATGGGTGTGGGTTTTGAGTTGGATAACCAGGTGTGGCCTTTCCAAGAAGTGACATTGAAACTGAAATCGAGTGGCTTTCAGGGTCTTAGTTCCCGGACCAGAGATTGGGCCTGGGCCCTCAGCAGTGAAAGCTTGGAGTCCTACCCACTGGACCACCAGGGAATTCCGCCAAACTGAGATCCTAAAGTCGAAATGGAGCCAGCCATGGGGTGATCAGAAGGAAGGGCTCCCATAGTCTTTAGGATAGGACTCAGCTGTGAGTGGCTGTAGCCATCCTCATGTTACCTAATAGACCCAAATCCCTCTTTAAGTGAAGTGAAAGTTGCTCAGTTGTGTCCGACTCCACGACCCCATGGACTATGCAGTCCATGTAATTCTCCAGGCCAGAATACTGGAGTGGGTAGCATATCCCTTCTCCAGGGGATCTTCCTGACCCAGGAATCGAACCAGTTGTCTCCTGCACGGCAGGCGGATTCCTTACCTCTGAGCTATCAGGGAAGCCCAGTTCCCTCTTTGATCCCCTGCAAATGCCAAAACCATCCCGGGTTTAATCAAGAGACCTATGTTTATTCAACATAATTAGCTCAAGAAAGATAATCCAGGGGACCTAATACCTTCTTTTCTCTGTGTAGCCACTCGCATTTTCTAAGTTATGTTTTTGATTTCTGTGTGTGTCTAATTTTATTTTCAATGATTGACCTGGATTTTAGGTTTTAATAGCCTAAATATCAAATTTTATTAGTTCAGCTATACAGTTAAGATGGTTTTACTCTTTTGCTCTTAATTAACGGATACTGTTCAACAACAAAAACAGAAAGAAGGAAGGCCGTTCCAGGGAGAGGAACCTGCATGTGGGCCAGGGCCCCACCGTGGGGGCGGGATGGGTGTGTGTGTGGACCAGAGGTGGAGTAGGGGGAGGGGTGGGGAGTGTGGCAGAGACGGGGCGGGGAGACGGGGGTGCAGGGCCTCGCAGGTCACAGCAAGGAGCTGGGATCTCATTTAAGTACATGAGGAAGCCACGGAGGCTGTGAACACTGCAGGGACTGGGTCAGATAAGATGCTGGCATTTCGCGGACACTGGCCCCTCTACTAGGGTGCCTGTGGAAGCCTCCCAGGCCAGTAGTGTGGCCCGATGGTTGGAGCTCGGGTCACACAATGAGAATGGCTATTCCATTCACCCTCTTGTTCTTCATTCGATCATCACCCAGCACTTTGCTTGGCACCGAGGATACAGAGTGGCCTGGGGTATATCCTGGCCTCCAGCAGCTCCTGCTATGGGACACAAGGAAACAGTCAGCCCAGGGCTGGGTGGCAGAGGTTAAAAGTCAGCTTCTGGGAAGGGAACAGGACAGAGGCCTTTCCCAAGATGCACCCAAGACAAACTAGAAATGGAGTAGTTCTCTGACTGTTCAGTTCAGTTCAGTCGCTCAGTCATGTCCAACTCTTTGTGACCCAATGGACTGCAGCACACCAGGCCTCCCTGTCCATCACCAACTCCCGGAGTTTACTCAACCTCATGTCCGTCGAGTTGGTGATGCCATCCAACTATCTCATCCTGTGTCATCCCTTTCTCCTCCTGCCTTTAATCTTTCCCAGCATCAGGGTCTTTTCCAATGAGTCAGCTCTTCGCATCAGGTGGCTAAAGTATTGGAGTTTGAGCTTCAGCAACAATCCTTCCAATGAATACTTAGGACTGATTTCCTTTAGGATGGACTGGTTGGATCTCCTTGCAGTCCAAGGGACTCTCAGGAGTCTTCTCCAACACCACAGTTCAAAAGCATCAATTCTTTGTCGCTCAGCTTTCTTTATAGTCCAACTCTCACATCCATACATGACCACTGGAAAAACCATAAGCTTGGCTAGATGGACCTTTGTTGGCAAAGTAATGTCTCTGCTTTTTAATATGCTGTCTAGGTTGGTCATAACTTTCCTTCCAAGGAGCAAGTGTCTTTTAGTTTCATGGCTGCAGTCACCATCTGCTGTGATTTTGGAGCCCCCCAAAATAAAGTAGTCACTGTTTCCTCATCTATTTGTCATGAAGTGGTGCGACCAGATGATCTTAGTTTTCTGAATGTTGAGCTTTAAGCCAACATTTTCACTCTCCTCTTTCACTTTCATCAAGAGACTCTGGTTCTTCTTCACTTTCTGCCCTAAGGGTTGTGTCATCTGCATATCTGAGGTTATTGATATTTCTCCCGGCAATCTTGATTCCAGCTAGTGCTTCATCCTGACCAGCATTTCGTATGAGGTACTCTGCATATAAGTTAAATAAGCAGGTTACATTATACAGCTTTGACACACTCCTTTCCCAATTTGGAACCAGTTTGTTGTTCCATGTCCAGTTCTAACTGTTACTTTTTGACCTGCAAACAGATTTCTCAGGAGGCAAGTTAGGTGGTCTGGTATTCTCATCTCTTTCAGAATTTTCCACAGTTTGTTGTGATCCACACAGTCAGTCTTTGGCATAGTTGGTAAAGCAGAAGTGAATGTTTTTCTGGAATGCTTTTGCTTTTTTGATGATCCAACAGGTGTTGGCAATTTGATCTCTGGTTCCTCTGCCTTTTCTAAATCCAGCTTGAACATCTGGAAGTTCATTGTTCATGTACTGTTGAAGCCTGGCTTGAGAATTTTGAGTATTACTTAGCTAGTGTGTGAGACGAGTGCTATTGTGTGGTAGTTTGAGCATTCTTTAGGACTGCCTTTCTTTGGGATTGGAATGAAAACTGACCTTTTCCAGTCCTGTGGCCACTGCTGAGTTTTCCAAATTTGCTGGCATATTGAGTGCAGCACTTTCACAGCATCATCTNCCCTTCCTACAAATGTTACAGCCTCGCATTTCAGCTAACACCTTTTTATGGGGAGGGGCATTAGCAGTGCTCAGAACTAGCCAAGTTTCCCAGCAGCTATAAACTTACAAAGACCTTGCTGATAACTGGATCTGGTAAAGAAAAACCAAAACCAACGTTCTTCCATAAATCCCAATGCGTGTTATAGTGCCCTCTGGTGGTGAAAAGTGAAATGACAAACTCGCTGGTCTCAGAAGAAAACGTCGGCTTGTTCTCTACTCTGCTTAGTAATAAATGTATTTATTGTGCTTCAAACTCATGCACCCACCATTTGCGGAGCTGGCCAGCATCGTCTCTTTCATTATGTTCTCCTGTATTTACATTGGCAATAACTTCTACCTCAGTTCAGTTCAGTTCAGTTGCTCAGCCGTGTCCTACTCTTTGTGACCCCATGGACTGCAGCATGCCAGGCTTCTTGCCCTTCACCAACTCCCAGAGCTTACTCAAACTCATGCTCATCGAGTTGGTGATGCCATCCAACCATCTCATCCTCTGTCGTCCCCTTCTCCTCCTAACTTTAATCTTTCCCCGCATAAGGATCTTTTCCATTGAGTCCATTCTTCACATTAGGTGGCCTGAGTATTGGAGCTTCACCTTCAACATCAATCCTTCTAATGAATATTTAGGACTGATCTCCTTTAGGATGGACTGGTTGGATCTCCTTGCAGTCCCAGGGACTCTCAGAGTTTTCTCCAACATCACAGTTCAAAAGCATCAATTCTTTGGCACTCAGCTTTCTTTATCGTCCAGTTCTCACGTCCATACATGACTACTGGAAAAACCATAGCTTTGACTAGGCGGACCTTTGTCGGCAAAGTAATGTCTGCTTTTGCCTAACCCATCCTTATTACCCATCCATGCATTTTTTACTTACTGGTTGAGAAACTATATGCTGGGCTTTTCAACTTGCCCTGCATTTGAGGTACCTGTGAGCCTTTCTTTGTCTTCCCAGGCACAACAGGAGCTTCTGGAAGGTGGAGAATCAAATTGAGTCTCTGTGTTTGAGAGAGGGGATGAACATAAATTAGAACCAAACCAAATGTGGTCACTTGTACCTTCAAGAGGGGTGTGTGTAACACTATTTACACAAAAGGGTATAGACACTTCTTTTTTTACGTATGTTTAAAAATTTTCATTGATGTATAGTTCTCTGCTCCGCTCCATTGGCACATGAGCTGTTGGGTTCCACTGTGAGTTAGGGTTGTGGTTGTCAAGCCTATTATGGAGCTGGAGAAGAAGGAGGAGAACAAGCAAGTTAAGATGCCACATGGTTTATTTTTTAAAAAAAGAACTAGATTAAGCTTTTTTTTTCCCTTAAGCAAATGTTCCCCAGATTGTTGCGTTTATGGAGGAGTGGATTTTTGGAGGTGCTCCCTCCCCCCTCCACCATTTCTGCTGACACCATCCTCCCAAGCCATTTCAGGAGCAGTTAATCTAAGTTATTTGCATTGTGCTGGCCCAATCACTGCTTTCTTCTTTCCTCACTTATTCAAATGTTCTGCAAGAAACCCCCAGGCCTTCTGCTAGACTGTTTCGGTTTCGTAGGGAATACAAGGCAGGAAGGGTCTAGGGTTCTGTCTGGGGCAAGAGGATTTAACACAAGGACAAGAAGAAATAAAAGCCACCCTTCTCCCATTTTTCTGTCTTGCCTCTTCTCTCAAATTCTTGGGGGAGATTGTCCCGATGTGGGGCTCAAAATAATTTCATTTACATTTCAAACAACTCAGAATAAGGCAGATATCTGAGATGTCCCTAAAGAACATTTACTGAGCATATAGTGTGTCCAGGATTGGGTATCCAGGGATGGATAAAACAGAGTCTGCTCTTGAGTATCTCAGAGTTCGGGGTGGGGGGACATAAAGATGTATGATTAAGGGAGATGTTACAGGTGCTATGAAAGAGAGGGGCTTCCCTGGTGGCTCAGATGGTAAAGAATCTGCCTGCAATGCAGGAAGTTGGGGTTCAGTCCCTGGGTTAGGAAGATTCCCTGGAGAAGGGAATGGCAACCCACTCCAAGATTCTTGCCTGCAGGATCCCGTGGACAGAGGAGCCTGGCAGCCTACAGCCCAAGGGGTCGCAGAAAGTTGGACACGACTGAGCAACTAACACTTCACATTTCATGTCTATTCCACTAGGTGTTAGGTCCACGGGGTGGGGATTTTTGCCTTTTTTGTTTCCTGATCTATCTCCAGAATTTAGAATCGTGCCAGGTGCATGCTTAGTCAGATCAGACTCTTTGCAACCTCATGGACTGTAGCCCGCCAGGCTCCTCTGTCCGTGGAATTTTCCAGGCAAGAATATTGGAGAGGGCTGCCATTTCCTATGCCAGGGGAACTTCCCAGTCGAGGGATTGAACCTGCGTCTCTTGCATTTCCTATATTGACAGGCAGATTCTTTACCACTTGGGAAACCAGACACATGGTACCTCTTAGTAAATACTTTTTGGAGGAATGAATGGATATCAAATGGGGTGAGAAAGTGGACTGGAATGTTAGCCACCCACTGCAGTGTATCCCTGTCCCCACCAGACTGTCCCTTGACAGCAAAATCATGTTCCATCACCATGTGTTTTCCAAAGGCCAGAAGATTCTCATAGGTGTAATGGATGCCAGGTCTTCCCAGGTGGCACAGTGGTAAAGAATCCCCCTGCAGTGCAGGCGAAGCAAGAGATGCAGGTTCAATCCCTGGTCCTGGAAGATCCCCTGGAGAAGGAAATGGCAGCCCACAGCAGTATTCTTGCCTGGGATATCTGATGGGCAAAGGAGCCTAGCAGGCTACAGCCTGTGGGGTTGCAAAGAGTCATACACGACTTCGTGATTAAACAGCAACAACAACAATGGATGTTGGTTCAAGGGCATCTTCTTTGAGGAAGAAGCTTGTGGCGGGTTCTTGGAGCAGAAACCGAAGGAAAGGCAGCCAGACTCCAGCTCGGTGGGTGTTGCTGGAGTGCCTGCTGGTGGAGGCGCTCTGCTTGCTTTGCCCGTCTCATCACCGCCTGTCCACCCTTCTTGGTATAGGACCTTTGACCCAGCTCCATCCTGGTACACGTTGTTGGGATATTACAGAGTCAACTCAGTAATTCATACTAAGATGATTAATGAAGCACTATGATGTGTCATGGAGCTAAGGCTTAGGCTTCAAGGACTCACGGGGCAAGTGGTCCCAATTCTCATGGATCCATAGCCTCGTGGGGAGACGAGTAAACATGGGCTTAGGACACAGTGTAGATTTTAAGTGCTGCTAATGGTCAGAGAAGGCTTCCTGGAGGAGGCGTCACCTCATCTGGCTCCTAAGGAATGAGTGGAAGTTGAGAGAAGAGGTGGAGAGTGCAAGGATGAGCATTCTAGGCAGAAGGAAGAGAAGATGCAAAGTGCTGAAGGCAAGAAAGAAAGGAAAGATACACAGCTCTCATTTCTTTGCTTAAAATCCTTCAGTGACTCCCCATGTCGTCAACATCTGGTTCAAAACCTTAAGTGTGTTTCCCGGGGCAGTTCTCTCTAGAGAGGAAATGAGACAGGAGCCCAGCTATGAGGATCCAGTCAAGTCCTTGTCACTTACCAGCCGGGAAGGTCTCCACCTCCACCGTCCCCACCTCGTGACAGATCTCGGAGCTTGTGTGCTAAGTCGCCTCGGTCGTGTCCGACTCTGCGATGCTCTGGACCGTAGCCCCTCCAGCTCCTCTGTCCGTGGGATTCTCTAGGCAAGAATACTGGAATGAGTTATCATGCCCTCCTCCGGGGGATCCTCCCAGTGCAGGGATCGAACCCTGGGTGTCTCTTACGTCTCCTGCATTGGCAGGTGGGTTCTTTACCACTCTTACCATGTGGGAAGCTCAGAGGCCCTCCAGAAGCCCTCTATAACAACTGCCTTCCTGTCGTCATCTTCTGTATTCCCTCGTCTTCCACAGAGATTGACGTGAAGAGGGTACACAGACACCTCTCCCAAACAACCCTTTCAGAGACAGTGGGGTCCAGGTGCAGACAGACAGGACCGGAAGAGGTGCAACACTTTTCTTGATGAGGACAACCACCGGAGCAGTCTGGCTCCTCACGTCCAGTTTCTTCCAGCATCTATAGGGTGTCGGTCCTACCTGAGCACGGGCGCCAGCGTCGTGATTGTTATTATTATTATTGCTGCTATCATTGGGTAGCGGTTTGCTACTACCAGTGCTATCAAGATGCCATCTTTGGCGAAGCAACAACTAAATTTCTTCTAGTTTTGTTTAAAGATTCATTTGTTTGCTTAATTGAGGTATCACTGATTTACAGCATTAGTTTCAAGTGTACAACTTAGTGATTTGATTTGATATAGATTATAATCAGTTTACAGTTACTATGAAACACTGGCTGTATACCCTGGGTGCATTGTGGTTTTGAATTTTGTATTTAGTTGTTTGAACATCTTAACCCCCTTCTCCTATCTTGCCCCTCCTCCAGCCCTCTTCCCATCAGTAACCCCTAATTTGTTCTCTGTATCTGTGAGTCTATTTCTGTTTTGTTTTATATACATATAAATTATATTATATNTATAAATTATATGTATACAATTATATGTAATTACATATGTATACGATTGTATATATGTATGAAAGTGAAAGTTGCTCAGTCACATCTGACTCTTTGTGAACCCATAGACTGTAGCCCGCCAGGCTCCTCTGTCCATGGAATTTTCCAGGCCAGAATACTGGAGTGGGTAGATGTTCTCTTCTCCAGGGGATCTTTCCAACCCAGGGATTGAACCCAGGTCTCCCAGGTCTCCTGCATTGCAGGGGAATTCTTTACCAGCTGAGCTACCAGGGAAGCCCCCCAAACACACATATATGTATACAGAGTACTGGAGTGGGTTGCCATTGCCTTCTCTAGGGGATCTTCCCAATCCAGGGATCGAATCCAGGTCTCCTGCATTGCAGATAGACGCATAACCATCTGAGCCACCAGGGAAGCCCAATACTTATATATATGTATATACATACACATACACATATACATGTGTATATGGGGGCTCAGATGGTAAAGCATCTATCTGCAATGCGGAAGACCCGGGTTCAATCCCTGGGTTGGAAAGATCCCCTGGAGAAGGCAATGGCAACCCACTCCAGTACTCTTGGCTGGAAAATCCCATGGATGGAGGAGCCTGGTAGGCTGCAGTCCATGGGGTCACTACGAGTCGGACACGACTGAGCTTAGGTTGTATTATTTCTAAGCTAAAAGACAAAAAAATACACATATATAAAAATATGTATATGTTTATATATACATGCACATATATAAGTATTCCCCTGGTAACTCAGTTGGTAAAGAATCCTCCTGCAATGCAGGAGAACTTGGTTCAATTCCTGGGAAGGGAACATGCAGAAGATGCAAAGGGCTGAAGGCAAGAGAGAAAGAAAAGATATTTAACCCTCCTTTATTGGTTTAAAATCCTTCAGTGACTCCCCTATGTCTTCAAAATCTGGTTCAAAAGCTTGAGTGTGTTCCCCAGGGCGGTTCACTTTGGAGAGGAAGAAAGACAGGAACCCAGCTATGAATGTCCAGTCATGTCCTTGTCATTTACCAGCCGGGAAGGTCTCCCCCTCCACCGTCCCCACCTCGTGACAGATCTCTGCGCTTGTGTGCTAAGTCGCCTCAGTCCTGTCCGATTCTTTGCGATGCTCTGGACCTGGGTGGGAAGGTCCACTGGAGAAGGGATAGGCTACCCACGAGCCAGCATTCTTGGGCTTTCTTGGTGGCTCAGCTGGTAAAGAATCCGCCTGCAATGTGGGAAACCTGGGTTCGATCCCTTGGTTGGGAAGGTCCCCTGGAGAAGGGAATGGCTACCCACTCCAGTATTCTGGCCTGGAGAATTCCATGGACTGTGTATTCCATGGGGTCACAAAGAGTTGGACACGACTGAGCGACTTTCACTTTTCATGCACATATGGATATACACATATAAAATTTTGGTATATGTATAAATTTTATATATACAGGCTGTGCCACAGGCTTGTGGGATCTTAGTTCCCTGACTAGGAATTGAACCCACACCCTTGACAGTGAAAGTGTGCAGTCCTAACCATTGGACTGCCAGGGAATTTCCTATTAAATAGTTTTAAAATGGCAACTTTCTCAGTCTCTCTTTATTGCTCTATCCCTTTCTCCCTCCCGCTTATGATTCCCTTTTTTTTAATATGGGAAATTTCTAAACCTGTGTGACAGCTGAGAGAGACATATAATGAACTCCCATGGATCCATCAATCAACTGCACAGATTATCACAATTTTGTCAATCTCATTTATCTGCACTCCATCCCTCTTTGTGTTTTTCACCCCATGCTGGGATATATTAAAGTAAATCTCAGACATCAAATTAGTTCATCTACAAATGACTCAGTATGTATAACAAAGTCTTTAAAAAAATATAATAATGGCACCATCATTACTCCTAAAACTTAAAAATGACTCCTTAATATCATCAAATAGAGAGGTTTCAAATTTCCCTGATTGACAAAAAACTCTTTTCACAATCGCTTTGGTTTGAATATGTCCATATATTGTATTTATTTGATTTCTAAGCTTCATTTAACCTCAGATAATTTCTCTCAGTCTCTCACTCCTTTGCTCTCTCTTCCTTGTCAATTTCTTATTAAAGAAACTAGGTCAATTATCTTCTAGATTTTTCCGTGTTCTTGATTTGATGGATATAACATATTTCTTTGTCTTCCATATTTACTATAAGCTGGTAACAGGACTAGAAGTTTGATCAGATTCACATTCAACATTACGGTAAGGTAAACTGACAATTTTTTTCAGTTTGACCCATCAAGGTTTTGCAGGTTAGGTAATTCAGGTGAAAGGCCCGTTGGGGGATGCTGCTAAGGTTATCATGAGGCTGAGTTTTACATGAGCAGGGGCTAGAGGCTACTCCAGGCTAGTGACGTAGGAAAGGGCCACTGCTTACAGATGCCCCTGGGCAGAGGGAGCAGAATTAAAGAGCCTTTTCTGTCTCCTCCTTGGACATGTCTGCTCAAGATCTCCTGCAGACTGCTTGTACTGGGGAAACAGAGGAGCTTAGAACCTGGTGCAAAAATCCCCAGCAATAACCAGGCCTTTGAATGACGACAAGTACCCCAGAAGATCTTTTTGATGGAAGATAATAATACGCTGACTCAGGAGCACGTGTTCATCATCATTTGAAAGTTTTCTTTGGCCTTAGACTTTCTCCCACCACAGAACCTGATCTGAGCATGTGTTTGTGTGGTTTCTTTAGAAAAGTGACCCAGAGGAAGCAGAGCGGGAATTAGAAGAGGGAATCAGGGAAGGGGAGGAAAGCAAGCAGGTGAGCAACCGAGCTGGCTGAGGCTGCAGACACCTGGAGCTCGGTTTCGCTGAGGACCCTCAGGAGAACTCTATTGAATGCATTCTGGAATTTTTAGCCTGAGAGATAAGAATGAGAGTCTTTGTTATCGGCTCTCACCTCCCATGCATGAAATATACACAGGGTATCCATGCGCATCTTCCAGGGTTGTACACACACAGGATGGCTGAGTTAGTCTTCAAATGTGACCCCATAATAAGCTGAAAAAACAACGCTGATACAGAAAATGAGCGTTACATGGTACAGCAAAGGTGAGGTGCTGTCCAGGGGGACCTGTGTGCTGCTGTTTGCTATGGGAACGCCTGGAAAAAAAGTGGGTCAATAACAGGCACATAAAAAAGATGCTCAACACTGCTGGTAATTAGAGAAATGCAAATCAGATCAGAACTACCTTGAGGGAAATTCCCTATGGTCCAGTGGTTAGGACTCTGTGCTTCCATTGCCGAGGGTCCAGTTTCCATCCTTGGTCAGGAAACTAAGCTTTTGAAAGCCAGGAGGAAAAAAAAAAACCTACAAGGAGGTGCCACGCCCCTCAACCCCACTGGCCAAAATGGTCATCATTAAAAAGTCTACATATAATAAATGCTGGAGGGGATGTGGAGTTAAGGAAACCTCCTGAACAGTTGGTGGGAATGTAAATTGATACAGCCACTGTGGAAAACAACAGGGATTCCCGGGGGGTGCTAGTGGTAAAGACCCCACCTGTCAAAGCAGGAAAAGTAAGAGCCGTGTGTTCGATCCCTGGGTCAAGAAGATCCCCTGAAGGAGGGCATGACAACCCACTCCAGTATTCTTGCTTGGAGAATCCCATGGACAGAGGGGCCTAGGGGGCTACCATTCTTGGGGTTATAAGGAGTTCGAAAGGATTGAAGCGACTTAGCATGCATGGAAAACAATATGGAGGTTCCTTAGAAAACTAGGAATAAAACTACCATGTAATCCCACCGATGGGCATATATCCTGAGAAAAGCACAATTCAAAAAGATATATGCACCCCACTGTTCATTGCAGCACTGTTTGCAATAACCAAGACATGGAAGAAACCCAATAAGCTCCTGGAAGATGCCTTTGGTGACTGTCCTTGGGTGAAACTTTGAAACCGGCTACATACTCATGCATTTAACCAAATCTGTTCCCAGTACTTAGTACTTGTCACCTGGTAAACAGTGGGTGGTAGCTAAATTTTCCCTGGAGGGATTAATGAGTTATTTCAACCGAATTATAATGTTGATAATAAAAGCCAGCGTTTCTGGTCTTGGTATCTGTCAGTCACTGTGATTTATATTAATTCTAACTGGTGCTGTATGTGTGAGTATGTATGCTTACATACTAGTATGTATGTTGCTCAGTCATGTCTGACTGTGACCCTTGCCAGGCTCCTCTGTGCATGGGATTCTCCAGGTAAGAATCCTGGAGTGGGCTGCCACTTCCTCCTCCAGAGGATCTTCCTGACCCAGGGATCGAACCCAAGTCTCTTGCATTGCAGGCAGGTTCTTTACTGTCTGAACCACCAGTGCTGTGTAAGGAACTCACAGTCATGACTCCCATTGGACAGATGAGGAAACTGAGGCTCAGAGAGGTCAGGTGATTGTCGTGAGGCTGAAGCCAGCATGTGAACCCAAAGCCTGGGCCCTGAACATCTGGGTGTCCAAATTCTCAATGGGAAGGGCTACAGGTTATATTTCTGTGCACTTTGCCAACTTGTAGAGATTTTTTTTTTTTTTTTTTGCGTATGTTTTGGGCCCTCCATAATTTCTCTTATTTCACTGATGACTTGCATTTCCGTCAGTGACATAGTTCCCTAAGGCAGAAAGAGTTACCACTTTGCTCTAAAGCACAAATTTCCAAGTAATCAGGAGGGAAGATTCTTGAGATCAGGAACTCTTAGTTGGGTTCTTGGAGGAAAAATTCTAGACTGACATGCATATAGCGTGCTGCTAGCTACAACACTGGTGCACCTTCTGGGAGCACAAATGCACAGACTTCACCAGACTCTAAGTATGTGGATTTCGAAAAGCTGAGAACAACGGCTTCAGACAATTAAAACTGGCTCTGTCAAGAATTATCCTGATGGATAAAATTTACCCCCCAGAAGTGCCAAAGAGAGAAAACAATTTTGAATATGTGGCAAAAAGGGGGCAGGGTTGCTAAAGCTGAATTGACCTGATACAAACTGTCGGGCTCTGTGCTCTGTCTTTTTCTAGCTGCTATCAGACCGTGTTGAATCCTCTGTGTCGTATGGCTCTTCCCCCATGAGACAGGGGCAGAGTTCTACTCATAATAGATGCTACGAAGCGTGGCTTGGTGTCGGGCACATAGCAGGAATGTGAATATGTTAGTGAGATTGTTAGATCTGGGAAGCAGCGGGCCTTTCTCTAGAATTCTATTTCCCATCTAAAATGAGGTCGGTCTCTTGTGCTTTCTGAGTCTGCTCATGGGGAGATGAAGGTGTCGTCTTCTAGTTCACCACTAGGCAGCGCTATTGGCCCGCGGTTGGGTTCCTCCATTGTCTCCATCTGCTCTGTGACAATGCGTCATTCAAACGAATGATTGCTACCAACAGTTAGACTTACAATGTAAAATGTCACATAAAAATGATCAATAACAAATGAGGTGGGGCAGGTGATTAGCTGCACCCCGGCTCCCTTGTACCTGATTTATTTTTTTAAAATTTTTTGGGCAGGAATGGTACCTGCAGGGTCCACATCGCCTTGTCTACGCTCTGAAAGATTCACAGATTCCTTGTGAAAACGCACAGGTTGCTGCCAAAACTACTTCAAAGGGATAGGCCTTCCTCGCTCCACATGCTCATCATGAGGAGGCTGGAAAATGACCCTTCTGCAAGCCGCACCTATTTCCAGTCTGGATTTTAGTTTAGCAACGTTAGATTGTGTAACTTCTAACAGTCCCCTCTGGAGAGATGTGCAGGAAGTTTTCGGTGTGCGGTGGATGAAAGGGGACTTTGAGTCGGCTTCCAGCATCCTTGCTTCCCCTGCCCTCGCCTAGACAGCCTCCCTCCCTCTGGGGGCCTTGCTCTGAGCTCTCGCCCCTAGGCGGCAGCATGGCATAACCAGGAGCACTCTGGAGCCTGCGTCAGGGCACTGGGCTTCTAGCGAACGCTACTTTTGCCTAGAATTTCTGCTGTGTGATTTGGGGCAAGTTGCTTCCTGTCCTTTAGACACTCTTTGCTTCCTCGTCTGCAAAATGGAGGGTTAATACCTGCTTTATCGAGTGTGTGAAGGCTCTGCATATAATTGTGATCTGCCTTTGCAGTGGGAGGCATTGAGAGGATTAGGAAAACCCAGGTTCTAGGTCTTTATTTGCTGCGTGGTCTTGGGCAGATCTCTCTGGACCTGAAATTGCTGATCTGTAAAAGACAAGGTTGGAACTGGTGATGCTTTAAACCTTTTCCATTCCAACCTTTTATAAAATCTACCTGTCTTGTGTTTTACACTTTCACAGCCTTCACCTGGAAAGCAACCAGGTAAACTAAAGAATTCTGGAAGCAAATACATGAATGAGTAATTAGCATGCCTGGCTTATTCCTCTTATATAATTTGGTTTTTACCGGGAGACAAAAATATCCATGATCCTTTCTTTTCCTGGTCTGCTGGTCTTACCATTACAGCTCAGAAACTACCACCCCTGGCCCCCAAGCCTTCTCTAATATCCCTAGGCAATGTGAAGCCTTTTTGATTCTATGAATGCTCATTGCACCTCAAGACACATGTATGTCTCTGAATTGAGTCTTACTTTTTTATTGCTTTTGTAGTACGGTGTTGCTAAGTCATGTCTGACTTTGTAATCTTAGGGACTGTAGCATGCCAGGCTTCTCTGTCCTCCACGATCTCCCAGGGTTTGCTCAAACTCATGTCCATTGAATCGGGGATGCTATGTAACCATCTCATCCTCTGCTGCCCCCTTCTCCTTTTGCCTTCAATCTTTTCCAGCATCAAGTTCTTTTCCAATGAGTCGGCTCTTTACATCAGATTGCCAAAGTATTGGAGCTTCAGCTTCAGCATCAGTCCTTCCAGTGAATATTCAGGACTGATTTCCCTTAGGATTGACTGGTTTGATCTCCTTGCTGTCCAAGGGACTCTCAACAGTCTTCTCCAGCATCACAATTCAAAAGCATCAACATAGCATATTTTAGATAAAACATTTGATTTTATGATTATGTGTGCATGCCTGTCTGTCTGTAAAGCAGACATCTGTAACAGGGCTGCCAATAATTTCTGAGCTCTCAACAGATAGCACAGGGTTTGGCACAGGGTAATTGCTTGAGAAGAGATTTGTATATGAATAAATGAGTGGAGAGAGTAGATGAGAGAGAGAATTGACAAATGAATAAATGAATGATGTATTTCTAATAATGGGTTTCAGGGTCCCTGGCCATGCTATGGATGGGGATGGATTTAGGAATCATCTGATGCAATGGGCTGCCTCTTCTACCAAGTCAGATGAAAATAATCCTTTTTTTCTGCTGCCTGAACAATGGATGTCAAGGTCATACATGTGCGATCCCAGGCTCAGTCTTTTATTTTGTATTGTGTGTGTTCAAGTATAGAGTTCATGTTCTCTTTTATTTTCCTTGAAGGTTAAACTTTTTCTTTTTTTCATCTGTAAAGATGTTTTAAAATCCCATCTTGAAGCTTTAAAGATTTTTCTCACAGCAGCTAGATACAGATATATAAAATCCATCCACTTTATAAATGAAAATGATTGATACACATCAAAAAAGTTATCTGCATCGGATAATAAAACCCAGCTCAAGTCTCTCTTTAAAAGCTCACTCCAGGAATTTCACTGAAAAGGCAGGTTCCTTGGAAATTCAGAGGTGGGGATTTTAGGACAGGGGAGAATTGGTGATCGGGAGTGTTGCCTGCAAAAATAGAAGCACCATGTGAGAGTTGTGGGTCAGGTTTTATTTGGGGCAAAATGAGGACTATAGCCTGGGAGCCAGCATCTCAGATAGCTCTGAGAAAGCGCTCCAGAGATGTAGGCAGAAGGTCAGTGTCGTATATGATTCTAGTGAGGGGGGTGCCTGCAGCTGAGTACACATTTTGACAGAGGCTCACTGCTCACTGCAAGGAGCAGATGTCACTGTTAATGATTTTAGTGCTTTTTCTAGATATGAGGAGATGCAAAATTTGGGCTCGTAAAATCTTCTCCTGAAAATATCTAAGTATCGAGGCAGACCTGTTCTGCCATTTTTCTCAGAGCACAGAGTGCCTCCTTCATTCCTGATCTCCACCCTGAACTCTTTGCAGAGGATGTTGAAGGTCAGCCGTTCCAACAGTTCATGATTTAATCCTTGTAGAAGTAGATGGCAAGTGCCAATCTGTAGCTGGAAGAAGAGAATATCATATTTACGTAGAAGACATCCTAAGTACTTTATATAGGATATATCATTTATCCTCCCTCCTGCAAAGCATTTAGCATCAGCCTTAGTTTTGCAGGGAGAGAATTTGAGGCTCTGATATCTTTTGAAAATTAAATTTTTTTTTTAAATTATGAAAGTATGACAACACATTTAGAGGAGACTTGGAAAATATAGAATTAGGTTACATATAGTTCCACTATACATTACAATTATTGTTAAAAGTAGATAAATTAAGATTTTATAGTTGGAGTTTCAATATCAAACTCTCAAAAATTAATAGAATGAATATACAGAGAAGTAGCAGGATAAAAGCACTATGAACCAATTCAACATAATTAAGATTTGTACAGTTTTCACACAGCTGCTGCTGCTAAGTCGCTTCAGTTGTGTCTGACTCTGTGTGACCCCATAGACAGCAGCCCACCAGGCTCCTCTGTCCCTGGGATCCTCCAGGCAAGAACACTGGAGTGGGTTGCCATTTCCTTCTCCAATGCATGAAAGTGAAAATTGAAGGTGAAGTCGCTCAGTCGTGTCCAGCTCTTAGCGACCCCATGGACTGCAGCCCACCAGGCTCCTCCATCCATGGGATTTGCCAAGCAAGAGTGCTGGAGTGGGGTGCCATCGCCTTCTCCTTTCACACAGCAGTAAGATACAAATTCTATTCAGGTTCCCATAGACTGTAAACTAGGAGACACTGGAACGTATCCAGGGACATGAAACAAGGTGCAAAAATTTCATGGTCTAAAGGTATTTAATCTGTCTGCAGTGTGGGAGATGTGGGTTCAATCCCCAGGTTGGGAAGATCCCCTGGAGGAGGAAATGGCAACCCACCCCAGTATTCTTGCCTGGGAAATCCCATGGACAAAGGATCCTGGTGGGCTACAGTCCATGGGGTCACAAAGAGTCGGACATGTCTGAGCAACTAACACAAAGATATTGAAATCATACAGGGTCTGTAATTATACTAGAAATCAATATCAAGAGATTTTTGAAACTAACCCGCATATTTTCAAGAGCAATGTGACTTTTACCAAGAGGCTCTGATACCGTAAGCAAAATGCCCAAAGCTGCACAGGCAGCTGCTGTTCCTGGACTCCAATCAGATTTCTGAAATGCCCCTCCTGTGTGATCCCATCATTGTGAAACTCTGGGAAGAGACCTTGGCAGGATTTTCATGCAAAAATTGATTTCATCTCACATTTGTGGGTTTCTTTTGATCCCTTCTTGCCCAAGGCTGAGTCTTGGCATAACTTTATCACCCATAGAGGTTAAGAGTGAGGGCTGGCAGGTATTGCTTCTTTGCTTCAAAGTTCCAGATATGTTTCTAGTGAGCAGCCGTGTTTAAGAACACCTGGGCTATATGATGATGTTTTACTTTTACCTAGTTTGTTTCATTTTTCCTATTTCATATTCAGTGCTCCCATTTTATTTAGTTTATATATTATGATTTATCCATCTCTTCTTTTTTTGATGTTCTTTCTCAAGCCTACCTTTTTTTGTGTGTGTG
>SJYQ01000233.1:1453242-1502018 GCA_006410935.1 Redunca redunca | reverse complement strand
TTTTTTTTTTTCTGTCTGGAAGTTGCTAGGATCTTATAATAGTGTCTTAGTGTGGGTCCCATTTCCTTTCCTGTGCTGAGCATTTATGGCCATTTTCCATTTGAAGATTCGAAAGTTCTGAGAACAGGAACAATGCAAAGTCTCTTTCCTAACCCTGTCTGCTGGGCCACACTTTCTTTTCCCAGAGCACTCTTCCCAGTTAGTCGTGTATCTTTTGGAGATCGGCCATGGACATGTGGCCATTCACACTATTAACTTCTCCTCACTCCATTTACAAGTCTTTGAAAACATCCCTTTAAGAGCATCACAGTATTCTAATAAGTGGGTCTACCATAAAATTGATTTAACCAGTTCACTCTTGTGAAATTTTGGGCTTCCCACATGATTCTGGTAGGAAAGAATGCCAATGCAGGAGACATAAAAGACTTGGGTTCAACACGTAGGTGGGGAAGATCCCCTGGAGGAGGGCATGGCAACCCACTCCAGTATTCGTGCCTGGAGAATCCCATGGACAGAGGAGCCTGGTGATCTACTGTCCTGGGGTCACAAAGAGTCACTGACAATCGTGATGTAAGAAGAGTACACATCAGATTATTATATTCTGCTTTCCAAAGTGTGTTCACGTGGAGTATCTCAGTTTTACATTAGAGTGGAAATAGTTTATGTGGTTTCATATTCTTTTTTTCCCCATGGACGGTTAGAATGGGACCCCATTTTCACCGGTGATGAAGTGTGAACACCAGGGAACATTTGGCTGTCCTGTGCCCACACGCTGCATTCAGAAATTCCTTTCCTGCAAATCACTTTTTGCTAAAGGGAGGCTTTCTCACTCATGCCAGATGACATCATCTCCAGGCCCAGCTGTCCACAGACACTCAGAGCTGTGAGATTTGGAAGTCACGATTTCCCAGTCCCTCTTTGAGCTTCCAGTAACACAAAAATTACACACCTATTTCTTCTTCACAAGTTCTAAATGCTTAGAGAATTCAGACACTTTCAGAATTCTGCTCTTAGTGAGGTCTGATGCATGCAGGATAAGCACCATCTTATACTGGTTGGAAGGTTTCCCTCTATCAAGCATTTTTCTATCTGGAAGAACATTTGATCTCCCCACCCCCACTGCAAGTTTTCAGAGCCAGACTTGTGGTTCCTCCTGATGATTAAATGGTCGCACAGAGGGTCATGCTCACATGGTGACTTCAGGGCAGAGCTAAGTCTTAACCCTGGTTTTCCAAGAAAACTTAGAGCTGATTCCACCAGGCAACATCAGTTCAGTTGCTCAGTCGTGTCCAACTCTTTGCAAACCCATGGACAGCAGCATACGGGGCTTCCCTGTCCATCACCAACTCCCAGAACTTGCTCAAACTCATGTCCATTGAGTTGGTGATGCCATCCAACCATCTCATCCTCTGTCATCCCCTTCTCCTCCTGCCCTCAATCTTTCCCAGCATCAGGGTCTTTTCCAGTGAGTCAGCTCTTCGCATTAGGTGGCCAGAGGATTGGAGTTTGAGCTTCAGCATCAGTCCTTCCAATGAATATTCAGGACATTGAATATTCCAATGAATATTCAATGAATGATTTCCTTTAGGATAGACTGGTTGGATCTCCTTGCTGTCCAAGGGACTCTCAGGAGTCTTCTCTAACACCACAGTTCAAAAGCATCAATTCTTCAGTGCTCAGCTTTCTATATGGTCCAACTCTTACATCCATACATGACTACTAGAAAAATCATAGCTTTGACTAGACAGACCTTTGTTTGTAAAGTAATATCTCTGTTTTTTAATATGCTGTCTAGGTTGGTCATAACTTTCCTTCCAAGGAGCAAGGGTCTTTTAATTTCATGGCTGCAATCACCATCTGCCGTGATTTTGGAGCCCCCAAAAATAAAGTCTCTCACTATTTACCATCTATTTGCCATGAAGTGATGGGACCGGATGCCATGATCTTTGTTTTTTGAATGTTGAGTTTTAAGCCAACTTTTTCACTCTCCTCTTTCACTTTCATTAAGAGGCTCCTTATTTCCTCTTCGCTTTCTGCCATAAAAGTGATGTCATCTGCATATATGATGTTATTGATATTTCTCCCCGCAATCTTGATTCCAGCTTGTGCTTCTTCCAACCCAGCATTTCTCATGATGTACTCTGCATATAAGTTAAATAAGTAGGGTGACAATATATAGCCTTGATGTACTCCTTTCCCTGTTTGGAACCAGTCTGTTGTTCCATGTCCAGTTCTAACTGTTGCTTCCTGACCTGCATACAGGTTTCTCAGGAGGCAGGTCAGGTGGTCTGGTATTCCCATCTCTTGAAGAATGTTTCACAGTTTGCTGTGACCCACACAGTCAAAGGCTTTGGCATAGTCAACAAAGCAGAATTAGATGTTTGTGGAACTCTCTTGCTTTTTCAATGATCCAGCGGATGTTGGCAATTTGATCTCTGGTTCCTCTGCCTTTTCTATTTCCAGCTTGAACATCTGGAAGTTCATGGTTCATGTACTGTTGAAGCCTGGCTTAGAGAATTTTGAACATTACTTTGCTAGCATGTGAGATGTGTGCAATTGTGTGGTAGTTTGAATGTTCTTTGTCATTGCCTTTCTTTGGGATTGGAATGAAAACTGGCCCTTTCCAGTCCTATGGTCACTGCTGAGTTTTCCAAATTTGCTCGCATATTGAGCACTTTCACAACATCATCTTTTAGGATTTGAAATAGCTCAACTGGAATTCCATCACCTCCACTAGCTTTGTTCACAGTGATGCTTCCTAAGGCCCACTTGACTCTGCATTACAGGATATCTGTCTCTAGGTGAGTGACCACACCATTGTGGTTATCTGGGTCATGAAGATCTCTTTTGTATAGTTCTTCTGTGTATTCTTGCCATCTCTTAATATCTTCTGCTTCTGTTAGGTCCATACCATTTCTGTCCTTTACTGAGCTCATCTTTGTATGAAATGTTCCCTTGGTATCTCTAATTTTCTTGAAGATATCTCTAGTCTTTCCCATTCTATAATTTTCCTCTATTTCTTTGCACTGATCACTGAGGAAGGCTTTCTTATATCTCCTTGCTATTCTTTGGAACTTTGCATTCAAATAGGTATATCTTTCCTTTTCTCCTTTGCCTTTTGCTTCTCTTCTTTTCACAGCTATTTGTAAGGCCTCCTCAGACAGCCATTTTGCTTTTTGGCATTTCTTTTTTGGGGGAATGGTCTTGATCCCTGTCTCTGGTACAATGTCACGAACCTCCATCCATAGTTCTTCAGGCACTCTATCTATCAGATCTAATCCCTTGAATCTATTTGTCATTTTCACTGTACAATCACAAGGGATTAGATTTAAGTCATACTTGAATGGTCAAGTGGTTTTCCCTACTTTCTTCAATTTAAGTCTGAATTTGGCAATAAAGAGTTCATGATCTGAGGGACAGTCAGCTCCTGGTCTTGTTTTTGCTGACTGTATAGAGCTTGTCCATCTTTTGCTGCAAAGAATATAATCAATCTGACTTCGTTATTACCCATCTGGTGATGTCCATGTGTAGAGTCTTCTCTTATGGCTGTTGGAAGTGAGTGTTTGCTATGACCAGTGCGTTCTCTTGGCAAAACTGTTAGCCTATGACCTGCTTTGTTTTGTACGCCAACTCTGTTAGTCTTTGCCCTGCTTCATTCCGCATTCCAAGGCCAAATTTGCCTGTTACTCCAGGTGTTTCTTGACTTCCTACTTTTGCATTCCAGTCCCCTATAATGAAAAGGACATCTTTTTTGGGTGTTAGTTCTAGAAAGTCTTGTAGATCTTCATAGAACCGTTCAACTTGAGCTTCTTCAGCATTACTGGTTGGGGCATAGACTTGGATTACTGTGATATTGAATGGTTTGCCTTGAAAATGAACAGAGATCATTCTGTGTTTTTGAGATTGCATCCAAGTACTGCATTTGGGACTCTTTTGTTGACTGTGATGGCTACTCCATTTCTCCTAAGGGATTCTTGCCCACAGTAGTAGATGTAATGGCCATATGAGTTAAATTCACCCATTCCAGTCCATTTTAGTTCACTGATTCCTAAAATGTTCATCTCCTGTTTGACCACTTCCAATTTGCCTAGATTCACGGACCTAATGTTCCAGGTTCCTCTGCAATTTTGCTCTTTACAGCATTGGACTTTACTTCCATCACCAGTCACATCCACAGCTGGGTGTTGTTTTTGCTTTGGCTCCATCCCTTCCTTCTTTCTGGAGTTATTTCTCCACTGTTCTCCAGTAGCATATTGGGCACCTACCAGCCTGGAGAGTTCATCTTTCTGTGTCCTATCTTTTTGCCTTTTCATACTGTTCATGGTGGTCTCAAGGCAAGAATACTGAAGTGGTTTGCCATTCCCTTCTGCAGTGGACCACATTCTGTCAGTACTCTCCACCATGACCCATCCTTCTTGGGTGGCCCTACATGGCCTGGCTCATAGTTTAATGGAGTTGGACAAGGCTGTGGTCCATGTGATCAGTTTGGTTCATTTTCTGTGACTGTGGTTTTCATTCTATCTGTCCTCTGATGGAGAAGGATAAGAGGCTTATGGAAGCTTCCTGATGGGAGAGACTGACTGAGGGGGAAACTGGGTCTTGTTCTGATGGGCGGGGCCATGCTCAGGAAATCTTTAATCCAATTTTCTGTTAATGGGCGGGGCTATGTGCCCTCCCTGTTGTTTGACCTGAGGCTAAACTATAGTGGAGGTAATGAAGATAATGAGGACTTCCTTCAAAAGGTCCCAGGCATACCTTGCTGCACTCAGTGGCCCCAGCCCTGCAGCAGGCCACTGCCAACCCAAGCCTCCACCAGTGGGGCGTTTTCAGAAAATGGAAAGAACCATCAGAGAATCAGAGCTGCCGATGACAAGATTCAGGAGCTCTGGAGTCAGGAGGACCTGGCTGTAAATCCTGGAAGCTCTCTTATCCTCTCTGTCTCAAATACTCTTCAGCAAAATGGGAATAATGCTACCCAGCTCACCCGTTGTTATTAAGAGCATTAAAACACATACATGAAAATATTGATTGTGATGTCCACTGTACAGCAAGTTTCCAAGCGCATGAATAGAACTGTTATATGAATGATCTGAAGTGCAAGTGAAAAACTGGAGTCAAAGTCTTAAGAATCATGAACTAGTACAGTTAGAGTAGACCTCCCGTATGGCAGGCCAGACCTAGGGGAGGAAGAGGGAGCCCATAGAGGCAAAGCCAGGATTAGAACCAAAGAGTCCATCTTCCTGTCCCTTGTTCTTTTTGCCACCCCACAGCTTCCCTAATGATTATCATCACAGAAGGGATTGTAGGCTCCTGCCCCGCAGCTATTCTACTTCCTCCTCTCAGCAGCAGCACCAGTCCCATTTGAGAAAGTTGCTCCCCCAGGAGGTGAAATGTCAGTGGGAATGTCAAAGATATGGGCACGGGACTTGGCCAGTCACATTTTCTCCCCCAAGAATTTGAGTCCTGAAGTGAAGTGATGGGAAGCAGAATATACACAATGCAAAGTGGAAATAGGAACCGAGGAACAGGAACTGACTGTAGCCAATTTCTCCTGATGGTGGTACCCAGCACCTAACGGCCACTCTCACTGTTGCTTTTCTTGAAGCCTGGCTGTTCAGCTTTGCCTTTGGTTGTTGGAGCTACCCTATATCTTTCCACAAGATTCTTTTTGGCTCAGGTTAGCTAGAGGTACTTTCTGTTGCTTGCAACCCACAAAATCTAATCAGAACCATGATCTAAAACTTGCTCTTTAGATGCTAATGAGTGGTTACCATTGTAATTGGATTAACTGCCATTAATGGTGTTTTTAAACAACCAGTGGTTAAAGAGGAACAGTGAGAAGCTCTGTCAAGGGCTCTGAGAGAGGATGGAGAAAACCACCCTTTTTTCTGGATGTCTGCAAGGAATGAACACTTCCAGGTGGACGGAGAGGCATGGGCTTGCACCTCACAGCATACTGTGTGGCCTGTAATGGGTCGCATCACTTCTCTGAGCTCACATTTCCCTATAGGGGCACAAGTACTATGGATCTTCACCAGATATAAACCCAGTGAGAACAGGAGTTTCGTCTTATTCTCTGCTGTCTCCCCAGAGAGTAGCACACAGCAGTGTATGGTTCAGGGAAAGGAATCGACACAGAGAACTGAAGGCATCTGACTCTGACTTTGTCCTGACTTCAGGCTCTGCCCTCATTCATCAGACTCAGTGACTAAACCCAGCCTTCTGTCCCCCTCACCCCCACTTCTCTGGGCTCACATTCACCCTGGCTTCTCCTGTTTCTGGCCTCTCTCCTGGCTCTGACCTCCGGGATGCAAAGCTCAGCCCATCCATCTCCTGTGAGAGGCAGGAGAACCAGACAGCCAGAAGGAGGCTGCCTTCCACCTTCCCTCTCCTCAGCCATCTTGGCTCCTTCAGCCAGGCCAGCCTTCCAGCACTAAACAGGCCTCCACCTGAAAAGTTTTTCAGAGAGATGAGAACCTGGTCTGTGTCAGGGCTGCTGATGTGAGATCAGAGATATGTCGGGCTGGGAACAGACCTTCATCCTGGCCCACAAAGCGCAGAGGGCCCTGGGCCCCTGCGGCTGCAATCCCAGGCCTGGGCAGAGAGTGCCCCTCCCTGGACCAGTCCCTTGTCAGCCTCAGACCCAGAAAGGGCGAGTCCAAGGATGAAGGGGAGGAAACAAGCAACTCCCAGCACGCCATGCAGTGTTGTTTCTCAGCAAGGGGGAAAAAATGCCAGTTCAAAGGGCTGCCCCAGTTTCCTGCAGCAAGGTTTCCCCCGGGAGGCAGGAGCCCGCTATGTTGATGGAGCACAGGGGAATGATCAAAAGAGATGTTTTGGAGGCAGAGAGGAGGCAGGCTTTTGATGAAAAACGTTGGTTTCTTCTCCAAAAAGAAGAAATTTAAAATAGAAAAAATATATCAAGATGGCACTGGGATAAATAATTGCTATCTTTTTTTTTGGGTTTGCTATATGTCAAGTACTTTTTATACCATTGAAATATAGTTTGAGGTTGAGGGTATCATCCGTGTTTTACAGATGAGGAGACTGGAGCTCAGAGAGCTTGAGGAATGCAATCAAGGCCACATAGCTCTAAGCGAAGGAGTCAGGAGTGGGACCCAGGGCTTTTTCGATTCCAAAGTTGATTTCTCCCCTGACTATTTCACACTTTCCAGCTGCCAGATTCTTCCTCCATGAGAAGAAAGAGTCATTACTATCCAAACAGAATTCATTACTTGGGATATTGTGTCCAAAGCCATTTTATGCTATATCTCAGTGAAGACTGACAACAATCACGTAAGAAGCTCATTATTATTTTTCCAGTCCCCCCCGCCAAGGAGGAAACAAACCCATAGACAGTGAGTAACTTGCCACCATCAGGAAGGTCAGGTGAGGAAGCAGGACTGGGATATGGCTGTGTGATAATGAGCTCAGTGCTCATCCCTCAACCGTGGGGTCCAGCAAACTGCAGCCCCGAGGACAGACCTGGTTGGTTGCCTCTTATGGTAGGAACACTCTTTTCTCCTCTATTAAAATTTTTTAAAGTTGTTTTTCCTTTTTTAATATTATTTATTTTATTTGGCTGTGCCAGTTCTTTGTTTCGACATGTGGGATCTTTAGCTGTGGCATGTGAGATCTAGTTCCCTGACCAGGAATTGAACCCAGGCCCCCTGCCTTGGGAGCATGGAGTCTTAACCACTGAACCATCAGGGAAGTCACTGATCTGTGACTATTAACAGGACTATTCATAGGAACCGCTAATCTTGACTGAATGAGTACATGCAAGCTAAGTTGCTTCAGTCGTGTGGCCCCACAGGCTGCAGCCCTCCAGGATCCTCTGTCCCTGGTATTCCCCAGGCAAGAATACTGGAGTGGGTTGCCATGCCCTCCTCCTGGGGATTTTCCTGACCCAGGGACTGAAACTGAGTCTCATGTCTCCTGCATTGGCAGGTAGATTCTTTACCACAGTGCTACCTGGGAAGCCCGTTGAATGTGTATGATGTGCTAAATACTCTTGTAAGAGCTTTCAGTGCAATAACTTTTATTTTCCAAGCAACACTTTCCCCATTTTACACCAAAGTGCAGTAGAGCCTGGGATAATACAGCCAGGTGGGGTGCCTCAGGCGTTTACCCACCAGACTGTGTTCCTGATTGCTTCGCTTCACTGCCTCCAAGTGGTCTGGAAGGGAATGATGTGTGGTGAACAGAGTCCAAAGGAATCCTGTTTAGAGGAACTTCAACCAATTTTCTAGTGGCTCAGACAGTAAAGCATCTGCCTGCAATGTGTGTAGACCTGGGTTCAATCCCTGGGTCAGAAAGTGGATCCCTTGGAGAAAGAAATGGCAACCCACTCCAGTACTCTTGCCTGGAAAATTCCATGGACTGAGGAGCCTGGTAGGCTACAGTCCATGATGTCCCAAAGAGTCGGACACAACTGAGCAACTTCACTTTCTTTTTCTGTTCGACCAATTCTCAGGTGTAAGGTGGATCTTCCCAACCAGAAAAAGCATGTCACTGGAAGCCCAAGCTCAACTGTGTCCCTGGGGGGATGTTCAGGTTGCTGTCCTGCAGTAAAGCAGGGGCGGTTCCCAGGGCCCATGAGGAATGCCTGGGAGATCCTGCTGGGTCTCAGAGACCTTCCATAAGTATGTATGCAGCCCCCAGTGCAGCAGCAGCAGCAGCCTTGTGCTTTGCCATCATCCCTCGGCCCCTGTCTGTCTCCTTTCGTTTGTGACTGCTGAAGATTTTTGCATGAAAACGCGGTTTTCTTGGTCTTCTGAGGGCTTGGCATCCTGCTGTTGATCCTCACCTGAAGCCATAATTCTCCACTTGTGGCTCAATAACCGGCTCCTGGGTGGTTAATTATGGGCCATATGCTCCCGAGGCTGGTGTGCTGGAAAGGCAGACTGGCGCACTTGGAAGTCTCCATGCTGTTCCCATTTCTCTTTCGGGCTGCCGGTTCCAAGCTTGTCCTCCGCGGTGTCTCCCTGGGACCTCGAGAGACTCTTTTCCTCCTCAGGTAGTGTTCCGTTTTGCAGATGACCCCAGCTGGGCTTAACTGGGCATTCACTCGTCTGCCTGCCAGCATCTCGGGGTTGACCATTTGGCAAAAACCAACCAAAGGGCAGATGATGTCTGCTGTTTAAATCTCCTGCAGGTGAGGTGATGAAGTGGAAAGAGCTTTGAGCCTGGGATTCAGGGAAGTTGACTTCTGCTCCTAGCTGTGCTGGGAAATTGCTGTTATGACTTTGGAGAAATCTCTTTATCTCTCTGGATCTTAGATTTTTTTTTTTCCCTAATGCGAAAGAAGCAGTTTTGGTTGGATCCGTGATTTCGAGCCTGATTTCTAGGTGTCTAAAAAGATAGTGGGGGGCATTTTGTTGCTGTTGTTTTAGTCACTCAGTTGTGTCTGACTCTTTGCAACCCCATGGATTGTAACCAGCCAGGCTCCTCTACTCATGATATTCTCCAGGCAAAAATACTGGAGTGGGTTGCCATTTCCTCCTCCAGAGGACCTTCCTGACCCAGGGATTGAACCCTCGTCTCCTGAAAGTCTCCTGCATCGGAGGTGAATTCTTTACCACTGAGCCACAAAGTGACAGAGAAAGTCACTCAGTCATCTCTAACTCTTTGTGACCTCATGAATAGTCCACGCAATTCTCGAGGCCAGAATACTGGAGTGGGTAGCCATTCCCTTCTCCAGGGGATCTTTCCAACCCAGAGGTCGAACCCAGGTCTCCCACATTGCAGGCAGATACATTACCAGCTGAGCCCCCAGGGGAAGCCCAAGAATACTGGAGTGGGTAGCTTATACCTTCAGCAGATCTTCCCGACCCAGGAATCGAAGCCGGGTCTCCTGCATTGCAGGCAGATTCTTTACCAGCAGAGGAGAGCATTAAAACAGCTCTGGAATCCTTCTAATTGCAAACTCTTAGAAGTGATTGCTGCCTCATTGACCCTGATTCTTCATCATCGAAGAGGATTTGGTACAAAAGATGCAAACAATGAATGTTTGCATTATTATTTCAACAATTTGTTGAAATAATAAGGCCCTTCAGAAAGCCTGAAGAAAATTGTCCTTTGGCCCTGATGAAGCTGGGCAGACTCACAAAAACCTTGGTTTCTTTAGTGGCTAGCATTACGTTACAGATGTAAAATTGTCTCTGCATACCCAACACTGTATAGAAAAGGAAAAGGCAGGAAAGGGATTTTTTATTCTTTCTGCTGTGCCCTGAGGCATGTGGGATCTTAGTTCCCTGACCAGGAATTGAACCTATGTTCCCTGCACTGCAAGTGTGGAGTCTTAGCCCCTGGACGGCCAGGGAAGTCCCAGCAGAGGAATCTTTGAGAAGGGTGCTGGCTAGTTAAAAGCGTGAAAACCAAGCTCAAAAAAATGATGGAGACCACAGGAGGCAAGGCGTTTGAGAACCCAGGTGGGACTGAGTGTTCAAGATGGGAAGTCCTACTGGGCAGTCATGTGACTGCCCAGCTGCTGGGTGGTGGAGGGGAGTTATCTAGCGTCTCTAGGCTTCCATGGATGTTGCCCATCACCAAGATTATTGCGCGATTTGGGGATTTCTGCCAAACAGGAAGAAACTTTGGACTTAAAATGATAAAGGACTACTGCACCTGTCCTCTGGCCCTGCTGCACTCAGCGGCAGCTCTTTTCGGTAGTTATGGCTGGCTTCGGTGAAAGGCAATGAGAAGGCAAACCTACACATGTATTTCAATAGAGAAAAACACCTCTGTGCCGGGAGTCCATGCGAAAGATATTATAACAGGGTGCTTGTAGATGAAAGAGGACCCACCTCTAGTCTACAAAAGCTGAGGTTTTCTACCAAGACAAGAAATGGGGACCCTCTTAAGAGACTCAGATGCAAGTACCAAGGGAGGCTCATGTTTCTGTGTCTTTAGTTTTAGTGAAAGCTCCGGCAAACTGTCTTGTCTGTTCTCTCTGAGCCCATCACCCCAAGCTGGTTAAGTTCACTGGGGTTTTGTGAGATTAAGTGAGATAATAGATTTGAATATCTACAACCCTAAGGTACTCATGGGCTTCTCAGGTGGCGCTAGTGGTAAAGAACCAGCCTGCCAATGGAGGAGGCATAAGAGATGCGGGTTCGATCCCCTGGAGGAGGTCATGGCAACCCACCCCAGTCTTCTTGCCTGGAGAATCCCCATGGACAGAGCAGCCTGGTGGGCTACAGTCCAGAGGGTTGAAAAGAGCTGGACACGACTGAAGTGACTGAGCATGCATGCAAGGTACTCACATTCCAAGTGACAATCAACAACACTGTCTGGGCATTTTCTTGGAGGGTATGGTGGGCAGCCATGGGTGGGAAGCACCTTTGCTTTTCCTGCTCCTTCTCATTAGCTTATATTCTTTGTGCTAATTTTATCTCCATAGTTGACATATGTCGCTTGCAGCTGTCCAATACCTCTGTATATCCTAATTATTTTTCACATTTTGACTCCTGCCTTCTCAAGGTAGAATCCAGAAAATTTTCATCCTGAGGCTTGTTTTCAGCCAGTATAGCAGCAAGGGACCTAGGTCCCTATAATTAGATGAACTTGCTTGAGACTTGGAATCAGAGGTGAACCATGTGAGGCTTCAGTCTGCCTGGGGAAGGTCCTCGTCCAGAAAACGGTGGAGTTGTCTGGTTCTTTGGGGGCAGGGCTGGTAGAATTTCTGTCATCCAGTCCTGGTCATTACACTTGCTACAGTTGTGATGTTTTTGTTAGAGAATCCCCACAAGTGTGTTTGCATTTGATAGATTCAGAGTCCATTCTTCGCTCTTCTCAGAGATATTTTGAGCTGCGTATGTTCCTTTCATGCTTACATTAGTCCTTCATTGCTGCTGGTGGTGAGATCAATAAAGATTTTTTCTTTTCATAAGTGGATATTATAGTTATTGAAAATAAAATGAAAATGAATAGAGGAGAAATGATGGCTAGAAGAAGAGAGTAAGGACAAGAACAGAGAAAGAGAAAAAGAGACAGGAAAGGGCCCTGGCTACCTCGGAAACGATCCCTGGAGGGTGAGCTTCTGTGGTGGCCAGCCTCTCCTACAGCCTCCTGGAACCCATGTCTGTGTAGTCCTTTTCTGTGTTGAATCAGGGCTGGCTTGTGTGATCCATTAAATATGGTGGAGATGACAGTGTGTGATACCCAAGCCTGGGTAATAAAATGCGTTGCACCTTCCTCCTTGGCCTTTTGGATCATTTTCTCTGAAAGAAGCCAGCTGCCATGTTGGGAGGACACCCGAGCAGCTCTGCAGAGAGCTCACAGGAAGAAAAACCAACTTGGTAGTTCCAACTTGCTGGCCACTTGAGTGAACCTCCTTGGAAATGGATCTCCTGGCCGTGGTCCATCACTTGGAAGACTGGAACTACAGCTAAAACCCAACAGAGAGCATCCTGGGAGAGCTTGAGTCAGAACTGCCCAACCACTTTGCTTCTGCGTCCTTGGTCTACAGAACTGGGGGAGATAATGCATGGGTCTTGTTGCTCTAAGCCACTACATGCCAGGTTAGTTGTCATACAGCATTAGACACTTGAAACAGTTCTCCTGCTGTCCTTCCTGCTGGGAAAGATGCTCTTGTCTCTGAGGCAGGGGCAGACAGTGGCGATGTTGGAGATCTGTCTTCTTATGGCTGGTGTTATTGTTCCGCTTCACGTGTTGTGCTGTGCTTAGCTGCTCAGTCATGTCTGACTCTTTGCGACCCCCCGGACTGCATTCTGCCAGGCTCCTCTGTCCATGCAATCCTCCAGGCAAGAATTCTGGGCTGGGTTGCCATACCCTCCTCCAGGGGATCTTCCCAACCCAGGGATCAAACCCAGGTCTCCCACATTGCAGGCAGATTCTTTACTGATTGAGTCACCAGGGAAGCCCATTCTGCTTCATTGGTTCAGTTCAGTTGCTCAGTCGTGTCCGACTCTTTGCAACCCCATGGACTGCAGCACGCCAAGCTTCCCTATCCGTCACCAACCCCTGGAACTTGCTCAAACTCATGTCTATAGAGTCAGTGATGCCATCCAGCCATCTCATNAAGATGCTCTTGTCTCTGAGGCAGGGGCAGACAGTGGCGATGTTGGAGATCTGTCTTCTTATGGCTGGTGTTATTGTTCCGCTTCACGTGTTGTGCTGTGCTTAGCTGCTCAGTCATGTCTGACTCTTTGCGACCCCCCGGACTGCATTCTGCCAGGCTCCTCTGTCCATGCAATCCTCCAGGCAAGAATTCTGGGCTGGGTTGCCATACCCTCCTCCAGGGGATCTTCCCAACCCAGGGATCAAACCCAGGTCTCCCACAGTGCAGGCAGATTCTTTACTGATTGAGTCACCAGGGAAGCCCATTCTGCTTCATTGGTTCAGTTCAGTTGCTCAGTCGTGTCCGACTTTTTGCAACCCCATGGACTGCAGCACGCCAAGCTTCCCTGTCCGTCACCAACCCCTGGAACTTGCTCAAACTCATGTCTATAGAGTCAGTGATGCCATCCAAGCATCTCATCCTCTGTTGTCCCCTTCTCCTCCCACCTTCAATCTTTCCCAGCATCAGGGTCTTTTCCAATGAGTCAGCTCTTCACATCAGCTGGCCAAAGTATTGGAGTTTTAGCTTCAGCATCAGTCCTCCCAATGAATATTTAGGACTGATTTCCTTTAGGATGGACTGGTTGGATGTCCTTTCAGTCCAAGGGACTCTCAAGAGTCTTCTCCAACACCACAATTCAAAAGCATCAATTGTTCGGAGCTCAGCTTTCTTTATAGTCCAACTTTCCCGTCCATACATGACTACTGGAAAACCATAGCTTTGACTAGATGGACCTTTGTTTGTAAAGTAATGTCTCTGCTTTTTAATATGCTGTCCAGGTTGGTCATAGCTTTTCTTCCAAGGAGCAAGCATCTTTTAATTTCATGGTAGCAGTTCTGCTTCATAGCAGCACTCAGTTCTTCACTTAGTAGAATTCCTCTTGGGCTCCAGTAGATAATGGAACATTATTTCTGGTTTTCAGTATTATTGCATTTTTAGTTCTCCAGGGTATATTTTCAAAAGTATTTCAATGGGGAAGGTGGATAAGGATGAATCAAGTACTGTTATTTTGCTGTTCTTTTAACCAGGAAATCAAAAATTTATAGCTGCCCCCAAATTCTTGATTATGCATCTCATCAGTACATGTTTTTTGACAACATATGTTTCCTGCATGGCACAGTGGTAAAGAATCTTCCTGTCACATATAGGAGACGTGGGTTCGATCCCTGGGTCAGGAAGATCCCCTGGAGAAGGAAATGACAAACTACTCCAGTATTTTTGAATGGAAAATTCCAAGAACAGAGAAGCCTGGTGGACTATTGTTCGTGGGGTCACAGAGTAGTACATGACTGAGCACACAACACTCCAAAATATTTCTTCTTTGTTCCTTCATTTATTAGTTACAAGTGCCATTGTATTTCTGTATCATATGTTATAAAGCATACAAAATATACATTCAGAAAATATGAGATAAAAACAAACAGAAATAAGAGTTCTAATATTTTCTTTTTCTTTCCTAGTGGTTTTCTTGGTCACTGCTGGTAAGTGTGTCCCTTCTTCCACTTTGGAGACCACTGGTCTCCGATATGGTTAGCTTTTTGCCTTTTCATATTATCTGCATGATCTATTAAGGGCAGAGATTGTGCCTTATTTATGATTAATCCATCATTAATCCATGATTATAAGATTACTGCTCTATTTGTGCTTCTCACAATACAGAATGAATGAATGAATGAGCAAATACATGAATACATGATTGGATGGAGAAATGACATCTGTGTTTCAGTATGATACTAAAAGCAAAGAAAACAAAAACTGATATGTTAATTTTTAAAAAAAATTTAAAAAGTAATATTAAAAGTGATATATATATTAAGTAGATGAGACTTAAGCATACTCTCAGTGGTTAAGATTTTTTTTTAATCTTAAATTTATTTGTTTTTAATTGGAGGATAATTACTTCACAATGTTCTGTTAGTTTCTGCTGTACAACAACGTGGATGAGCTATAAATGTACATATATCCTGGGCTGCCCGGGTGGCTGAATAGTAAAGAATCTGCCGGCCAGTGCAGGAGATGCAGGTTCGATCCCTGGGTCAGGAAGATCCCCTGGAGAAAGGAATGGCAACCCACTCCAGTGTTCTTGCCTGGAAAATCCCGTGGACAGAGGAGCCTGAAAGGTTACAGTCCATGGGGTCACAAAGAGCTGGACACAACTGAAGCAACTAGAGAACAGTAACATAGATATATCCTCTCCGTCTTGAGCCTCCTTCTGCCTCTGCCATCCTGCCCAGTGGTTAGGGTCTAAACCTGGGTGTGCTTGATTCCAAAACCATGTTTACCACTTAACCTCCTACGAATTCCAGAGCCCCTCTCTTCCGCAGTCAGAGAATCACCTTTGTACCAGACACACCCTGGGAGGAAAGTTCCTGGGTTTATTTCTAAGACAAACTGTGTTCTGTTTTCCCTACCCATCCCAACCCCCACACTGACATCCACAGGTCCCCAAGTCACACCCCCTCACACAACAGTTCTCTCCTTCTCTTCAAGCTGTCTTCCAGGCCTGGCTCTCTGGCAAATTGCCATCACCCGTGAAGCCCTTTCTAGTGAGTACATATGTAGGGGAGGATTTTCCTTCACTAGCTTGCCTCGCCAGGACACATGCTGTCTGGATTTCTGTCTCCTCGCATTTCCTGGAGTGAGGACTTGGGGCAGACACAACCATAACCAGCTTGTCGACTCTCTTTGTTCGGCTGGGCGTCTCTCGACCGTGTCAGTCGACCTGGCTCTTTATCCCCATTTAGGCTTCAGACAGCCCTAGCGCATTAGACCCAGCGCTGCCATTCCCCTCTGCAGCCCCATTCTCCACGCCACTGGCTTTTCCCCGCCAGGCGTTATGCAAGAAACTGGGAACCCAGAAGAAGGTAAGGAAGGGGCAGTTTTTCTGAGCATATACAGCTTGGTTCTCTCTGTCTGTCTTTCTGTGTGCGTACGCATGGACGCACTCAACGAGTAATAGACGGATACACAGCTGAATTTAGAAAGTCTTAGCTTGCTCTCCAGATTCTCTCATTGTTGCTGCACCTTGGCCATGACAGCTCAGTTGGGGCCAGTGGGTGGGAGTTCTTGGGGTTATAAACAATTACTGAATTGGCAAAAAAAATTCAGATGGTCTTATGGAAAAACCCAAATGAACCTTTTGGCCAACCCATACAATGTAGTATTATAGTTGACCTGCCTTTGGTTGCCCTGAACCTTTGAGTGCCTTTGGGGTGGGTTAGTTTAGACCCCCAAATCTTCGTGGCTTAAAATAATAAAATTTATTTCTCATTAGTGCTGTGTGTCCATCAGGGGACATCTAGGGGGCTGGGGTCCGAGTCACTCTAGGACTTGGGCTGATAGAGAGGCCACATTTTGCCAGCGACCCTGGTGGAGGACGGTGAAAAAGCAGGTACATCTTACACAGATCACAATAAGACATTACCCAGAAGCACTCGGCCTCTTTTCCTGTTCCAGTGGCCAGAGCAAGTCACATGGGCATGACCATTTCCGAGGGGGGGCAAGGAAGTAAGTATTACCATGTGACCAGGAGAGAGAACTATCATTTATGTGAACATGTATATGTCAATGACCGTCATCATATACTTTCCTGATTTTAGAGAATTTTCTAGTTTCTGAATCCTACTTTTCTTTTTTTTAAAAATAATTTTACTTATTCATTTTATTTTTGGCTGTGCTGGGTCTTAGGTACTCTGGGGGCTTTTCTCTCATTAAGGTGAGAGGGGGGCTCCTCTCTAGCTGTGATGCCCAGGATTCTGAAGGCAGTGGCTTCTCTTGTGAAGCACGGGCTCTAGGGCACAGAGGCTCAGTAGTTGAAGTTCCCAGGCTCCAGAGCAACTCCCGGGAGGCGTGGCTCCCAGGCTCAATAGCTGTGGCACACAGGCTTGGCTGCTCTGGGATCTTTGGGATCTTCCTGGATCAGGAATTGAACCCACGTCTCCTGCATTGTCAGGCGGATTCTTTACCGCTGAACCACCAGGTCATTCTACTTTTCTAGGATAAAAGTTAGAGATTAACTGTGATGGACAGAGTACTGGCCACCCAAAGAGGTCCATGTCCTCCTCCCTAGGGCCTGTGAATATATATGAAGGAATTTTGCAGATATGACTACATAAAGGATCTTGAGACGGGGAGGTGACCTAGGATTATTCAGGTGGCCCAACATCAGCACAAGGACCCTTACAAGGAAAGAGGGAGGTGGGAGAAGCAGAGCCAGGGAAGCAGACATGAGGACATGAGCAGGGCACAGGCTTGCAGTGATTGATGCAGACAGCCTTGAGTCCAAGAATGCCTGCAGCTCTCAGGGCTGGGGATGGAGGCTTGTACTGGGAGAGGGTCTGTAGGGGTCATTTCTCCCTACAGAGTAATGAGGTGAGCTAATCTCTGTAAGAAGGCTGAATTGGGGTGTGCGATAATATAGTCACTTTGTTTTTAATGTTTACATTCAATCATTTTCTTCTTTTCACCTTACTTAAGACTTGCATGGATTATTTACCCATTAACACTACTTACTACCTACCTTTACCACATACTTCCTTAGTGGCTCAGATGGTAAAAGCGTCTGCCTACAATGCCAGAGACCTGGGTTCGATCCCTGGGTTGGAAAGATCTCCTGGAGAAGGAAATGGCAGCCCACTCCAGTATTCTTGCCTGGGAAATCCCACAGACAGAGAAACCCTGGTGGGTTACAGTCCATGGGGTTGCAAAGAGTTGAACATGACTGAGGGACTGAGCAACAGCGTACCGTATGGGAGATTTGCACTGATACGCTGGTCTCTGATTCGTAGCACAGAGCAGCGTTCATCAGAACTGGTGCTGCCCCCATTTGATGGGCACTGCAGTCTCTTGCTATGTAGCACACATCCACAGAATTCCAGCAGGACAGAGCAATGGGCATCCCCCTCTCCCCCACCATGGATCTTCCTGCTGACAGTATCTATGGGATCCAGGCCGACATGGGCTGGCTCAGATGGTGGCACTCGTTTACTGTGGATCTGACTGCAGCTTGAGCTCAGACGTAGGTCCTGGGCTGAAGGAACAGAAGCTCCCCCAGGTCACAGTAGACCATCAGAGCACGGAAGCGAGTCCACTGGAAGCCCAGTTGTGTTTCACATCTCTGCTCCTATCTTGGCGTGTGGTTAGGCCAAACTAGGGTGTGTAAGTGGGGAGAGATGCAGAGACTATTCCTGGGGTGTGAAGAATTGGACCTAATTCAATCTGTCACAACAGAGAAGGAAATGTCGGTTTGGGAAAATGAGGGTTGTTTTCCTGGATTTCATAGGACTTATGTCTTTTGAGTCAAGGCTCCCTCTCCATTCATTACTCTACACTGTCACCGAGGCAGAGCTCATGAAAAGCTCCAGTAGGTAGCCTTCTGGGCGCCAATGTCTCATTTTGCTCTGACCCTGTCTTTCTATTTCTGGAGGTTTGTCTGTTTTCAAACCACAGTGTTTCAACAATTCAGCTCACCATTTACCCCTCTGGGGAACTCTCTCTTTCCGACCAGTTCCACCCCCGTTTCTGGGATGACACGTCTCTCTCCAGATCTTTGTCTACTCATCTGTAAAGAGAGCCAGTTCTCCCTGTGCGCAGTGGACTCGGAGTCTTTCTGGCAGCAGTTTGCAGGCGACTCCAGTCCCTCCTCTGTGCAGAGCTCCCTTGGCGCTGACAGAAATGCAAACCGTGTCTCAGGCACATTCGGAGCAGGGGACTGCCCACAGAGAGAAGCTGGTTCAGCTTTGGGGGCCCTGGGTTGCTCGGACCCTGCATGAAGCATTGTGTTGTAGGGGTGGCCCTATAAGTGCAGGCTTGTTCCTGGTCTGGGGTCCAGAGTTGCTGAAGACTCTGTATGGTGTTTGGCAGGGCGAAGAGATTTGTTAAGTGGGTGGGGGGTGGCATTTCGAGTATCACTGTTACTGGATTTAGTTCATTTCAATAACATTTCTCGAGCCCTAGCAATGCTCCAGGGCTTCCCTGTTGGCTCAATGGTAAAGAATCTGCCAGAGATGCAGGAGGTACATGAAACGTGAGTTCGATCCCTGGGTGGGGAAGACCCTCTGGAGGAGGAAATGGCAAGCCACTCCTATATTCTTGCCTGAAAAATGCTATGGACTGAGGAGCCTGGTGGGCTACAGTCTGTGGGGTTGCAAAAAAGTCGGATACAACTGAGTGACTGCGTGTACACACACACAGAGCAATGCGCCAGGACATTGGGAACTAAGCTACAGATGTGCCCAGACAGATACAGACCTGGCCTCAAGTCCAGCAGGAGAGATGAGGGTATTAAATACACAGCTACTTTCTCTCCTTCAAGATTGGCAAAGCCCCTGCAAACGATGACAGAAGTGTTGGGGTTATTCTCAAGAGCTTTTGGGCTTTGTCTGAAAAGGATATGCCCTTTTTTCCCATCTCGCTGTAAACAATGAATGGCTGTGTTGTATTGGGAACATTTAGTTCCAACTCCTTGCATTTCCAAAAGGAGAAGGAAAGTCCTGCTTTCCAACAGGGAAAGGTTTGGGAGGAGCACTGCTGATGTTTTTTTCTCTATGCCTGTGACCCACTAATTTCTTTGCATGGAAGAAAAGGTGATTCTGATTCAGTGAATGAATTTGGAGGAAGGAGCTGGGTAGGAAGCGGAGTTCGTGGTGAGTTGTAGGGACTCCAGGGAGAATTAGAGCCTGTTGGCACCTGAAGTTCAAGAAAGGGAAGTGACTCGGCCCCCTCTGTCCTTGTGTCTGGCAGAGACTAGAGGTGAATGCACCTCTCCTGATTCCTGGATACAAAGGAAGGAGAAGCTGGTGGCCGGGGACAGTTGGCGGCTGTGGTGATGGTGGAGAGACGGGTGCGGACCAGGCAGAGTCGAGGAGATGCAGAGACTCTGAGGAGTGATGGGCAGGAACTCAGACATGGTCCAGCCAGGGCCTGAGGCGGGAGGGCTGGAGTGGAGGTTCCCCGGCTCAGGGGAACATCTGGAGCATCTGTGGCTTCGAGAGGGAGCCATGATCACTCATTTGTGCAGCTGGAGTAGTTGTGACCCTGGACATGGCTTCTTCCCAAGCAGCTGTGAACACACAGGAAGACTCTAGGACAAAATTTACAAAGTAGTGGTCTTCGGGCTGAATTTAGCTTCTTGACGTGTTTCGTTGAACCCAGATAAAACTGAAAGCTATAAATTAGCTGAAGGAAAAAAGTGCAGGATTATAAGTCGAAATCTGGATTTTGATTTATTTTCTTAAAAAGCAAAGACTGGGGCATCCCTGGCCCCCATTCCTGATTGGCCATCATCTTCTGGAGCTGAGTGGGGGTCCCTCCTTTTCACTGGTACCCCCCAGTTTGCCAAGGTCTCCATGGGTCTGTCAGATTTGCAGACTCACTCAGCTTCTCTTCCAGGTCACCTGCCTGGATCCATGGGCATTTGGTTTTGCAGCCCCATGTTGCACCTGGGATGCTGGGTTTAGCCTCTCCTGGGTTAGAGATCCTCTTGATATTTTAATGCAAATTAAAGACCTCTCTAGAGAGACACATCTTGCACTTGAAACTTTTGCATAAAATTATAGGTGGTTTCCAGAACCCCTAAACCTGATGAGAACCTGGTTCCTAGGTTGAAGCGCCCTGCTTTGAAAAAAATGGATCCTGCAGTCTCTGAAACGTTAGAAGCACTTTACAGTTTATAAAGCACACCCCCTTTCCCAGGAGAGTTTGCAGCGTCATCACTCTAGCTTCCCAGAGCCCCTCCTTCCACACGCTTGCTTTATACTCCTTGTAGGCGGGTGTAGGGGTCCCCCAGCCTCCTTTACAGATGAAGAGTGGGTCCAGGGATTCTGAGTGATGCCTGCAGAGCCGTGCAGCTGGGAGCTGGAGGGGCTGGCGCTCAGCTCCCCCCACCATTCCTGCTTTGGTCTCCCTTTCCTTCCCACTACCTTCCATTTGCCAGTCAGTTATAAATAGCTTAAAGAAGATTTTATTTCCAGCTTCGAAGTGACATGTGCTGTCAGCAACACCACAAAACATTTCATTGATGTTTTTAAGGGGGGTACGGAAGAGGAAATAAAATTGCTTATTTGCCCAAAGCAATGTTCAGTGAAGTGAAATCCATTGACTCCCCGTGGGACTCTCAGCTTCTCCCAAGTGAATGGATTTTCAAATATGGAACATAGGTGGCCTTCAGGTTGGATGGACACAGCCTGCCTCTCTGATTAATTCGGTGGATGACGTGCTCCAAGGAGGGCTAGGAGTCGGAGATTCCCCCCCATCCCCACCACCTACTTCCTGCCTGGGGAAAACCACAGGGAGAGAGGAGTGAAGGGGAGGCAGCTCCTAACAGTGCTGGGGGCCTTGCCTGGAAGGGGTAAGCAGCGGTTTTTCTGTCTTGCTGCATGTCAGGGTGAAGGCTGGTGGGAGAAAGCGTTCCTCTGAGTCTTCTCAGCATTAGAAGAAATCGCAGCCAGACCTGTGCAATCAAAGAGAAGGGTCCGTGTGAGATGGTGGGGTAATACTAGGTGAGTTTTGATGGTATGGCCAGGGGATCCAGGAATAAGCAACAGGGCTGAGCACCGACATAGAAAAGGGAAAGAGAGTAACCCGGTATTGTTACTGTGCTGAATATGCTAGTTGCTAAGTTGTTTTCTGACTCTTTGCAGCTCCATGGTGGAGAAGGCAATGGCACCCCACTCCAGTACTCTTGCCTGGAGAATCTCATGGACGGGGGAGTCTGGTGGGCTGCCGTCTATGGGGTCACACAGAGTCGGACATGACTGAAGTGACTTAGCAGCCGCAGCAGCTCCATGGACTGTAGCCCGCCAGGCTCCTCTGTCCATGGAATTCTCCAGGCAAGAATACTGGAGTGGGTTGCTATTCCTTTCTCCAGGGGATCTTCCCAACCCAGGGATCGAGCCCGGGTCTCCTGCATTGCAGGCAGATTCTTTACCATCTGAGCCACCAGGGACCAACCCAGTATCATGAATGGGTTGGCCCAAAAGTGCATTTGGGTTTTTCTGTACAATGCAATATGTAAGGAGTGCTGAGAGACACAAGGCCTGGTGCAGAAAGCTGGCAAATAAAGAAGGATGTTTGGGTCTCAAGAACCAAAAAAGCTCTTCCTTGGCCTGAACTAGCAGAAATAGGCAGGAGTCATCCGGTGCTTTACATAATGTGCAGCTCTCGACCTGCCGCTTCAAGACTCTATGAGATGAAAATCCCTCCTGCTGCACGCATTTGGTGGCTGAGAGAATCCGGATGTGAGAGCCTCCATCGTTTACTTGAAGCCACACAGCTGTGGTGCGTGGCGGAGCCAGCAGTTTGGCCCCAGAGTTTATCTTTTTAACCTCTTTGCTTTCTTGCCTCAGCGAGCTGAGCTTGGAATAGAGAAAGCTCCCATCCCCAGAGGAAAAGAAACCCGGGAGAGAGACAGAGGCAGAGAGAGGCTGTGGGTTGCAGTGTCTGGCTCCAAGTGGGCTCAGGTCGCCTGTCTGAGAAAGAGACCAACAGCTGGACAGAGGAAGCAGCGATGAGAGCCCTGCTGAGAGCTGACCCTCGCTCTGACCCCTCTGGACTCTCTAAAAGCAGAGAAATGAGAGCTGATTTATGTCCTGACCCTTTAACACTACTCTGAAAGCGGGTGGTGACCTTATTTATCTTATTCACAGCTGTGTCCCCACTGGCTTCTCTTGGGTACTCAGAAAAGCCTTGTGGAATTAACGTGGAAAGTGACTGGCCTGGTGTCAGACACCATCATTTAAACTTAGGTTTCTTTGCCCTGAGATGAAGCTGGATGTTCTCATTTCCCTGCGTTCCAGACGGAGAGAATGAATGGAATTTAGGTTCTCCTGTCTGGGTGGAGCAGCACGCTGGGAAACAGCTCTGCTGCACCCATCAAGGCTGGGGGAGAAGCTCACAGCATTTATGATTCAGTTCAACTCAGTGTGCATCTCTTCGGCTCTGAGCATGTACCCAGCATTGTATCTGGTGTCCCAATAATACTAAAGGAACAGAAGACAGGCAGCATCTCAGCCTTTGGGAAGCTTCTCCTACAGACATGGAGGTAAAGTGAACATCTCAAAGCATCTTACTCTTTAAGTGTGAAATGAGCTTGTTTTTATCACATGTATCCTCTTACTACATGGTAAGCTCCTCTCAAAGATAAGACTTTAGGTGCAGTTAACTTATTAGGGATGTGATCCCAGGAAGCACTGGCATGAGAGTGGGAAGGGCCCTGGGGAGGAAGGAAAGTCACAAAAATTGTTTTCACTGGGGACCTCTGAGAGATGGTTTCAGACACACCCCAGAACCATCCCTCTGCAGATCAAGGAGACTGGGGTCTTCATCCGCTGTCTCCCGCCCTGGTTGGTCCTTGATGACTCCTGGACACTGAGTCCCTGGCACGTCTAGACTTCCTCTTGGCCAGAGCACATCCTTAGGTAGAGAGATGAAGGGAACACAGGGTGGGTGCATGGGGACAGTTAACAGGAGGTCCCCCCAGTAGACTGAGGGGATTTCAGGCAGGGACCATTTAGATAGGAATACTTAGCTCCAGGTCCCGCGCGTCTGACACACAGAGTACTGCATAGAAAGTGCTCAGTGTGTATCCATGGATGAATTCAAAACCACCCATGTAAGTGGGAATGAGAGATAAAAGACAAAAGCAAAGTGACAGCATTTTGTTGGTAAATTAGAGAGATGGAAACTCCACTTCACTGCAAGCCAAGATTTAGATGGTCCTCATAGCCTCTTATTTATGAAGTTTGGGTTTCCCTTTCACCTCTCAGTGAAATTGGGAAGGCTTGCTGGCCCTAAATAGTAATGAATTTGGGGCTGTGTTCTGCCTCCTGGCATGAAGTGCTTAATGAATGTTCCCATCTTTCTACAGGGAAATCTCTCTCTGCTAATTGCTGTCATCATCCATCAAGATCACCGACAGAGCAGCATTCCCGCCAGAGAGGCCCTGGGACCCAGGTGAGCTCCAGGACCAGGAAGCGACGGGCCCATACGGGGCTGCACCTGCTAGGCGTCTCCACTAGGAGGCGCCAAGGAGGCACACGCAGCCGGAGTCTGGACCAACCTCTCAGGCTGTGTACCTGGGGGTCACTGGCCCTGGAACTACCAAGCCACCTACCCTGGGGACCTGGGGGTGGCTGAGCCATGCGGTGCAGGATTCCTTCAACCTTTTAATCAGACCAGCCCCCCTTTATCTCTTTTATACCTCAAATCAGATTTTGTCAAAGAAGTCCTACTAATTTAAAAAGAAAGATTTGAAAACCACACATCTAGGCAATGGCACCCCACTCCAGTACTCTTGCCTGGAAAATCCCATGGGCGGAGGAGCCTGGTGGGCTGCAGTCCATGGGGTCTCAAAGAGTCAGACATGACTGAACGGCTTCACTTTCACTTTTCACTTTCATGCACTGGAGAAGGAAATGGCAACCCACTCCAATGTTCTTGCCTGGAGAATCCCAGGGACGGGGGAGCCTGGTGGGCTGCCGTCTACGGGGTCGCACAGAGTCAGATACGACTGAAGCGACTTAACAGCTTAGCAGCAGTCCAACTGTTACCTTTAACAGGTGAACTGACACAGTCCGGAGGCCAGGCGAGGAGGGACGTGCTACAAAGTCAAAGAGAAAGTCAGGTTCAGACCTGGGACACGAGCCCAGGTCTCCTGATTGCAAAGACAGCGTTTCTGGATTTTTGTTTGTTTTTAATTCTCTACATCCCACCTCCATCTGTTTTATACTTTAATGAATGTTCAAGCACCCGCCCCATGTGTCTACCTTGGAGGCTGTAAGAGAGAAAGAGTAGGGGGGATGGAGCATCCAGAGAGCAGGGAAGGTCACACATGCTGGTCACTGGTTGGGAACTTCACAGACTTACTCTTGTTTATGGATTTATTATTGGAGCATGATTGCTTTACAAAATTGTGTTAGTTTCTGCTGTACAATGAAGTGAATCATATATGCATATATATATTCCCCTTCCTCTTGGTCCTTCCTTCCCCATCCCACCCCTCTAGGTCATCACAGAGTACCGAGCTGAGCTCCCTGTGTTACAGGAGCTTCCCACCAGCTATCTATTTTACACACGGTAGTGTATGCATGTCAGTGCTATTCTCTTAATTCATCCCACCCTCTCCTTTTAACTCTTTTGTATGTAGGTCCACAAAGAAGTCTACAGTGCCATAAATGCGTTCAAGACATGGACATTGCTAGTATGATAATGCAAAGATATGTTATATTATATATAAAAAAAGATAGATTATATTCCTAGTTACCCAGAGGTGAAAAACAATTTTTATATAAGCAAGTACCAAATCTCTCGCCAAAGAATATTCAAGACACCTTTTACTTGATAAATGTGTATCTTGTGAAGTTTTTCGGAGTCAGCGTATTAGAACTGGATGGATCCTATCTAAGCCTTATCTTAAAGACGGAGAACCTAAGCTATGCTACTAATAAAGATGAATGCTGGAACACCAAAAGAAAAAAAGAAGAAGAAGATCATTTTGTCTGGCCACAACTGCCCATCCTTCTAGAATGCCCATGAGGTGGCGCAGCACCCAAACGGCATCAGTTAGAAGCAATTAGGTTGGGAATCCTCGCATCTGCTTCTGTACTCTTTTCATTTCCTGCTTCAATGCACGATGCTTCCTGCTTCCATCAGAGGGAACTCACACTTGCGGTCTCCATCACAGGTGCATCCTCTACTGGGTTGGTTCGTGCTCTAAAGTCTCCCGCCTTTGCCATGGACCCAGTAGCTTCAGGTATTTGCCTCTGCTCTCATCACGGGGTCTTGTCTTCAATGTCCGTTGACCTCATCATCACCCACTCTGGTTTCTGCTACCACCATCTGGGCTGAATATGACCCCCACCCACTCCACTACAGCCACTGCTTTGTCAGGTCCTCATCAGCCTCCAAGCTGGCGAGTTCAGGGTCTCTTCCTTGTCATCAAGTCTATTTTCCAGTCACGTGGCTGGTTCCTTTGGCTTCTTGAAGCCAAAGTTTTGCCAGCTGGTTTTGGCTTCGCTCCCACCACTCTCTCTAATGCCCACTCCCGCCTCCCAGCCTGTCTTCACAAAGTCTTCTCTGCTGGATCACCCTCCCCTGCTAGGGGTCCAGATGTTGGATCAGCTGTGGGTTCCCTTTTCTTCTTTACCTGCACACTCTCCTTAGGTGACCTCATCTACTTCCGTGGCTTTAAATACCATCTTCGTGATAATGACTTCCAAATGTGTATCTCCAGCACTAACACCCTAAAGCTGCAGACTCATATATCCTGCTAACTTGACATTTCCACTTAGGTGACTAATAGGTATCTCAACTTAATACATTAAAAAAAGAATAGGTTTAATTTTCTCACCTTACCGCCAAAGTTGTTCCTCCCTTACTGTTTGCCATATTGGTAAATGTCACCACTTTTTCCCCAGTGGCTCAGGCTCAAGCCTGGGAACCATCTTTAGTTCATCTAAGCATTTCACCCCAACATCCAGCCCATAAGTGAGCCTTGTGGGGGCTCTTCTTAAGAGAGACTCTGGATCTGTTCACCTCTCTCCATCTCCCGTGCTGCTCTGAGCGCCCCCAACTCCACCATTTCTTCCTTTAGCATTTGTAACAGTCTCCTAACAGTTCTCTGTGCTACCTGTATTGCTTCTTAGAATTTTGTCTTTACATAGAACACTGAGTGTTCTTTGAAAATTGTAAATCAGATCTCGTCACTTATCTATGCAAGGACCTTCAAAAATTCCCACTTGCATTTAAATTTAAGCTATTTGCCATGCCTAACAAGTTGTTATGTGAGCTGGCCCCATCTAGTTTTTTTTTCTTCTTTTTTTTGTAGGCAAAGGAGTTCATTTTATTTTTTAATATTTATTTTTTTGGCTGTACCAGGTCTTAGTTGCAGTTTGCAGGATCTTCTTTTTTAGTTGAAGTATGCTGGATCTTTGGTTGTGGCATTCAGACACTTAATTGTGGCATGTGGGGCCTAGCTCTCTGACCAGGGACTGAACCCGGCCCCCATGCATTGGGAGCTAAGTGTCTTAGTCTTAGCCACTGGACTACCAGGGAAATCTCCCTCCAGTCCCCCAATCCTACCTTTGACCTCATATCATATTGCACTTGACTTCTCTGAATATATTTGCCCCCTTTGGTGTTTTTCCTTCCTTCTCTTCTTCCTCTCCTTTCTTTCCTTCCTTTCTTCTTTCCTTTCCTCTTCCCTCCCTCCTCTAAACATCAAGTCCATTTCTTCCTGACAACCTGTGTTGATTTTCTCTTGCCCTGTAATAAATGGGCAGAGGCTTACACTTTAGCACATATAGTTGGCTGTTCTCTCTTCTCAATTTGTCATGGGGCATCAGCCGTCTGGGGGTGTGGGGTGGGGAACAGGGGACAGCTTAACAAAAGGACCTGAGAAGGAGCAGAATAAAGCCATCCAGACCCTTTTTCCTTGCAGCAGAAGTCACACACCATGACTGATCAGGAGCCGGAAGTCCTGAGGCTGCTGAGGACAAAAGGAAATATAAATGTTACATAAAGATAATAGCACCGATCTGAAAGCTCCGCAGTGAGGAGTCGCTCTTACCCTGTAATTGGCACCAGGCTGTGTCAGTGCCGGGGGCAGGGAGTCACTTTGGAGGGCCTGATGGAGGAGGGACGTGATGGCCCTGGGGGTCCTTGCATGTGGGTCAGTCTGCAACAGGACACAGGGCCAACTTTGCTGCCGGCAGAGCTTCATGTTGCCTGCTGGCAGGACAAGAGACAGCATGGATGTGAGGAGGAAGTGGGGAGGGTGACAGGCCCCCAGCTGGTGCCCTCTGTGGTCAGGTCACCCAGTTCTCAGCACCAGTCATGCTGGACAACTTGCAGTCTTGCGATAAGACCAGCTTTTGCTGACCACTGATCTGGAAAATATTTTTTCTTCCCTTCTCTGCGGATAAGGCCCATGGATTCTTTCAGCCTCAACCCAGATAATATATCTTTCAGAAAGTGTTCTCTGATATCTCTCCTCCAGATTTGGAGAAGTGCCTCTGTACCCTCTCTGAGCCTCCAGAGCTTCCTTCTCTTGTGAAAAGTTTCAGTTTTGGAGCTGAAAGCAAAAAGTGCACTCAGAAGAGATCTGCAGAGTTGGGCCACACAGACAGACCCTGGTCTCCTATGGGTGGGTCAGAAAATTGAGAAGGAGATACACGCTTTACTCCCTTTATAGGTGTGAGATGCAAAATGTTGAATAAATGTAAAGAAACACAGACCTAGAAGGTGGGGAAGAGTGTTAGAGTCATGGCTCTTTTATTTCTGCCCATGTACCTGGGCAAAGTGATTAATCTGAGTCCCAGTTCCTCATCAGTAAAGTGAGGACAAACACATGTGCCTGCCTGGGCTGCTGTGAGCATTAAATCAGATTAAGAGCTGTGTAAACTGATGTTTAAACTTTGGGTGTCACTGTTTTCTAAATAGAGGACATCCTGTGATGCTAGTGACTGTTTCTGGGGGAGCTGCTGGGTGAAGGGATGTATCCTGATTTGCTGTTTAGTTGCTCAGTCGTGTCCGACTCTTTGCCAACCCATGGAGTGTAGCCTGCCAGGCGCCTGTGTCCATGGGATTCTCCAGGCAAGAATACAGGAGTGGTTGCCATTTCCTTCTCTAGTCCTGATTTGGGGGAGACTCAAGCAAGCACAGGGTAGTGGTGAAAAGAGAGGTAGAATAGCTCCTGTGTTCTAGAGGCTATTATTTTGTTGCATTGTCTTGATAATCCTATGGTCATTACTGTTTCCATTTTGTAAATCTGGTTACTGTGGCTTAACATGTACTGCGGCTTAACATGTTCTGGGTGTGTTCCCTCTTCTCCTGAGACTGAACAGGCTGGACTAGTTCAATGGGTCCCTTGCCTTTTGGCTTCTGGTTGGGTGTGTTGGTGAGGAGGCACAGGGCAGTGGGAGGTGGGAAGAGAGGAAGCTTCTATTGTTTTTGCTGCGGTTGGCTGCATCCCTCTACCGAAAGCCGCATCCCTCTACTGAAGGCTGCATCTCTCTACTGAAGGCTGCATCCCTCTATTGAAGGCCGCATCCCTCTACTGAAGGCCGCATCCCTCTACTGAAGGCTGCATCCCTCTACTGAAGGCCACATCCCTCTACTGAAGGCTGCAACTCCTGTCCATGCAGAGGCTCTTTCCTTCCACTCTTCAAACTTTGGGCTGCTCAGGGTTGCTTCCTGTTATTGATCTTTAGCTTTTCTCAAATCCTACCCTTCCCTTCTGAATAGTTCTCTGTTAAACTCCACCACCAGTTCTCATTCTGAGTGGCTACTTGTTCCCTGCCAGGATGTAGAAACCAAGTAATTGGCCCAAGTTCACATGTCTAGAAGTGATGGGGCCAGAATTGAAGTTCAGTCTCACTTGAAGCTCATTCCACAACACCATGGGACTCATGTCTGTGCTCTGCCGGACAGCCATCAGCAGGCTGATTAGCCAGAGAAGACCACTGTCCCCAAGGGTCTCCCATTCTTGTCTACATCTGACATGCTCTTAGGTGAAATCAGAGTGGGAAAGTCGTCGTTTAGGGGAAAAGAGAGAGGGCCTCAGTGGGACTGCGTGACAGATGGCCTGCCACTCAGAGCCCGTCGTGTCTTGTCTGTTAAGTTCACTCCGTCCTCAGAAGGCTGCTGAGTTCTGGGATGGGCGTTCCCGGGGGTTTACCCAGGGTCGGTCCGACATGCGCATCATCCATCGTAATAGACAGAGGACCCTCACAACCAGCTGATCTTTGCAGTGACGGCCCTGCAGTCAGTGTGGGATGCCCCCTGCCCACCTTGCCTCCATACCTCCACTGGGTGTCCTGGGCTGAGGCATTACCAACAGGCAGAGCTCTGGCCGAGGGAGCTCGGCCTGAGCAGGAAGGCGCAGGGGAGGACAGGAGGGGCCGTGCTGAGCATCTGCTGGGCACTCTCGGGGCTCCTGCCCAAGGTCTCTTGGAGGTCCAGGACCCCCAGGGGCAGGCAGAGCAGCTCAGGAAAGCCCCAGAGGAAGAATGGGGGCCTCGGTGCCTATGTGAACAGATGCATCTGCTCTTCAGGGACGATTCCCTGGAGACACAGAGGAGAACAGGGATATTAAGGGTTTTGGGGAAAGCTACCACCACCTGGCAATATTGGCGAAAATATATCTAGTTTTCTCAGGACAGTTTTTCTCCCCACTTTGAAAGAAACTGGCTTTGATATAAAGCATAAAGTGAGTTTATGTGTATATACAGGGAGGAGATGCAGAGAGGCAGGGGGAGGGGAAAATGGATGGAGAAAGTGGAGATGCCGAGACTGGGAAAGAGCAGAGGGAGAGGCAGGAAGCTGACTGCCCCATCGGGGATGCAGAAGCATGCCGGGAGCCTGAGGATTCGTGCTGAGCTGAGTGCCCTGGGATCCGGGCTGATGGTCCGCGGGGCAGGGGGAAGCCTTGTAGAGGGGCAGGTAAGCCCAGCCCAGGGCGAATTCACTGCTCTCAGCCTCTCCTTTCAATTTATTGAAAGAAAGGGAAGAACCTAGAAGATTTGAGTATTGACAAGATTACCTTCATGCTAAAACAAAAATTGATTTGTGAATTTAATTTCTTTAAGCAGTTTGAAAATGTTATATGCAAAATTAGTTTTTAAAGATGCTTATTCTTTTACTGGGCTTCAGCCAATGAAACTGAGGTAGGAAATGGCAACTTACTCCAATATTCTTGCCTGGAAAATTCCATGACAGAGGAATCTGGCAGGCTACAATCCATGGGGTCTCAAAGAGCTGGACATGACTGAGCACACACATGCACGCACACACATACACTCACACACACAGCACAGCACAGGATTCACTCGAAAAGCACAGGGCTCGCACATGACAAGGTAGAGTCAGGTGTCTCATGCCACCTTGGCGGCCCCTGCGTGGGAAGCCACCCAGGGGACTAGACCCAGCCTGAAGCCCGGTGCTGCCACACAGGCTAGGGGACTTTGGGCTAGTTGCTTGGCTTCTCTTCACTCTCTTTATGATGCCAAACACTGGGCATCATACATGGACATGTTGGGGTGTTGCTGTGAGGAAGGATTGAGACAGCATCTCAAGTGCAAGGTGGGTTAGGGACAGACAGGACACAGATCTGTGTCCCATCTTCTTTGAGGCAATGCTCAGAGGCGTGGTGCTCCACCTGTGATTGGAGGGGGTGCTCTGTGGACCGTTTTTGTCTAGAAGGGGAGGTTTGAGGAGTACAGGCTTCGGGGGTGAAGGCAGTGAGGCTGGAAAAGAAGGGCCTGGTAGGAGTTGGTGACACCTTGTATTTTCCACCTGACTGGTGCTACGCACGGGGCACCGGACCCAGTTACCCCAAAAGCTTGAGCACCCCCGGGTGCATCCCAGGCGTAGGAGTCAATGGATGTCCTTTCTGTTCCTCCTGTTTGAGTCAAGTCTGTGCTTTGTGCAACCGGAGTTTTTCTTATCATTTGGAAATGATGAGAGAGACCAGGAGAGGGTGTGAGATGTCTCTGTGATGAGGGGAACACACGGGGTGAGGGACTGGATCATCAGGAATGTTCATGGAGAGAACCCGTGGAGGAATGGTAGAGAGAGGATGTGCTTCTGGGAAGTTGGAGTGGGTTTCTGATCTTCCTTAGCCCTAGTTGGGGCTCTCTGGGGAAGCCGTTGTGATAGCAGAACCTCAGTGTCCTCATTTGTCTGATGGAGGCAATATCGAAAAACGCGTGCAGTCTGAGGGTCAGAGGAGATACTACGTGTTTCAGCCTCCCCAGTGCCATGCCCCGTCCACAGGCAAGCCCAAACTCACAGGGCTTTTGGCCACTGTGATTTGCCTCCATGCAATATTTGGTGTGTTTCATTTTGTTTTCTTCGATCGTCAGAATGGTGATTAACACTTTACACACTGGGGTTTTATTCACCTCCAAGTTGTCTCATCCGAGTTATCCTTGTTTTCCTTCAATGGATTTTCCTCTGGGTTCAGGTGGCTGCCGTGTTTGGAAAGTGGCCAGGGAGATGTGGAACTCACGTTTTTAAATCATTTTATCTCTTCACGACTTTGTGAACATTTAACTCTGTTTAATGATCTCAGCAGCCCTTTGAGGCTGGGGTTGCTGTTCCCAGTTTTAGATGGGAAACTGAGTTTCTGCAAGGTTCATTGGCTAGCTTTGGGTCATGCAGCTGGCAATCGGTGGAGCCTCAGTGCAAAGCCAGGATGGCAGCGTAGTGAAGCCCAACCTCCCAGCTGGGAGTGAGGGTGGGTGGGGGTGGCTCCACCTATGGCTTCAGCCAAGGAGAGGCCCTGACCAGGGGTGGCGCTGGGGGAGCTGGGAGTGAGACGCTGGGCCTCTCTCTTCCCCCACCAGCATCCTTGGGCCGGTGTCTCGATGCCATGTTTGTGGGGACCTTCCTCCTCCTTCCTCACCTCCACACCTCTCTCCTGCGCCTTCCCTGAGGTGGTGGGACTGGCCCTGTCTCCAGCTAATTAAGACTTCCTTTTCTTGATTTAAACACCGGCAAAGCCACCTCCTCTTCCTCCCACCTCTCTGAGGGCTCCTCAGAAGCAGTCGAGCTGACAGCTCAGAAGAGAAGGCAACTCAGACAACAGCAAACTTTCTGCGGCAGCTCCCCGAGGGAGCCCGGAGCAGGGCAGCCGTCTCTTCCTGCGGGAACTCCAAGCACTCCCAGTTGTGTTCTGTTTTTAAAGAAAAGGGTTTAAACAAGCCCCCATATATCCTCTTATTAAATGGAATAAAATTATAAGCGGATCTACTTCCCTGGGGGGATATGTTGGTGGAGTCTTTCCTGCACTACTCATATTGGTATCCTTTTTCTAGACTGGGAAACTGCCTCTCTCTATATATACATATATATATGTATGTATATAAATCTATTTAACATATATATGATTAAATGGAAAAATGAAAATGTTAGTCACTCAGTCATATCTGACTCTTTGTGACCCCATGAATTGTAGCCCGCCAGGCTCCTCTGTCCATGGACTTCTCTAGGCAAGAACACTGGAGTGGGTAGCCATTCCCTTCTCCAGGAGATCTTTCTGACCCATGGATTGAACCCAGATCTCTGGCTTTGCAGGTAGATTCTTTACCGTCTGAGGCACCAGGGAAGCCCGTGTGTGTGTGTGTGTGTGTAATATCACCAACTATGCACTGGGCATTGTGCCAGATATTAGGCTCATGAAGACGAACAAGATTCAATTCCTGCCTTTAAGGAGGTCACGGCTCATGGCGGGTGAGATGAGAGACAGTACGTAAATGGGAACTTGTAGTGAAGGATGTAGGTTGATTTAAAAATTTTTTAATTGGGGTAAAAAAGATGTAACACACAGCTTATTGTCTAAACCGTTTTAGTGTGTACAGTGCAGCAGTCTTACATATATTCACATGGTTGCACAGTGATGCTCGAGAACTTTACCATCTTGCAAAACTGCAACTCTACCTGTTAAATTATGACTTCTCGGAGCCCTCTTCCCCCAATCCCTGGCAACCACCATACCATTCTATCGTCTGAGTCTATGGGTTTGACTCCTTTAGAAACCTCATCAAAGTGAAATCAACAGTATTTGTCCTTTTTATTTGACTTGTTTCACTTGGCATAATTCAAAATTCATCCATGTTGTAGCACACGATAGGGTTTCCTTCCTTTTTAAAGATGAACAATATCCCACCAAATGTATATACCAATTTTTCATTCATTCATTCACAAATCCATCCTTCCATCCAGAAATAGAAACTATTTTTATCTTCATTTTTCAGATGAGGACCCTGACTCAGACAGAGGATAAGGATAAATCAAAAATAATTTGCCCAAGGGAGGAGGCTGGATTTGAACCCATGAGGACAGGTTTTAAGTTCATTCTGTCTACGCTGATTTTCCTGGAGCTATGTAGAAGAATATATGGCACATATAAAGAGTCTGACAAATATCAGAGAGTTAATTGAAGATCAAGGCAAAACCTAATCAGATTTAGCGCTGTTGGATGTAGCACATAAAGGAGTTTTGGGGTCCAGGGGGGCTCCTCACCTTCTTGCCTGGTGATGAAGGTGTTTGCGGAGCCATCCATTGAGGCAGAGTAGTAGAAGGAAGGAGAAATCTGAGGGGCAGGTAAGGAACTCAGTGTTAGACACTTTGATTTAAAGATGTCTGTGGACCACCTGTGTGGAGACGTCCAGCAAATTATTGAGTAAATAAAGAAAAATGAGGTATAGTTTTCTCCCTTCAGGATGCTCACAGAAGTATCAGAGAGATAATCAGAATTCAGTGCACAATAAAGCTGGGAAGAGAAGAGGGGGAAGGATGAGAGCAGGTAGAACAAGGCTCGTCTTTTGTATAATCTTTTATCATCCGACCTCGACGCTCTTTCACGGTGTTGGGAAAGAAGTGGAGTCATCGATCAGACTTGGGGAAGTTATTCTGGTCTTGACACTTAAGCAGCGGGGTGTCTGGAAGTGAATCTATTCTGGTTAATAGTTCTTCCCAATTGTTTTCCCAATTAGGTGATGTTTCAGCTCTCTGTCATCCTGGATTTTCTTATATTTTTTGAAATGGAGACTGTTTATGATAAGCTGCTTTCCTTAGAGATGCTGTTCACCTCCCTCCTAGCTGATGTCCACGTGATTTTGGAGGTCAGGTGTCCACTTAAGATGGATACAGGGGTAGACCCGAGGTATGCATTGAGACACCTTTGTGCCTCAAATGGTCTTTTAGGGTCACATGGTTAGGCAATAGCTGTCACAAGAAATTTTGAGCTCCTAAGAGAAGAAAGACCTTTGAGGATAAACGCTTCTGAAATGAGGGTGAAGACTGAAGTGGAGTGTTTACTGCTTCTATCATTTCTGACTATATTATCCTCCATCCTTGTCCAGGGAGGTAGGTTTCTATGATGGAGATTTTGAAAGTGGGTGAGGATGCGGGATGGTTACAATCATTTGGTTAACATGGACTATTCCTGAGAACTAGGCTTGAGGGACTCATATTTCTGCCTTTGTTTTGGTCCCTTACCTCTAGAAAGATTGAAAATTCTCCCAGATTACTCCAAATACTGACGAGTATTTACCTTCCTGCATCATCCTTAGAATCTGAGGCACATGCTGTCATAGACGGGGATAACACTTCCACCACTGTACATGGTTCCCGTTTTGGTCACTTTGAAACTTGTGGGGTCTCAACTGCTGTTTATCTCATTTTATTGAGAAAGAAATTGGATATTCACCGTGATAAGACTTCTCCAAGATGATACAGCTGGTAGAGGCAGAATCAGAACTGGTTTCTAGATTTCTTGATTCTTGGTCCAAAGCTTGTTGCTCTCACACCCTCGCACTGGGGGTAGGAGGGTGGCGTCATTAACAAAGCCCTTCCTCCCCTTCATGTCTTCATCTTTCTCCTTCCTTGACTTTAGTCGCTTATTAAGCTGAGTAGATAGGGCAAGTGTCTGACACTCAGTGCGGTGCGTGAAAATCATAGGGATCTCTTCCTATGAACTCACAAAAATCCACTTGACATGACGATGAGCCTGACATGTGGGTGGGTGACATGATCACACGTGACAAGGCACATCTGGTTGCTGCCCTGATAATCAAGTGGGAAGGCGAAAAAGAGAGACTGCTGCAAAGGAAGGCAGAAGACCCAAACCCCGGGCTCGTGTCTTCCTCCTTGTAACTCTATTTGTGAGCCGAGTGACTTCCCTGGGGATCAGTGTCCTTGTCTGTCAATTAGGAAAGGCACCCTGCCTGTCCCTGTAAGGCGGGAAGAACCGGGTGATCTGTCAGCCTCCATACAACTCTAAAGCAGTGCTGTAATTACCCGAGTGCACTTGAACCTGAAGCCTGATATATAATTGCTTCTCTCTCTCTATGAAATATGATGAGTAGCTTGCTCGTTTTTTTCCCCCACTAGGGAACAGCCGTTATCTTAGGGGGCATTTGGTTTGGTTTTTAATCACGCACAGGTGTTGTAAGATTCTGGCAGAATAGTACCTCTTTAGGTGCCCCTTCACAACCTCTGCATGTAGAGACGAAGATAAGATTATTTACACCCCATTCCATTATTCACAGCCTCTTGGAATGTAGCATTAAATAATTCAGAGCCCATACAAGCTTGAGGATTGATGGTGAGGCTGATGGTTTTTGCAGATACAGTGTGCAGCAGCTGTAGAAAAGTCCAGCTTCTGGTGCAAATGCACGTGAGGACAATTACCGGGTAACTACATACTTGTCAGGACCTTGGAGTGATGCCTTCTAGCTGGTCTAAAAATGACTCCAGATCAGAGAGGGTGGGGAGCCTTGTCTCTGGTGTGAAATCCCCACCATCCAGCCACCTTCTCATCTGAAGCTCCTTGAGGGCCTTAGAATTACATCCCTCCACCCCAACCCAGCATAGATCCAGCCCCACAGTAAGTGCTTGATGAATTTTGAAACAGTAAACGGTCTTCCTTTCTCAGCTGCCTGTTTCTGCTACGACAGATTCAGAACAAGTAAAGCCACTGGGTATTGGGAGGCTGTGTCCCAGTTCTTCAGCTTACTAGCCTAGTGATTTTACAAACAATAGGGAGCTATAGAGAAAGAAGAGATGGTGGTTTAGTCGCTGAGTCATGTCTGACTCTTGTGATCCCATGGATTGTAGCCTGCCAGCCTCCTCTGTCCTCTGCCAGGAGATTTTCCAGGTAAGAATGCTGGAGTGGGTTGCCATTTCCTTCTCCAGGGGATCTTCCTGACCCAGGGATCAAACCTGGGTCTCCTGCATGGCAGGAAAATTCTTTACCAGCTGAGTCACCAGGGAAGCCCTGAGAGAAGAGGAGAGAGAGAGGACGTGGAAACTGAGCCGCGAGAAGTCGAGAGCTGGGAGGATACGAAGAGGGTAGAGCTTCAGGTGGAAAGTGTGGTGGGTGTGACATCAAGCAGTGTGGCATTTGAGGAGAAAGAGTCTTGGGAAGTGACCACTGGGTCTGACCTCGTAAATGAGGCTTCTTTCTGCAGCACTACACCAAGGCAGGCACGTGGGCAGCAGGCTGTTCAGACCTACTTGGCCACTTAGATGTCTGGCCTCTTGCTCCCGGCAGTTGGCTCCTGAGTTCCCAGCCCGAACCGCTGAGTTTTAGATCAGCGAGACGGCTTCTGATACCTACTCCTGGCCCTGCCTACCATGCTCAGACAGGCCGACTCTCCTCTGGACCCCAGAGCTCTGGTCCAGTCTCTGTTCACCTCTGAATTGGCTCTTGATTTCAGAGCTGCCAGCAACTCTGGATAGGAGGAACTGTTTCCTTGTCAGCCTCCCAGCCCCATGGAATCTTCCATAGACAGGATGTTTTCAGGGTTCAGATGAGCATTCCTGGTGACCTCTCAAAGGGAAATTGAGGCAAATCCTCAGTGTGCTAGATGTGAAGTAATTAGAAGCACAATAATCAGCAAGCTTAGGTTGCAAGTGGAAGACATTTGGTGAAGGAGCAGGGTCCCAGATGACACGCGGGAGTTGTCAGAACTCTCCTTGCAGGGGAGCAGGACCACACTGATGGCTGTGTGTGAGCAGTGGTCAGGGCAGGCCCGTGCTTTCCTGCAGCCATAAGGAATTTGAGCATCATGGCTAGGATCAAGGGATAAGAAATAAAGGAGCAGTTTGGAGGTACAAAACCCTAGGAATTGGGCTGAGGGGCTAGAAGTGGGTTCTGTCATTAGCAACAGGTAAGACTGAGATGTGATGGAGGCATTTAGAAGAAGGTGGAAGGAAAGACCCTCTGAGGCTGGTTCGGCAGAGAGAGGGACTTTTCAGAGAGTGTTGTTGCCTTGTTGGAATGGGAGGAGGGGGATGGGGAACACATTTGGACAGGTAGGACCTGAAGTTGTGGGTTGAGGGGTTGGGCTGAGACAAGAGATGGAAAACCTTTTCCTGGAACGGGAAAGGAGGATGCTGAGGGGAAAAGGGAGACTAAGGGCCAGCTGTTGATGGCCTAGAGCCCTCGGGATGCTGGCAGAATCTCAGAGAGCAAATTCCTTGGAGATGAGCATGATTTGGGGATCAGGAAAGGCTTGACTATGTGGGATCACTTAGTGATATGGGATCACGAAGAAGCTGGGGAGTCAGGCAGGGAAGCGAACATCGCTCACCTGGATTCGCACATCAGTGGAGTTCCTGTGATGTTTCAGGCACTTGCCATTGGCTCTTTTCCTCCTCAGAACACTATGCTATGGGGAAGGTATTTCTCATCCCCATTTTGGAGAAGTCATGGAGGTTCAGAGAGGTTAATTCACATCCCCAGCCGCAAGTGACTGAGATGGGATTCTAATCTCAGCCTTTCTGATTATGATGACCATGATCTTTCTATTTTGTCCATGGTAAGGCAAGTGGGCACATTGAGATCATGATTTATGATAAACTCCATTTAAGAGCACGGTCTAGCTTCTGTATAATAAGAATCATGACAGTTATAAGCACATTATCAGTTCTACCTGGATGGCTTTCCACTGCTTGCCATTTACTTGTTTCACCAGATTCTGATCTTTATACCATTAATTACCACGGGATGTTTGGTGTGGATACTACTGTCCTGTTAGCAGGTGAACATAAAACTGACCGGAGAGGCCCAGGACCCCCTGGGAAGTCGGTCCCCTGGTTGTGGCTGGAACCAGATTTCTTCTATGATTTCATTCAGGTCTCTTTGGTCCTCATCCAACTTTGTGTACATTGTTGGGTTTCCTATGCAAACAAGGGACTGATTGAAAGAGTGACTCAGTGATGGTGTGTGACCTGGTATCTCTCCCAGCTCAGGCCTTGCAGTGCAAGGCAGGTGCTGTCATCTGCCTGCATGGGCCCAGACGACAGGAATGACAGCAAGTAGAAGGCCTACTATGTCAGATCTAGAACAGACATTGGCTCATTTAGTTCTCAAAAGAAGGAAACAAATGTGAAAGGTAGATCTTGCTAATAGACCTATTAAAAAATATTTAGTTTTTTATTTTGCTACATCAGGTCTTAGTTATGGCTCTTGGGACCTTTATTCGTGGGCTCTGGAGCACACGGGCTCAGCAGTTGCAGAGGGCAGACTTGGCTGCTCTGCAGCATGCGGGATCTTAGTTCTCCAACAAGGGATTGAACGCCTGTCCCCTGCACTGGCAGGTGGATTCTTAACCACTGGACCACCAGGGATGCCCTAGACCCATTTTACAGGTGAGGAAAAGTGTGTCCCGTGAATGGTGGCACCTGATCTTGTGTGAATCTGAAGCCTCTTCTCTTTCCACGGCCTCCTGATTCTAATCAGGCTCCTTCCAAAATGCTCCCAGGCACTGGACGGAGGGCTGCTTTCAACCACCTGGATGAGAATTGGAACTTCCACCCTCCTGGCTCTCAGAATCCTGCTTCCTCTGACTGAATGCTTATCAAACTGATCGCAATGGTTGATTTCATTGCTTTTCCTTCTTGCTAGATTTTGTAGATTCTATGGGGGCAGGAAGAGGTTCATTTTGCTGACCATGAATTCCATGTGTCTGGCACATTACCAGTCCCCAATAAATACACATTGAATGGATAACTCCCATTTACAACCAGGGGATCTCCAATCCCAGGATGGTAATAAAATGCAAAGTTGGGATTCAAATCCATTCTCTGCTTCTGAGTTGGCTCACGTTTCACTTTTTAGAGATTTAGAGAAGGGTGGTGGTGGTGGTGGTGTGTGTGTGGTGGGGGAGGAGGAAGCCTAGGTGGGGAATAAATAATTAAATTAAAACGTCTCGGGGAGACTGTATCAGTGCATGTGTGAAGGTGTCTCTCATGCTGACGAGGAGAATTTCTGCCAGTGCTGCTGTGCAGGTGGACATGCAATTCCCAGACTGTGTGCAGGAGAGAGGAAGCCAGTGATGTGAAATATCACAGCCACTGGTGCTATCTGATACCTGTTTGCCTAAACGCCTGCTCTCCATAGATGGTAAGCTGCACGAGTTTGCTGGAAACTGATCATCTCTGGCCACACTGGAGTTGGGAGAGCCAGAATGCCAGAGATCCAGATCTAGCCCCTAATTCAAAAGTTGCTTTGTATTCTCTGGACTTTTGTGGTTAGTTATTAACCACCTGCATCACATCGGTGGCAGGTGCATGCCTTGGACTGAATCCTATCTCTCCTGCTTTATGACCCAGGTTAGGTAACTAAGAGCCCACTGATTGGACTCTGGTTGGCAAGATGGGGATTGGAAGGATACCCTCTGTAAAGTTCTGATAGGAACATTAAATTAAATGATAAATGCAGAGTACTCACCCAAGTGCTTGGCTCTTTCCAAGACCTGACTTCATGGGCTTTGGGCTATTTTTAAGGTTCAGATGAAACAATGAATTGAAAACACTTTGCAGAAATTCATAGGTGCTGCAGCTCACCCTGTGCATCAGAGGATCCATCATCAATTACACAGGCGCCCCCCCGCCCCAGAGGATTTTTATAACTAACCATATATTACTTGTCTTCTTTGCTCATAATGACAACCTACTACCTTGCCTCTTTGGGAAACTCCTACTCATCCTTTGACGCCCATAAATGCCACCTCTTCTGTGCAGCCTTCCTTGGTTTCCCAGGTGCTGCTAGCTGTTCAGTCCTCTGCTTCCACAGAGCTTGGTGTAGATGTTCAGACTCATACATGTTACATCATTGTCCCATGAAGAGCTGGTTTGGTGTCAGCTTCTCTACCCCTTGACTCTGAGTTCAGAAGACACAGCTACTTGTATATGTATGTATGTGCACGCTCAGCGGTGTCCGACTGTTTGCTGCCCCATTGACTGTATCCTGCCAGGCTCCACTGTTCATGGAATTTCCCAGGCAAGAATACTGGAGCAGGTTGCCATTTCCTACTCCAGGGGATCCTCCTGACCCAGGGACTGAACCCGTGTTTCTTGCATCCCCTGCACTGGCAGGCAGATTCCTTACCACTAGCACCATCTGGGATGCCCTCCTGTGGCTCCTTGAGGTCTTAGCTAGCCCTGCTCAAGTCTGGAGCCCACACAGGGGTTGGCACACGGCTCGTCTGAAATCTATCCATCCATGCTATCTTGAACTGAAGGTTTGGTGATTCACAGTAGACAAGAAATCATTTGGGAAATTTGAAAATGGTTATCAGATCCTTTGCAAGCCCTGATACAGAAATAACTGGGCTATGTATAGAGATTTAAATTACTAGCTTTCTTCAGTTTTTTAGAAAAACTTTTAATAATGAAAGAAAAGTCACCAGTGGGTTGTGTGGATGTATGCAATTTTTTTTCCTCCAAGAATTTGTTTTCTGCCTCATTAATAGAAACTCTCTCACACAAGGCAAGAAGAATCTATTCCTCTCATTTGCTAGGAAGGACAGTTAATAAATGACTTGTGCTTTATTTTTTCATGGGTGTGGAGTAGATAATTGCTTAAAGCTAAATTTTGGACTGCTAATAATCCAATTAGGGTCTGGGGCATGATTGTTTCTGTGTAACCTCATGCCTTTTACTCTCTGTGATTCTGACTTTCTAAGCTGATTCTCTTGGCAACAGTGTATCTTTCTGGGGGAGAAAGAAGGGCAGCCCTTTGCGGATATTCTCTGCTCAACAGGTAAGAGGTAACACCCAAGGAAACAGAGCAGCAAGGGTAGACATTATTAGAATGATGACTGAGACTTTATGAATATGCAGATACATCGGTGTCTGAAAGAGAATGAAGTCGCTATGAACCTTGACCTGAGTCCAGGGTTTCTTTTCTCCCGTTGCTTACCTCATGGTCAGAAAGCAAATCATCTCTTTTCTGTCTTGTCCTCTGGCCAAATCACCCGGCCAGTGTGGAGGATGAATGATCTGAGTTTTGCTGCAGCTGTGTTGAATTTGTATCTTCCTTTACCAGTCCAAGGGAATGAAAGGAGAAGCAGCAAGGGGCGGTGGAAGAATCCTGAACTGGGTGACAGGACACGTGGATTCCGGCCCTGGTGATGGGCCACTCCATTCACCTCATAAAGCTCCGTGTCCTTGGCTGGGATGGGAGGGAGATGGGTTAGATTCAAGGGTCGTGAACCATTGGCCTAATCTAGCCCTCAGAAATGTCTGCTTGGCCTGCTGCTAAGCTGCTAAGCCACTTCAGTCGTGTCCGACTCTGTGCGACCCCATAGACGGCAGCCCACCAGGCTCCCCCGTCCCTGGGATTCTCCAGGCAAGAACACTGGAGTGGGTTGCCATTTCCTTCTCCAATGCATGAACGCAAAAGGTGAAAGTGAAGTCGCTCAGTCGTGTCCGACTCTTAGCGACCCCATGGACTATAGCCTACCAGGCTCCTCTGTCCATGGGATTTTCCAGGCAAGAGTACTGGAGTGGGGTGCCATTGCCTTCTCCCTGCTTGGCCTATATGGTCCCTAAAATAATCCAAGTTAATTTCCAGAATTTAAAACTCAGAGTAGGCTTTATATGAGCACCCCAGTGTTCACTCAGCACTATTCACAATAGCCAGGACATGAAGCAGCCTAAACGTGCATTGACAGAGGGGCGGATAAAGAAGATGTGGTAACACATATATACAGCAGAATATTACTCAACCATAAAGAAGAAAGAAATAACACCATTTGCAGCAACATGGATGATCCTAGAGATGGTCATACTGAGTGACATAAGTCAGAGAAGGACAAATATCATATGATAACCACTTATATGTGAAATCAAAAAAATGGTACAAATAAATTTATTACAAAACAGAAATAGAATTATAGATGTAGAGAATGATCTTATGGATAACAGCGGGGGAAAGGGGGGATAAATTGGGAGACTGGGATTAACATATACACACTGTTCTGCCCTGTGCTCAGTTGCTCAGTCGTGTCTGACTCTTTGCGACCCCATGGACTGTAGCCCTCCAGGCTCCTCTGTCCATGGGATTCTCCAGGCAAGAATACTGGAGTGGGCTGCCATGCCTTCCTCTAGGGGTTCTTCCTAACCCAGGGATCCCCCATTGCAGGTGGATTTTTTACCAGCTGAGCTACCAGGGAAGCCCCGAGAATCCCAGGGACGGGGGAGCCTGATGGGCTGCCGTCTATGGGGTCGCATGGAATCAGACACAACTGAAGCAACTTAGCAGCAGCAGCAGCAGCAGCAGCAGCATACATAAATAACTAACAAAAACCTGCTGTACAGCACAAGGAACTGTACTCAATGCTCTGTAATGACCTATAGGGGAAAAGAATCTACAAAAGAGTGGAAAAAATATATGTGTGTGTGTGTGTGTGTGTGTGTGTGTGTGTGTGTGTGTATAACTGAATCACTTTATTGTATGCCTGAAACACAACATTGTAAATCAACTATATTTCAAAAAAAATTTTTTTTAATGAAATCTCTACCTTCCATAATGGGAGAAATCTAGAATTCCGGAGTCCACATTTCCACACAAAGCTGAAATTTAGCCGTTCTCTCAATGAGTATCCTTTGTTCACTGCAATCCCCACTTCTCCCTATTGTCTGACTCTAAATTTGTTTCACTCATTTTATTATCTGCCCAGCACCTATAGGCATTTGAGCTTGTGACTCCTGGACTAGAGAATCTTGAATTTTCCATTTAAACGTGTCAGTATCTGGCTAAGACACATGGGACAGTACTAGGTTGCCCTTATTTGAATATCAGTCCCTGATTTATGGCTTCCCTGGTGGCTCAGGGGTAAAGAATCGACCTGCCAATGCAAGAGACATGGTACTGATCCCTAGGGTTGGAAGATCCCCTGGAGAAGGAAACAGCAACCCACTCCAGTATTCTTGCCTGGAGAATTCCATGGACAGAGGAGCCTGGCAGGCTACAGTCCACGGGGTTGCAAAACAATTGGCCATGACTTAGTGTCTAACAACAACAACACAACCCAGTTTTACGGGTGCAGAAAGTGAGCACAGTTGTTGATCATGTCCTTGGTTAAGAGGGTTATAAGCAGTGAAGTCAATAATAAGATTGTGGGGGTCCTAATTCCTATCCAGCATCTCTGAAAGTTATATTTTCTCCTTCATTTATGGAGCCTCGTTGGTCCTGCATGTGCTTACTCCAGGGCAAGCAGATGATCTGGATGCTCAGAGCTGCAATCAAAGAACCTTTAGAATCCACCTGAAATGAGCCTGAGCTATCACTTGACAGACAGAGCCTTCCTTCTTAGAGACGAAACTTGGGATTCGGGTAGATTTCAACTTTGAGGACCCCAACCACTTTGGATATTTAGGGAAAACAGGGTTATTCCTTAAATTCTGAGCACCTGGCAGTTTTGTGAGAGTTGGACTGTGAAGAAGGCTGAGCGCTGAAGAATTAATGCTTTTGAACTGTGGTGTTGGAGAAGACTCTTGAGAGTCCCTTGGACTGCAAGGAGATCCAACCAGTCTATTCTGAAGGAAATCAGTCCTGAAAATTCATTGGAAGGAATGATGCTAAAGCTGAAACTCCAGTACTTTGGCCACCTCATGTGAAGAGTTGACTCACTGGAAAAGACTCTGATGCTGGGAGAGATTAGGGGCAGGAGGAGAAGGGCATGACCCAGGATGAGATGGCTGGATGTCATCACTGACTCGATGGGCGTGAGTCTGAGTGAACTCCGGGAGATGGTGATGGACAGGGGGGCCTGGTGTGCTGCGATTCATGGGGTCGCAAAGAGTCAGACACGACTGAGCGACTGAACTAAACTGAACTGAACTTCACTGTTGATTTTAAAAGTATACTGAAATAGGACTTATTGAGGCCAACAGGGCTTCCCTGGCACTCAGATGGTAAAGAACCTGCCCACAATGTGGGAGACCCAGGTGCAATTGCTGGGTAGGGAAGATCCCCTGGAGAAGGGATTGACAACCCACTCCAGTGTTCATGCCCGGAGAATCCCATGGACAGAGGAGCCTGGTGGGCTACAGTCCATGGGGTCGCCAAAGAGTCAGACATGACTGAGCGGCTAACACTTTCACTTTCACCAGCTCCTGTTACCTGATTTTGTGAACTGTGTGTGAATATTGACTCTGCCCCTTTCTAGCTTTGCAATCTTGGCTTCTTAGTCTGTAACAGAGGACGGTGAGAGCCACTCCCAAGCTCACACTCAGCATGCAGTGATGTGTGACACGTGTGCCACGTGCTTTGTAGGATGAGTGGCTAGTTTTGAGACCCAGTAGTAGGCCCAGCACACAATTTTCCGAACATTCACTCAAGTGCGTGATTTTATCCCTATTTATATTTGCAGAGTGGAGTCTCAGTGGTGATAGACATTTATTGACGCTTACATGGCTAATAAAGATTGGCATTCTGCTTAATTTCAAACCGTATCCTATTTTTCACTACATCCCGGCTATTCCTCCTCATTCTTATCATTGTATTATACTACTGAATCCTGAGTCAACCCAGCATTGAGCCTCGATTTCCTTTTTGCAAAGTGAAAGGACTGAGCCCAAAGAACTTGTGGGCATCTCCCAATCATGAGATTCTATGATCCAGAAAATGAATGTAGAGAAAAAGGACAGCATTAAAAAAATACAAAAACAAAGGCCTTAGCTCCATTTTAGTCCATTGCCAAAGTAGGATCAGATTATTGAAATAATTAGCTGGAGTATAAACAGTTTTTTCCTTTACATTGTATTTTTATTTTCTCTCTGTCCCCACCCCCTCCCAGGAAAGTTCATTTGTGCAGGACAAACACTGGGGCCTAACCAGAAACCCCCCTCTTCCACGGCACCAGTTTTGAGGCAGAAGAGAGTCTGGCACACTGCTATTGATGAGGCTAAACCCAGGGTTAAGGAACAAAAGCTCAGTGCCTTGTATTAGCTGGCAGGAGACAAAAGGGAAGTGACTATAAAAGGGGATTTGAACACATCCTCCGAGTTTCAAAATTAGTCACAAGACCCGCTCCTTTTTCCTTTTCCCAAGGAGATTATTACAGGGCAGCAAAAATCGTCCTCCGTGACTTCTTTTTCCTTCTTTGTCTTTGGAGGTGACAAAGCCAGCTTAGGTGATCCCAGTTTTGATGGTAACATCCCAAGTATTGTAGACTGGGACAATCAAACGTCCTCCTCTTCACTCCATCAGGTCCAGTCATGAGAGAGAGGTTGACCTTGGCCCGTCAAGGGCATCTAGCTTCATCACAGCTTGTTTGATCTGGTGCTTGTTGGCTTGGATGTCTGCAGTAGACGAGCACGCTGCTGTCTTTGATCTTGTTCGTGGCCAACTCCATCATCAGGGGAGTTTGATAACAGAATGATGGCTGAGTTTGTTCCCCCTGGTGGTGTTCTTTTAGACTTGGGCTACCTTGCAAACTGCTAGGTCTTATCTGTTGGAATGTGGGTAACATGTGGGCCTTTTTTTTTTTTTTTTGAGTGGGCGCCCTTTATCACTACTTTCTTGGCTTTCAGACACTTTGCTTTGGCTTCTGATCTGGGGACCAAAAGCTTTCTTCTTTTCTTTTAGCACCATTTGGTGAAAAAGTCTTTTTTTTTCCCCTTTAAAAATAGCTTTTTTTTTTCTCAACAAAAATAAGTCAAAGAAATGAAAGAAAAATAAACAAGTGAAATACTATTTGTGGTAGAAATTTTAGAGAATGTGAAAGTCTAAAAAGTTGTAAGCCTGTCATCAACTCTAAACACTGTTATATTTATAATATATATATGTGCGTTTGTGTGTGTATGTATCCTTCCAATTTTTTTCCTATAATGAATATGTATGTATATATTCTGCTGTATATACAGATTTGTATCTAGATCTTTCACTTAACTTTATGTGTGAACGTTTCTCCCACGTTATTGTGTATTTTAAAAACGACTTTGACGGCTGCACCCTTCATGCATGGATCTGCTGCTTTGTGCTCAATCTTTTGTCTCACATTTAGCTAGTTTGTAATTTTCTGCCATCATAGACGATGCTACCCTGAATTAGCCCAGCAGGTTTAACTTGGCTCACACCGCTGACTATTTGAGCTGGCAGGTGTTTCTTAAGACTTTGAAGTGTGGGGCTGAGTGTCCCATTTGCTTGGACGGAACCTTGACCACCTCCTCGACTCGGTCCTCTCCCTGGTGCTTAGCCCTCTGAAGTCCCAAGCTATCTGGCAAGTGTTTGATGTAGTCCCTCCCAGACCCGCCCCACAGTGTCCCTGCATGCAGTTTCCAGTTTCATCAGTTTAAACTGCCTGTATCGTTTACTTGCCCCATGCTGTCCACACCTCCCTGCCTTTGCTCAGTGCTTCCACAACTTCAGGTGCTCAAGAATCACCTTCACAGTTTTGTCATATTCACAAACCACCTATACCATTATTTTAAAAATTAAAAAAATTTTTTATTTACTTTTGGCTGCACTGGGTTTTTGACACTGTGTGAAGTCTTCCTCTAGTTGCAGCAAGCGGGGGCCACTCTTTAGTTGCAGTGCAGAGGCTTCTCATTGCTTTGGCTTCTTTTTCTACGGAGCACAGGCTCTAGAGTGTGGGCCTCCGTAGCGGCACATGGGCTTAGATGCTCCAAGGCACGTGGACTCTTCCTAGACTGGGGATCAAGCTGGTGTCTCCTGCACTGGCAGGTGGATTCTTAACCACTGGACCACCCAGAAAGCCCGCATCTGTACCACTATTTTGTTAATATTTATTTTAAAGATTGTTACTTAAATATAAGTTTCAACTTAGCTGCAATAGGTACAAAAGCATGGGTTTAATGTACTGGACACATGTATATGCATAATTTTTTCTAGTTCACATGAAAATAAATATATAACTGTTGAAATAAAAAACACAGATTCTTCCCACATGGTCTAAAATTATCTTCTGGGGTAGCACTTCCTCTCTACTTTGGGAATCCTTCCAATAGATCCACCTTCCTATTACATTATTACCGCTTTCCTGATAGACTATTTCCTAGTCATCTGATGAGCCCCAGGTAGACTGCCCTGACCCTGAGTCTGAATTGGAACCATCTTTCCCTGTGGTTCTTCAGTACCTTGTTTTTTTTCCATCATAGCATTCAGAACTCAAAATTGTAATTGTTTACTTATAATCGTTCCCCCTTAAAAAATCCCAAGCATTTATCGAAGTCCTTTTTGTGCCAGGCTCCATGCGAGGGTGTAGGGGTGACCAAAGCAAGCTTGCTGCTCTTGAGGAACTGGTGGCCTGGAGTTGTTTCTGTTTGGCGAACCTAGCAAGCGGCTTCCAGTTTGGACAGGGGCATGAGAGATTCTGGAGAAGGAAATGGCAAACCACTCCAGTATTTTTGCCTGGAGAATTCCATGGACAGAGGAGCCTGGTGAGCTACAATCCATGGGGCTCCAAAGAGTTGGACATGACCTGCAAAGAGTTGGACATGACTGAATGACTGGCACTTCCACGTTTACTATGGGCCAAATTAAAGACAGGATTGGGGAGGCTTCCACATGGAGGTAATGTAACCCTAAGCTGGATTTTAAGAAAGATTAGGTTAGAGAATATCTACTTAACACAAAGGAAGGTGATAAAGAAGCAAGGGCTAAATCAGACAAAACTAAGTTTGATTGGAGCTCTGCCTCTATTGTATAATCCTGGTTAAGTCATTTTGCTCCGTAAACTCTAGTTTCCCTGCCAGGAAAATGAAAATAATATAACAAAGACCTTCCATATAGGGAAATGTGCTCAATATTTTGTAATAACTTGAGCAGGAAAAGATATTGTAAAATAATATATATATGTATATATACACACACAGATATAAAGAATATATATATATATATATATATATATAATAGAATAACTTTGCTGTACACCTG
>SJYQ01000233.1:1416865-1453001 GCA_006410935.1 Redunca redunca | reverse complement strand
ATTTTTAATTTGTTTTATTATTCCTTAACCTTTTATTTTGTATCTGGAGAAGGCAATGGCAACCCACTCCAGTACTCTTGCCTGGAAAATCCCATGGATGAAGGAGCCTGGTAGGCTGCAGTCCATGATGAGTATAGCTGATGAACAATGTTGTGATAGTTTCAGGTGGACAGTGAAGGGACTCAGCCATACGTATACATGTATCCATTCTTCCCCAAACTCCCCTCCCATCCAGGCTGCCACATAACACTGAGCAGAGGTCCCTGTGCTGTGTAGGAGGGCCTTGTTGGTTTTTCATTTTAAATACAGTAGTATGGACAGTTTGAATACTCGCTGAGTGTCAGACACTTTTATCTGGGGTTTGAGTATGCTGAGATAAACAGAATATAATTCCACCAATCTCATCATGTTTGGGGGGTAAGACTTGACAAAAGTACATATAATTCAATGTATAATTCGCTGATGAAGGCTAGTACAGAATGGGCTGTGTGCCCAGGGGGTCAGTGTGAGAGACTCTATGTAAGAGAATCAGGGTGAGCTTTATGGAGGTGGTAATACTTGTTTGGCCTTTTATAGGGAGAAAGACTTTGCCAGCTGGAGAAAGAAGGTAGAGGAGGAAAAAGAAATGCTGGGGGGAGGTAGGGGGGCAGGAAGCACGTGTAAAATATGGAGGTGGGAAAAGATGGGGCATTTGGGCACCGGTGAGAATTTCTCTGCAGCCAACACATATGACGTATGTGAGGGTACATGCGAGCAGTAAGGCCAGGGTGGTCCTTTGGGACCAGAGGCTGTATATGTCTGTCCAGTTGAGGAGTCCTCAGTGCCAGCATGCATCAGAGTTACCCAAGCATTGTTTCAAGAGGCAGACTCCCGGGCCACATTCAGACCTGAGGAATCAACATTGCTGGGTTGGCACCGGTCGGTTGGCACCTACAGCGACAGGCTGTAGAAATCCTCCAGATGAAATGAGATGGGTTGGCGGTTCAGCCAGTGAGGTCAGGGACTTGTCCATCATCACACGGAAAGCAGCAGAAGATTTCCCACTCTGGTCCCTTGGGTGATGATTAGAAACACGGAGGTCGCAGGCTATTGGTCCCAGCGGCCTGCTGGACTCCACAAACTGTCACAAATCCTGATTTTCTTGGAAAGGCAGCGGCTTCCCTTGCTGCCTGGAGCCAAGGGCTGCAGCTGAGTCCAGAAATTGGCATCCTCCCCAGCCTCATCCGTTCCTTAGATAATGACAAATTCCTTTGGCTTGCTCCCCATTATTTCATTGTAAATGAGAAAGTAATAAAGCGAAGCTGCAACTGGACTAATTAAATCAGCCGCTTCTAATCCCATCGATCCAGGGAAAGAGGACTGTGGAGGGCTGGAAGGGAGAGAGGCTTTTGATTTAGAAGAAACCACATACATTTCTGTCACAATGTGGGGGTGGGGGGTGGAGGTGTGTGTGCTGAAGAGCCAGCAAGAAACCTCACAGGATCAGGGATTAGAATTCTGCTGGGAGAGGGGCTCCCATGGCTGGAGGAGGAAGCCTACCCTGCCTGAGAAGGGGCTGATGGGGCTGGAGACAGAAAGATAGGATGCTGGAGGAAAGGCTGGGGGCATGAGCGTCTCAGTCTTTGTTCTGGGGAACAAATGATGGGGGCGGTGTGTGTGTGAAAAATCAGAACTAATGGTGGCAAAAATAAACACATGCATAAATAGCTAGAAATTTTAAAAGAGACCTGCAGAAGTACAGCATGTGTGGTGTTAATGGGCGGGCGGAAGCTCGCTGTTCAGCATGCATTTGGCAGGTGTCTCCCATCCTCTTCCGTGGCAGGCCGCTTTTGTCAGTGGTGTGCATGTGCCCTGGTTCTCCTCCTCCCTCCCATCCCCACCCTGTCCAGCTTTGATCTCCAGCGGGCTTCCCAGGTGGCACTAGTGGTAAAGAACCCGCCTGCCAAAGCAGGAGACATAAGAGACTGGGGTTCAATCCCTGGGTCGGGAAGATCCCCTGGAGTAGGAAATGGTCACCCTCTCCACTATTCTTGCCTGGAGAATCCCCGTGGACAGAGAAGCCTGGAAGGCTACAGTCCATGGGGTCGCAAAGAGTTGAACACGACCGAAGCGACTTAGCACACACACACAGAAACATTACCTTCCTGGTCTGCCATTAGGAACGGCTTGCCATTCCTTGAAGACACCAGGGTGACCCCCATGTCCTTCCCTTCACTCATGCTACACCCTGCCCATCCTCCAGAGATTCTCCAAGTGTGACCTGTGGACCAAGCCTCGGAAAGCCTTGGAGACTTTGCTGGGAGTCGAAAGCCTGAGCCCAACCCATTCCTGCTGCGTCTTTCTCTGGGGGCTGGTGCTGAGGAGCTGAGATTTTGGCAAACACGATGGAAGCTTCTTAGCAACCTAGGGATTTAGAATCGCTGACCGCCCTGTTCTGTCTGTGTAAGAACACCTGCTCATCCATCCTTCACGGATCGAGGTGTTGAAATAGAAACAGGGCTCCCTGTTGCTTTAGCTTTAGAAATGGCCAAAAGCGTTTCTTGCTTCCTTATCAGCAAGCCCTAAAATATTTTACAGCTCAGCAACTGAATAACAAAGTGCTTTGAATCTCAGTGATTTGCCACATAGGTTCCTTTTAGTTAAAACCTGAGCCTCTTCTTTGAGAAAGACACATTTATTTATTTATTTTTTTACATGTTTTCTTTTGTTTTCTCAAGGAGGGGGCTGATGTCACCTATAACCGTGGAGCATCACGTCCATGGACATGCTTTTTGAACATCTCTAGAGGATCCACTAGGGGCTTCCCAGGTGGCGCAGTGGTGAAGAATCCTCCTGCCAATGAAGGAGACGCAGGACACAGGAGCTTGATCCTTGGCTAGGGAAGATCCCCTGAAGAAGGATTCCCTGCTCCTGGAGAATCCCATGGACAGAGGAGCCTGGGGGGCTACAGTTCATGCGGTTGCAGAGTCGGATGCAACTGAACAACTGAGCGTGTATGCTCGTGGGGGGGGTCACGTGGATTGACCCCCTCTCCATCTCCTCATTTGTTACAGTTGGGGTGCATCGGGGCACCTTGACTTTCACCTGTGGACATCTACACGCTCACACTTGGGGGATAGCAAATTTACTTTCTTTACTCCGGTACAGTAGCCCTCCTTCTTATCTGTGAAGATGCTTCCCAGACCCTCGGTGGATTCCTGAAACCGGGCATAACACTGAACCCTGTATGTAATACTATGTTTTCCCTATACATACACACCTATGATAAAGTTTAATTTATGTTAGACACAGGAAGAGATTAGCAATCACTATTCATACAATAGCACAATTATAGCAATATATACTGTAAAAATTTATATGAATATGGTCTCTCAAAGTATGTTATAAGTACTCTGCTCACTCTTCTTCTTTTCTTTATTTTTAAAGTTTTAAATTTTGTCTTGGACTATAGCTGATTAACAATGTTGTGATAGTTTCAGGTGAACGGCGAAGGGGCTCAGTCATACATACACATGCATCCATTCTCCCCCAGACCCCCCTCCCATCCAGGCTCTCACATAACACTGAGCAGAGTTCCCTGTCCTATACAGCAGATCCTTGTTGATTATCCATTTTAAGTAGGGCAGTGTGGACATGTCTATCCCAGACTCCCTAACTATCCCTCTCCCTAATTCGTCCCCCTGGCAACCATAAGTCACTCGCAAAGTCTGTGAAACTCGGTTTTGTAAGTCATTTCATTTGTATCATTTCCTTTCAGATTCCGCATGTAAGGGATGTCACAGGATATCTCCCCTCTGTCTTACTTCAGTCAGTGTGACACTCTCTAGGGCCATCCAGGTTGCTGCAAATGGCATTACTTCATTCTTTTTAATTTACCCTTCTTCTTGTGATGATGTGAGAGATAAAACACCTACGTGGTGGAAGTGAGGTGACTGACGTAGGTACTGTGATGTAGTGCGAGGCTGCTATGACCCTCTGACCATGTATCAGAGGGAAGGTCATCTGTTCCAGGTGACCCTGGGTCATGGATGATGGCAATGGTTGGACGTCGAGAGCAGACGATGCTGATGGATGGGGATCCAGGTGGGGTGGAGTGGAATGGGCAAGATTTCATCACGATACTCAGAATGGAGTGCAATTTAAAACTTAGGAATTGTTTACTTCTGGAATTTTCCATTTGATATTTTATGACCTCATGTAACTAAAACCATGGAAAGTGAAACTGCAGATTATCTAGGGGATGGCTGTATTCTCTGCACCTAGTCCAGTGCCTCCTGGGGGCTAAGAGCTCAATGGATGTTTGTTGAATCAAATACTCCACGGAAGGAGACAGAATTGTGGCAAGTTCTGGCATGGCCCATGAGGGCAAATCTTTGGAAGGAATTTGGAAGACCAGGTTCCCTTGGTTCTGCATTCTCTGTTAATGTCCACCTCTTCATATTCACTCACACAGTGAGTTGGGGAAGTAGCATAATTGTGTCTAGGTTTTAGGTAGCATCTCTCTCTCTCTCTCTTTTTTTTATAAATTAATTAATTTATTTTAATTATTCAGCTATTAAAAAGAATGCATTTGAATCAGTTCCAATGAGGTGGGTGAAACTGGAGCCTATTATACAGAGTGAAGTAAGTCAGAAAGAAAAACACCAATACAGTATAATAACACATATATATGGAATTTAGAAAGATGGTAATGATGACCCTATATGCGAGACAGCAAAAGAGACACAGATGTAAAGAACAGACTTTTGGACTCTGTGGGAGAAGGCGAGGGTGGGATGATTTGAGAGAATAGCACTGAAACATGTATATTACCATATCTGAAATAGATCGCCAGTCCAGCTTTGAGGCATAAGACACGGTGCTCAGGGCCGGGGCACTGGGACAACCTTGAGGGATGGGATGGGGAGGGAGGTGGGAGGGGGTTCAGGATGAGGGACGAATGTACACCCATGGCTGATTCATGTGAATGTATGGCAAAACCCACTACAGTATTGTAAAGTAATTAGGTAGCATCTCTTTGGTGACATTGGAGGAAGGATGGGAAGGGGAAGACTACTGTCAGGGAGCTCCCCCTGGTGGATACTGCAATAGTCCAGGTTCCTGATGAAGAAGGTACAGAAGCAAGAGCTATTTTAGGTGATAAAAATGCTACATTTTTTCAATGGTCCACTCTGTACCAGGCTCTTATACCCCTGTTTCTGTTCTTCATAACATCCCTGAACTGTGTTTAACACTGTATATCCTCATAAAGAAGCAGAGGCTTCCAGATTTATCTACAAACCTGGAGCTAGTGAGAGCAGAGGCAGCCTACTAATCCGGGGACATCTGGCCTTAAAGGCCATGCACAATTCCTATGAGCCTCCCGTCTGACATGGATGCTGATCTGATGGCCTCATCGTGCCTCTGAAAACTCCAGTGTACAATGACAGAATAGTCACAGCTTTGCCAGGCATGTGGGTGCCAGGCCAGCTCACTGGAGGGCAAGAGGCGGGTTGCAGTGTAATCTATGCCACTGCTGTGGGAGAGGAGGGCCAGGGACGAGGTCTGTGATATTATCTACCCAGGACAGCAGCTGGGTAGAGGATCTCTCCCTTTCTGGTCTGCCCTGACCGAGGACAGGTTGTGCAAATGTGACCAACCTGAAGTTGAATGGTCATGCTGATTCAGACCCCTGTGAGCTGGAGTGGAACCTGCGAGTCTTTTACCCTGAAAACAGTGCAGATTTCAACAAAACATAGAGAAGAGATGAGCTGGAACTTCTTTCTTCAAAAAAAGAATTATTTATTTTTCAGTGGCAATCACATGGTGGTTTTGGTGAGATTCTTTAATATTGGAAAGTACTTCAACGTATACAGATTAATCCTAAAGCAAAGTCATATTACATGAAGTTTAAAATTGAGATATAATTCCCATAGCACAAAATTTGCCCTTTTCAGGGTACAATTCAGTGATTTTTTTTAGTAGACTCACAAAGTCATACAACCATCACTACCACTTAATTCCAGTAGAGTTTCATCATCTTGGAAAGAAATTCCACATACTTTTTTTTTTTTTTAACTGTATTCTTATTTATTTGGCTGCACTGGTCTTAGCTGTGGCATATGGGATCTAGTTCCCTGACCAGGGGTGGAACTCGGGACTCTTGCATTGGGAGGGTGGAGTCTTAGTCACTGGACCACCAGGGAAGTCCCAGCCAGAGCTTCTGTATTTTATCATCATGCTGGGAACGCTGTGAGAAGCACATCTCACCTGTGATTCTTTGCTTACCGGACTGTAGGGCTAGGACCAGAGGCAAGCCGAGCACTTAGGGAGTACGATTTAAGGAGGTGCTTGCTCTCAGGGTTGTGGGCCTGGTGAACCTCACTCGTCCAAGATCTGCTGGACTCTGTTGATAATTTGTGCATTGGCTCAAGTATTTACATTCTGCATGGCCCCTGCTAGTTGAAGTTCTCTATTTCTACAAGTCTCATCCAAGTCTTTCCAATCATTTTCTACCACGTTGCTTCTTTTTCAGATGCTATTTAATATTTCAGGAAACCTTGGTGTTTGAAACTTCACCTTGTGAGTTTGACTATTTGTCAGAGTCTCTGAAGACTCAAGTCATGTGATGATTTGTGACTTTGTTGAGACGAATCTTGAATCTCCAGGGCTGTGAGACCAGTTCACCAGGGCGAAGGCTGAGCTGGTGAGTGAGCCGCCAGCCCTATGGCCTCTAGGCATTGTCACGCAATAATTAGGAAGAGCTGCTGCCAGTTCTCAGGTGTGCATGCTGGGCTGGACACTGCGTTGCATGCTTCACACGCATTATTTCATTGATTCCTCCAAACAGTCTTGAGAAATAACATCTCATTTTGCAGAGACGTGGTGGCTCAGAGGTAGTAGGTAACTTTGCCATATCCTCACAGGCAGCGAGTGCCAGAGTCAGGATTTGAACCCGGCTCCCCTTCCCTCCAACGCCCATGGTTCCCACTGTTGGAGAGAAGGCAATGTTCTTTCTTCTCAGGCTCAGACAAGGTCGTGATTAAGGTGATTGCCATAAGATTGTCATGCGCTAAGTTGCTTCAGTTGTGTCCGACTCTCTGACCCCATGGACTGCAGCCTGCCAGGTTCCTCTGTCCTTGGGATTCTCCAGGCAAGAATACTGGAGTGGGTTGCCATGCCCTCCTCCAAGAGATCTTCCCAACCCAGGGACTGAACCATGTCTCTTACATCTAACCTGCATTGGCAGGCAGGTTCTTCACCACTGGTGCCACCTGGGAAGCCTTAACGTTGTCATGGAATTCCTTTATTTAACAAATATGTACTAGGCACCTGTGGTGCTGGTGGTAAAGACCCCACCTGCCAATGCAGGAGACATAAGAGACATGGTTCAATCCCTGGGCCAGGAAGAGCCCCTGGAGGAGGGCATGGCCACCCACCGAGTACTCATGGGAGATTCCCATGGACGGAGGAGCCTGGTGGCCACAGTCCATAGGGTCGCAAAGAGTTGGACACGGCTGAAATGACTTAGCACGCACGCACAAGCTGGGTGCCTGGAGCTGTTCCATGGTAAGTGTTCCTACAGCCGTTAACAAAAAAAAACACCAATAATGGTGTCCCCCAGGAGCTTTTGTCTGAATGGGCAGAGACAGGAAACAAACTACACAACAGACATTGTCTGTGTTGGATGGTGTCAAATGCAGTGGAAAAAGATAAAGCAGAGAAAGGGCACGGAGTACAGGGCAGGGCTGGCTGGGGCTAGTGGTTCAATTTTAAGTAAGGGGGACAGGCACTCTCCCCACAGAGAAGCCAGCACATGTGCAGCGGCTCAGAGAGGAGGTGTGCACACCACATACAGGGAAGATGGGTCAGAAAAACGGATGAATACAGAGCCCCTGGCACTGGCAGGGCTGCGTCTGGAGTGTTCAAGGTCGGCCAGGATGCCAGCCTGGCTGGGGGTTGAGACAGAGGAGGCTGTCAGGAGACGAGGCCAGGCAGGCCACGGGGACAGACACGCGGGGCCAGCAGGCCCTTCTGCAGACGGCAGCTTCCACTCCGAGGGAGACGGAGCCCATGGGGAGCTGTGCTACAGAGGGATGACTCGCTCCATCTGGTGTTTTGAAGCAACGTGGAGAATAAAGTGTAGGGAGGCAGATACAGGAGGAGACAGGGAGTCCGCTGGAGGGACAGTGGTGGCCTGGACCTGGGGTCTGGTGGGCTGGTGAGATGTGGAACCAATAGAATTTTCTGAAAGTGGAACCAATAGAATTTTCTGACCAGCTGAACGCAGGATGCAAAAGTGAGTTTACTTCAATAACAGAATGGACTTAAATGACTTTTGAAGTGTTCTTCATGTCATCTTAAAGGGATCACTCAGGTGATCCTTCTAAGGATCAGGTAATAAACAGAATACAGCACTGATCATTCATAACTGATACCCCTTCCTGCAGGGAGGAGCTTGTGATCATGTGATTTGCTTTGACCAATGAAAGTGTGCAAAAGTGACTCTGACACTTCTGGGTGAAAGCTATAGAGAGTCAGGGTGTATCGTGCTGTGTCTTTGCAGGTGATCTTTAGTTATTTTGATCATCTTGAACTACATTTAGAGGAGGAAGTAGTTTATTACTAGAGATGTACACGTTAGCCAAGATCTTGGCTTGCAAGCCTCACACATGTCTAAAGTGTGTGTGTGTGTGTGACTCTCACCTGGTCTGGACTTGGATCAGGGATAGAGACCGAGAAGATACTGTAAGAATCTGGGAAACTGAAGTGATAGCTCCCCTCTGAGGAGGTGAGAAGCCAGGAAGCACACTGGGAACAAGTTGAGGTGGTGCCGGCAGCCTTCCGTGCAGAAAAGCCTGTTGTTCCAAGTCGAAGGTGCCCGTGGAAGGGGTGGGGACCCATCTTGGAAGCACACACCCACAGATGTCTTTGTATTTCAAAGCGGCAGATTGAAGAAGAGCTGAATGCCTCAGAACAATAAAGACAGGGCTGGGGAGCTCACATTCTCTGTTCTGCCAGCCGAGCTGGCTGGAAGGAAACATCTCTGAATGACCACTGAGGTTGCCAGCCTGCTTAGAGTGGCCAGCACACAGAGTCCAGCATGCCCAGAAAGTGTGGGATTCTCCTTGGCATTTCTTATCTTAGCATTTCTAAGCTTTTCCCGGTATTTCAATTCATCTCCAGCAGAAAGTGCTCTAGACTGAGTTGGAAATCCTAATCCCAAATTCCTACTCTGCCACCTCCTAGCTGAGTGACCTTGAACATATCATGAAACTGAAAGTGTTAGTCCCTCAGTCACGTTTGACTCTCTGTGACCCCATGGACTGTAGCCTGCCATGTTCCTCTGTCCATGGAATTCCCCAGGCAAGAATACTGGAGTGGGTTGCCATGTCCTCTCCAGGGGATCTTTCCAGCCTAGGGACTGAACCTGTGTCTCCTTCATTTCCTGCATTGGCAGTCAGATTCTTTACCAACTGTGCCATGGGACAACTATGGCACAGGATTGTGCTAAGAAGTGAGTGGAAGTCTTCCTTCTCTCTGGAATTTATATTCCCTTCTGCACTCCAGCTTAACACTTCTTTACTTTCTAGCTGTCTGCTGAAATGTTGCTTCCTTAGCAAGGCCCTTCCTGACCTTGGCAGTGAGTCACTCCTGCTGTTAGAGCTTGTATACAACACCCTGGTTTCTCTTTTGCAACTTAACATCTCACCTATAATTTCTTCTTATTCCTTGTTTTAAACTTGGTAATCAAATGGAATTTTTATTTCACTTTGCAAATACCCCCTTTGTTACATCTAGTGCCTCCACAGATTATCATACTTTTAAGTGTAATTTGCAGGTATAAGTGTTATTAATATTCACAACAAACTCTTGAATACCTGTCACACCACTGTCCTTAAACCTTACCAGGGTAAGGCTTTGCTTGTCTTGTTCTTTGGCACCGCCACCTTGCACAGTGCTAGGCATACAGTAAGCGCTCAAACACAAATGCATGTGACAAACAGAATAGCTGGCAGAGTAATGGTGGCCTTCTTTTTCTCTTTCACCACAAAGATTCCTCTTTAATATTCTCTTCTTCCTTCAGGGACTCTACATTTAGAAAGGTTTCTGTCTACCAAATAAGCCGCATTTATTATGAAGCAATTCATTTCACCGTTTATTAGTACTCAAAGGCACGTGCAGCTACTGATAAGAGCTTCTGATCAGCAGGCGATAATCACCAAGACCACATCAATGGATATGATTCCAGCCCAAGGCAAAGCAAACACATGTTTGCATTTGTGTAGCTTTTCAGAATCCTTAACTAATGGTTGCTTCAACCAAAAGGACATAAACTGTTTGTTTAGCAAGAGGTCCTGAGGAGACATCTCTGGGGTTGGTCAGGCAGGTCAGCCATTAAGGTCAGTCATCTTTTACCTCTGACATCCTGAGTCTTCCCTTCAAGCTTGTTGACTTCTGGATTTCCCAAGATGTCTACAGCTGCTCCAGAGACCATGTCCATGTAAGGTGAAGGGCAGAGCAGGCAGGCTGTCCTCTCTGTCACTTTCCCAAGGAAATCAGAAGCTTCCTCAGAAACTCCTCCTCACACTTCATGTTTCCTTCATCAAGACTGGATTCCATGGCTACCTCTAGCTGCAAGGGATTCTGGGAAAGTGAGCATCTGGCAAAGCATCCTGGGAGTCTTCCTGGGCCATCCCTGGGGCCCGCCATGTGATCATCCCAGGAAAAATGTGAGCCCATTAGCAAGAGAGACCCTGGGGAGAGCAGCTTCTGGATGAGCAACAAACAGCATCTGCTGCCACTGCCAAAAATAGCGAGAGCTCATGGCCACGTTACATCTTCACTGTTCATGGAGTCAAACCCATTCATTGAACAGATGAAGAAAATAGATATCTAAAAAAGGGATGTGCTCAAGGTCTCATCTGGAGTTAAGGGCAGATGGGGGTTAAAATGTAAGTCCTCCAAGTTACTCAAAGCCACATGCAGCTATAAGAGCTTCTGATCAGCAGGAGATAATCACTGTGACCACATCAATGGATATAGCTCAAGCTCTTCTCAGTCTTTTTTTTTTAAACATAATTTTATTTATCTGTTATTGTCTGTGCTGGGTCTTTGTTGCTGCAAGGGCTTGTTTCTAGTGAGGTTACCCTCTAGCTGCACTGCATGGGCTTCTCATTGTGGTGGCTTGTTTTGGTTGCAGAGCATGGGCTCTAGGGGACAGGCTCAATCATTGTGACACACACGCTTAGTTGCTCCAAGACATGTGGGATCTTTCCCGAACAGGGATCGAACCCATGTCTCCTATATTGGCAGGCAGATTCTTTACCACTGAGCCACCAGGGAAGCCCCTCTTCAGTCTTAAAGAAATAATCTCAGGAGGCCTGTAGCCCAGGCAAGTTGCCCAGTGCAGCGAGATGGGGCAACACTGAGTATCTGGAGGGGGAGTAGCTTGGGCAGGTGACCCGGGTGGCCACCCTGGTTCTGCTTCTAACTAATTCTACCCGTGCGCAAGTCACATAATCCATTTAAGTTTCGTTTTAGCCATCGTTATCTTATTTGATTTTCCAGACAAGGAAATTGAGGCTCAGAGAAGTGAAATGACTTGACCAAGATCAGACGGCTCATGAGTGTCAGGGCAAGGACTAGAGAAAATTGGAAACTATCCTGATTTCCTGATTGGTGCTCCCTACTTGACTGGCATGTTTGGAAGAGTTTTAAGTACAACACGAGTAAGGGGATGGTTAGGGCTACATGTCCTCTCTGTTGTTTAGGCCAGGGGTCCCCAACCTCTAGGGTCTGATGCCTGATGATCTGAGGCAGAGCTGATGTAATAATAATAGAAATAAAGTGCACAAAAAATGTGATGCCCTTGAGTCATCCCCAAACCATCTCTCCCACCCCAGTCCATGGAAAAATTATCTTTCTTGAAACTGATCTGTGTGCCAAAAAGGCTGGGGACTGCTGGTTTAGGGCTTGCTAATTCATTGTGTTAGGAGAAATGGTTGACCAGGCTAAGTTGTGTTAGTGGGAACTGACCAGCTATAGCTGTTCAAACATGGACTTATAACAGTTGGCTCTCAAGTTGTATTTATAAAGTGGTTCTTTGAGTGACTAAATCTGGGTATCATGCATGATTGCAGAAAATGCCCACATTAATCTACACACCAGTAAGGTACCCTCTGCTGCAGTCCCAGGGGACAGTAAGGACAGAACCATTTTGATTTTTAATAAGAAGAAAAATTTCCAACTTAGACGGTAATCCCCACCCTTTTCTAATCATCACAATGTCCTGGAAAGATCTCTCTCTCTCTTTTTTTAAAACACAGATTACAGGGCCTTATTCCTTGAGTAGGATTCACAAATATGTATCTTTACAAGGCTTTCTCAGGAGATTCTGAGAACTGGCCTCTTATTTCACTCACTTAGTGGACAGGATGGAATTTCTGAAAGCAGCCTCTGGACATCTTTGGATCTGTTCATTGGTTTTGCTTTCAAAAAAAAGGTGTGTCAGCCCTGGGTGGATGGATGTGACTCAGTGATGACCAGAAGGAAGAAACTGCTGAACTCCTCAGAAGCACTGTCCACCATGGGAGTAACTTGATTTATAATTAGAAAAATATGTACCTTCCCTTTTTAGGGGCACTGAAGATAAACACTGAGTACTTGTTGTTGTTGTTTAGTTGCCAAGTTGTGTCCAACTCTTTGCGACCCCATGGACTGTAGACTTCCAGGCTCCTCTGTCCATTGGCTTTCCTAGGCAAGAATACTGGAGTGAGTTGCCATTTCCTTCTCCAGGGGATCTTCCTGAGCTAGAGGTTGAACTCAGGTCTCCTGATTTATCACTGAGCCATCTGGGAAGCCCAAGCATTGAGTACTATTTCAGTCAAATAAAGGATGCCACTGAAACAACATTGAAGAAAGTCCTAAAGCTAAACTCACGAAACGTTCCCAGTCGTCTATTAGGTGAGTAGTTCGCAGCAGAAATGAGTATTTTGGCAGCACCTGAAGATACTTTTTGGGCTTCCCTGGTGGCTCAGTTGGTAAAGAATCTGCCTGCAATGCAGGAGACCCTACTTCAATTCCTGAGTCAGGAAGATCCCCTGGAGAAGGGATTGGCTGCCCACTCCAGTATTCTTGGGCTTCCCTGGTTGCCCAGCTGGTAAAGAACCACTTTTGGTTGTTGTAGTTGTCAGGGGTGTGAGTGCAGGCATCTAGCGGGTAGAGATCAGGTGCTGCTATAGACCCTGCAAGGCCATGACAGACCCCTCAGTAGAAATGGGCTGGTCCCCAATGCTGAGAGTGTTGAGACTGAGAAATTCTGCTCTAGAGGCTCGAATACAGTTTTCTCATCACCAGCCTTTTGGCGTGTGTATGGTGTATATGTATGTGTGGGGTGTGTGTGTGTAGTGTGTGTATATGTGTATGTGGGGTGTATGTGTGAGGTGTGAGGTGTGAGGTGTGTGTGTGTGTGTGTATATGTATGTGGTATATGTAAGTGGTATATATATGTGTGTATGGTGTATATATATGTATGTACATGTATGGAGTATATGTATGTGTGTATATATGTGTGGGATATATATGTGTGTGTATGTGTGGTGTGTGTGTATGTATATATATGGGCTATATATATGTGTGTGGGGGGTGTGTATATATGTCTGTGTGTGTGTATATATATGTGTGGGGTTTATATACATCTGTATGTGTGGTGTGTGTGAATGTATATTGTATGTGGTATATGTATGTATGTATGGTGTACATATATGTATATTTATGTATGGGGTATGTGTGTGTGTGGGGTGTATATATGTGTGTATGTATATGTATGGGGTATATGTGTGTGTGTGTGTGTGTGTGAAGGGTATATATGTGTGTGTGTGGTATGTATATATGTGTGTGTGGGGGTGTGTGTGTGCATACAAGATGAGGGCCATGACATCCATGAGTCTAGGACATTCTTGTGTGAACGTTTGTGTGGAATCTGCCGTCTTTAGCCGCCTGTTGAGGAAGACTTTCGGGTGCGGCTTCTCCATCTGTACGTGGCCGTCAGTGTGCAAGGTAACCAGCCGCTTCCTCTTTGCATTCCTGGGGCTGCCAAGACCCCTTGGGCTGCTGTAGTTCCACAGGGTGGTTCTTGGGCTGCTCTTTCCCGGGATGAGTCACTAGCTCTGTTCTTACTCTGCTAAGCCATCTCTTTCCCAACCCCTCCTCTTTGGCTTGTGTTAGAATCCACTTCCAACCTCTTGTCAATCAGTGTTTACTGGAAAAGATTTTCTTCTGTCTGTGAAGGACTTAGAAGAAACCTACCAGTTCAAAAAATTCATCCAAACACAGGAGGTGTTTAAGGCATATGCACTAAGCAGCTCATATTCCAGAAGCTTTGGCAGAGTTGAAATATTTCTGCCCGGGGAGCCAGGAGTCCGGGGTTGGGCTCACCATTCACCCCTGACTTGCTGCGTGGCCTTGGGGAAGGGACTTTGCTTGTCTGGTCCTCAGCTGACTTGCTGTACAGTAGATGGCTGGTTGAAGAGAACTCTCAGATTCCCTCCTGGTCTGACTTTGAAAACTCCTGAAATTGGAAGAAATTTCTCCCTGACAAGGACCCACAGATTGACCAGAAACAGCACATCCCGTGAGCCACAACCTGCTCTCATGTTTTCCTCCTAAATGTGAAGAGGAATGTTTAAACTCATCTTTCTGCAGAATCCTCCACCCACACTGACGGATGTCAATTCTGGCATTTATTAGAGTGCCAGTAAATCTGGGAAACAATAAATATCTCATTACTTTGCTGATGATGTGTCTTTAAGAGCTACTCCAAAATGATTGATAACAAGAACTCGCTTTAATCTTGCAATCTTTCATCTTTTGCAAGTGCCTTGTTGGACCCTAATCAGATTTCTGTGAATCCCTTAGAGCAACTGGCAAGGAGGTCAAATTGGGTATTTCAGGGATGCATGTGTGTGCTAAGTTGCTTCAGTTGTGTTTGACTCTTTGCTACCCTATGAACCATAGCCTACCAGGCTCCTTTGTCCATGGGATTCTCTAGGCAAGAATATTGGAGTGGGTTACCATGCCCTCCTCCAAGGTATCTTCATGACCCAATGATCAGACCGTGTCTCTTACATCTCCTGCATTGACAAGCAGGTTCTTTACAACAAGTGTCACCTGAGATGGAGAAGGAAATGGCAACCCACTCCAGTGTTCTTGCCTGGAGAATCCCGTGGACAGAGGGGCCTGGTGGGCTGCTGTCTGTGGGGTCCCACAGAGTTAGACACGACTGAAGCGACTTAGCAGCAGCAGCAGCAGCCACCTGAGAAGCCTGGAAGTACAAGTACTAGTTGCTCAGTTGTGTCTGACTCTGTGGGACCCCATGGACTGCCAGGCTCCTCTGTCCATGGGATTCTCCTGGCAAGAATACTGGAGTGGTAGCTATTTCCTTCTCCAGGGGATCTTCCTGACCCAAGGATGCTGCTAAGTAGCTTCAGTTGTGTCTGACTCTGTGCCACCCCATGGACGGCAGCCACAAGGCTCCCCTGTCCCTGGGATCCTCCAGGCAAGAACACTGGAGTGGGTTGCCATTTCCTTCTCCAATGCATGAAAGTGAAAAGTGAAAGCGAAGTCGCTCAGTCGTGTCAGACTCTTAGCGACCCCATGGACTGCAGCCCACCAGGCTCCTCCATCCAGGGGCAGTCCTAAATCATGGTAGGTTTGGAGTCTGATTCCCTGACCCATGACTGTTGGTTGAAATGATACCCATTTTAATGTCACAGGGATCTATATTAATTTCCTATACCCCTCTTCTGTCACAGGCTGATCCGGTCATCTTGAAAAACTAACTTAACCTCTCTGAGCCTCAGTCTCCTTACCTGTAAAACATGGGATCCCGGTCTCTTTGCAGAGTTTAGTTTCCAAGGAAACATAGTCAATCCATGAATGGCTTCTGTCCTGATGACTGGGAGGTACTCAGAAAATGATGGACTGTGAAGATGATTATGACTCTGAAGAAGGAATGGAGAGTGTCTACTCAGAAAGCCCTAGAGGCTAATGTCAGAGACTGTAAATCAACTCCTCTTCTGTTTTAATACTGAATTAACAACCAGGCAGGGGGAAAAATGGAACATTTAAATATTTAAACCAAACATTTAATTTTTAAACATGAACATTCTTTTTATAACTTGGATGGCTCTTCAAGGCCTGTGGAAAATTCCCTGAGCCTTGGAGACTGGCCCTCCTTCATGGTGCGCGCTAAAGAACACTGCTAACCTTGGGTGCCTCTGAACTTGGCAGGGGACAGCATATTTGTTTTACTCAGGAGAAGGCACATTTGTGTCCTAATAAAGATATTTCTGACAAGTTTCTGCAAAGAAAGAGGAGTAAATCCCTGTAACATAAAAAGGAAACTAAATCTATTAATAAAAGAAAGGGAATGATTATATGTGATTCTTGATCCCTGCTCTCCACCAGACACAGTTCCATGCTTTTTATGTGATTTCTTTCAAACTGCACAAAGAGCCCGGCAAGGATTTCATTGCAATTGTCTTTTTGTCCACAGGAAGCTGAGGTGTTAGGGTACTAATGAAGTACCCTCACATCTTGCTTTTTGACAGCGGACATTTATGCAATGCAGCTCTTTGTCCATATTCTCTTCTTTCTGCAAGGGGCTCTGATTTTTGCTTGGAGATCTTCTGTTTCCTCCTCAAATTGTTGCTTTTGTTTGTGGAACTAAATCCACTTTTAGTCTGTGTGTTTTCTGGGCCCCAGGAAAATGTTTCTCATGGTGGCCACACCAATAGGTTTAGGAATAGGTATGTGAGCCAGGAGAAGATCCCCTGGAGGAGGGCATGGCTACCCACTCCAGTATTCTTGCCTGGAGAATCCTGTGGACAGAGGAGCCTGATGGGATACAGTCCCTGGGATCACAAAGAGTCGGACACGACTGAAGCGACAGCATGCCCATGTGAACCAATAGAAGCCAAACAGGTGCAATGAAATGTCGCTGGGATCCTGGAAGAAGACGCTGATGCTTTTGGCCATCTCGTCACTGGGAAGGGAGAGCCTGCTGATGAAGGAGCTGGTAGCAGCTACAAGAAAGAGATCACAACTTGTTGTTGTTCAGTCACCCAGTCATGTCCGACTCTTTGTGACCCCAAGGACTGCAGCACTCCAGGCTTCCCTGTCCTTCACCATCAACCAGAGTTTGCTCAAACTCAGGTTCATTGAGTCAATGATGCCATCAAACCATCTCATCCTCTGTCACCCCCTTCTCCTCCTGCCTTCAATCTTTCTCAGCATCAGGATCTTTTCTAATGAGTCAGCTCTTTGCATCAGGTGGCCAAAGTATTTAGGCTTCAGCTTCAGCCTAAGGTCCTTCCCATGAGTATTAAGGACTGATTTCCTTAAAGATTGACTAGTTTGTTCTCCTTGCAGTCCGATGGACTTTCAAGAGTCTTCTCCAACACCACAGTTCAAAAGCATCAATTCTTTGGTGCTCAGCTTTCCTTATGGTCTAACTCTCACATCCATACATACTACTGGAAAAACCATAGCTTTGACTAGAGACCTTTGTCGCCAGAGCGATGTCTCTGCTTTTTAATATGCTGTCTAGGTTGGTCATAGTTTTTAGTCTCATTCAGTCTCTGGGGTCATCCCCTGTCTTTAAGAGAAGGGTTTCTTTCCGCTTGATGACTTCTTATTTATTCATGTATTACTTTCATCTGCTTAGTTAATGCAATCAACCATAGCAATGGCAACCGTATAACCCTCTGGATGAACATGCTTTGGATGAACATGGACTTGACTCTGAGGATATGACTTCTTTTCCTCCCATGATCTTTTGCACTTGCTTATAAGCTATCGCACTGGTGAAGTCTCAGAAGCCCAAGCACAAAGCTGCTTTCTGTTGAGAGTGTGGTTCTTAAAGTGGGTTGTATTCCCTTTGCTGTTGTAAATCTGAGTTTGCTGCTGAAGATCTTTGATCTCTGCCTTCTACAGGGAGTTTTTGGTCTCTGTCTCCAGCCTTTATTATGTTGGACCTTGGTTTTCTGCTTGGCTTTTTCCCCCTACTGGATCCTGTGTGTCTCTAAGCTTGGGAGAGTCCATCCAAGGGTGAAAAGAGCTTGCTCCTTCCTGTCTCCCATCTCTTAATGGTCAAAGGTCACCCAATGCGAGTTGGTTCTTCCATACTGCCAGGTGTGTTACCTGACTCTCGCGGCAGCCACCAGGAAAGCAAGTCCCATGGGAGTACCGAGTGGGCCTAAGCCTACAGCACGCCCTGGGGACCTGCAGCCTTCATCTCCTGGGGCCCAGCCAGGGGAGCCAGCAAGTATGGAAACATGTGGTCAAGTGTCGTTCCCTTAGTATTGACAGGGAACCCTTGCACACAAGGCACAAGGCAGGTGGTATAAGGCATGGGGTGGGGGCTTGGGCCAGCCTTGAGAGTCTCTTGGGTCAGCCACATGACGTGGGGACCAGGCTGCAGGGGCCTTGGCTGGTCAAGCATGAGGATTGCTTTGATAGCAAGAGGGCTGTGCTATGAAGCTGGTGAACAAAAACTTTCTTTCTTTCTTTTCTTTCTCTTTCATTTTGTATGGGAGTATAGTTGATTAAGGGGCTTCCCAGGTGGCGCTAGTGGTAAAGAGACCGCCTGCCAATGCAGGAAACATAAGAGACATGGGTTCAATTCCTGGGTCAGGAAGATCCCCTGGAGGAGGGTATGGCAACCCACTGCAGTAGTCTTGCCTGGAGAATTCCATGGACAGAGCAGCCTGGGGGGCTACAGTCCATGGAGTTCACACAGCGCCAGACACTACTGAAGCTACTTAGCATGCATGCGTAGTGAATTAATAATGTTGCCTTAGTCTCGTGTGTACAGCAAAGTGATTCAGTTATACAAATATCTTGGACACGACTGAGCGACTGAACAACAGCAACATTCTCTTTTCAAATTCTTCTCCAACATAAGCTTTCTTGAGTGAAGGTGAATATCTTTTCTTTCTGTCTCCAAGAAGTGTGACTGGCTCCACATGGTCTTCCCAGAGCAAACTGGGGAAGTGGTATGAAGAGGAGGCAGAATGCCTTGAAGGGCACATTTGAACAGAGTCTCACAGAGGTCAGGGTAGCAGAAGGAAAAACAGCCACCGGGCAGAGGTCCTGGGTCCTCTTCTTCCATCAACTAGCTTTGTGACCTTGAGCGCATTCCTCTGGGCCCTGGACTCCCTATGTGTGCAATGAAAGCCGTCTCCGGGCAGAGCTCTTTACTGCTTGGCCATTCTGGAGCCCTCAGGCTACATGCAGATGCAAAAGCATCCTTCCTAACCCCCTGCCTGTCCTCTGCTCTGTGTGTGCACAGGGGCAAAGAGGAGTGGCAGGCTCACCAGGAGAGAATCACTGAGGGTAATGAATAGCCAAGGTCACGGGCAGCTTCATCCTGCTAGTGTTGCTACAGACAAGTTAAATATAGCCACTGAAGTCTTCCACCCAATGCTGACCAGCTGCAAATATTTAACATGTCCTGCAGAGGAAGGAATATCCACCAGTCACCAGCAATCTTTGGCGGTGACTCTGTGAAGGGAGCCAAGGGCAAAACTTCACTGGTGTCGACATTCACAGTTGGCATCTGTAATGACTGAGAGAGGCCTGAAGCCCCAGCTGACTGCATGTTGAAAGGTGACCCTCCATTTATTTATGAGGCAGTGGAGTCCTTTCCCTTTTGAACCTTTTGATGGGTTGAGCCTGCCAAAGCATGACTCCAGAAGCATTCTGAGTTATTATTTTTCCAAAAGAACTAATATCACTAACAATCGCACTGATGATTGTTGTGTGTTTGCTCTATGCTCATCATGCATCTCTGTGTGCATCTGTCACCTTCATGCTGCTGCTGCTGCTAAGTCACTTCAGTCGTGTCCTACTCTGTGTGACCCCATAGACAGCAGCCCACCAGGCTCCCCTCTCCCTGGGATTCTCCAAGCAAGACTGGAGTGGGTTGCCATTTCCTTCTCCAATGCATGAAAGTGAAAAGTGAAAGTGAAGCCGCTCAGTCATGTTTGACCCTCAGTGACCCCATGGACTGCAGCCCTCCAGGCTCCTCTGTCCATGGGATTCTCCAGGCAGGAGTACTGGAGTGGGGTGCCATTGCCTTCTCCATGCTATGAGGGTTTAATTCCTGGTTGGGGAACTAAGATCCCACATGCCGCATGGCTTGGCCACAAAAAAAAAAAAAAAAAAAAAAAAAGGAAAGAAAAACAGACATATGGTTGAAAGAAAGATCATAGATTTGCAAACATAAGAGTTCCAATTAGCCATTAAAATTGGGCTGTAATTGAGTTATTTGCCTCCTGGTGGCCAGTGTAAATGAGGAAGAACCATCAGTGTCATGGTTTCTTAGGTCCACAATCCCAGAGTGGGACGAAACACATTAGAACCTGCTTGGCACAGCACCGGTGCCCATTGTGATAAGTTTTCTTCCCATTTCTGTACTTGGATTATAAATACTCTATAACCACTGGCTTTTTCATAATAGACTAGGGTTTTGTGGCTCAGTGATGATGTGGCTACACAGAGGGGCAGAGAGACTTGGGAGGGGCTAGCCTCCCCTCCCACCAAGAGGGAGATCGTGGTGTGGTCCTGTATTTATTTTTATGTGTTGAGCTTCCACTGATGGATGTCCCCACCTGCTGTCAAGCTCTAAGCTAAATAAGCATTCCTGCTCCCTGGAGTTACTCATACCAGGCCTTTGAAAGATGCACTTTTATCATCCTCATTACAAACATGGAAGATGGAACCTCAAAGAAAATAAGTAACACACCTGAAATCACATGCTCACGGATGACAGAACTGGGGTTCCTATCCAAGACTCTCTGATCTGAGGCTATAAAGCTTTGGATGTGAGGTACCCTGCCTGACTTCTTTTTTTTTTAATTTTTATTTTTACTTTATTTTACTTTACAATACTGTATTGGTTTTGCCATACATTGACATGACTCCACCACGGGTGTGCATGAGTTCCCAACCATGAATCTCCCTCCCACCTCCCACCCCATATCGTCTCTCTGGATCATCCCCAGGCACCAGCCCTAAGCATCCTGTATCCTGCATCGAACACAGACTGGCGATTCGTTTCTTACATGATAGTATACATGTTTCAATGCCCAAATCATCCCACCCTCTCCCTCTCCCTCAGAGTCCAAAAGTCCGCTCTACAGATCTGTGTCTCTTTTGCTGTCTCGCATACAGGGTCGTCATCACCATCTTTCTAAATTCCATATATATGTGTTAGTATACTGTATTGGTGTTTTTCTTTCTGGCTTCTTTTTAAAAAAAATCATATTGGAGTGTGGTTGATTTACAATGTTGTGTTAGTTTCAGGTGTATGGCAAAGTGAGTCTGTTTAAATATACACACACGCATGTATGTTCAGTAGTGTCCAACTCTTTGAGACCCCATGGTGCTCTGTCTGTGGGATTCTTCAGGCAAGAATACTGGAGTAGGTTGCCATTTCCTTCTCCAGGGGATCTTCCCAACCCAGGGATTGAACCCACGTCTCCTGCATCTCCTGCATTGGCAGGTGGATTCTTTACCACTGAGCCACCTGAGAAGCCCCATATACACATATCCACTCTTTTTTTGGTTCTCTGCCCATATAGGCCGTTACCGAGTATGGAGTAGAGCTCCCTGTGCCAAATGGTAGGTCCTTATAACTTCCTTCCTGTCTTCTTTAATGTGTTAATTTGATGGAGGTGAGAGAGGAAGCCTTACTGATGACATCTTTTGAGTTTCTAGCCTACCCCCTGGAAGGAAAAGAACCACACTTGCACAATCCATTACTCCCGACCTAAAATAAATCCATCCACCTTTTACACAAATGGATGTTGTCCTCCACATCCAGGCTCTAGGAATACAGCAGAGAATAAAATAGACCAAGTTTCTGCTCTCTGTGGAACTCACATTCTACTAAAGAGACACATCTCAAGAATGGATTTCAGGAAAAGTCATTTCCTGTTCATTGTTATTTAGAAAATATCCATAGCTTCTACTTCCTATCACCACCTCCATTTCCATACTGGCTATGTGACTAGCATAATAGTTATCTTCTGTTGAGCATCTACTATGTGCCAGGAAGTCTGGTAAGTACTTTATATATGGCATCTCATTTCCATACCATAATGATCTCATAAGGAAGGTAAACCATGCCTTATTTTTTTTTTTGTCTATTTACTTATTTGGCTGCCTTGGGTCTTAGGAGTGGCTCTCAGGATCTTTCGTTGCAGCTTGCAGGTCAGTTGTTGTGGTGTGAGGGCTTCCTTGTTCTGCGGCACGTGGGATTTTATTTCCCCATCCTGGGATCGAACCCATGTCCCCTCCATTGTAAGATGGATTCTTAATGACAGGACCACCAGGGAAGCCCCACCATGCCTTTTTAAAAGATGGGCAAACTAAGGCTCAGAGAGGTTGGGTATTTGCCTAAGGCCACACAGCATAACTGGTAGAGCTGTGACTGGAATTAAAACTGAATCTAAAGATCCTACTTCCTCTGTTAAACTATCATAACTTCGTACAGGTTCTAGCTTTGGTTCTGCTGCTCACTAGCTCTATAGCTTTGGATAAATATCCTTCTTTTTTTGAGACTTTAATTGTCCCTTCTAATATGGTAGAATTAGACAAGATGACTAATCAGTTCGTTTTAAGTCACATGCTCTCTGACGGTGATTCTCTCAAAGGGGCAAAGAAGGGAATTTCAAGGGATGCTCAAAATTTCCAAAGAGGTCTGCCATTCTGGAGAAGTGGAGAAATCTACTTTTAACGTCAGTGTAGGCCAAGCACGTCCAGAATAATGTCAGTGTAGGCCAAGTTCTTCCAGAAGTGAAGGAAATTACAACTCCTTACCCCACCGTCCCTCCCCGAGGCCCACTGAATGCATGATGGTTGCCCTCTTTCTATTAAGATCAGCCCATATTTGGTTTTCAAAGTCAGCTAGCTACCTGGCAATCCATGTGGAGGAAGGCTAGCCATCACCCAGGGAGCCATGACGCTGGTTTTGTTGTCGCTGACTTTGAATCCTTCTTAAATTATTCACATTTGGGTTTGCTGTGACCTGACATGAACTATGCATCTAATTAGAACTAATTAGGGAGGTGACTCGACATCTGAAGAATTAATCCTGGAAAGTAACAAAATAGAGCTGCTTCCACCTCTTCAGCATCCTTGAAGATGCTCTGGATAATGGAGGGGGGGGAAGAACAGACAGTCTTCTATCCATTTGTATATTTCAGATGTTATTGGTTTCATCAAAGCTGTTTTTGTTTTCCTTAAAGTAGTATTATGGTATTCTAAAAAGGGCTCTGATTTTGATGCTGGTCGGGTCTGACATGGAATTCCGGCCCTGTCATCAGCATCTGTCAGTGCTAGTTAAGCTGACACTAGTTGCTATGCTGTAGGTTCATTGTAAAAATGGCCCCAACTCATGGCCTCTCACAGTGTGATTTTGCTTCTCCTCCCATTAACAGGTGGCTCTACTCCTCATTCTATGAATACGGCTGGCCTTGGGGCTCGCTTTGGTCAGCGGAATATGGCAGAGGAGATGGAGGTCAATGCCTAGGTATCACCAGGCCTTGTGTGCTTCCCTGCTGTCTGGTGGGCCCCTGTCACTGTCGTGAGAACCAGCCTGGGCTACCCTGCTGGAGTGAGAGTGACCACATGGCAGCAAGCGGGATTGTCCCAGCGTAATCCGCTCCAGACCACCCAGCCCACAGCTGGCATGGCTCTTGACCTCAGATGAGTGAGTGAGCCCAACTGAGACCAAGTCCAGTCCATTCAGAATAAGCTAAATGTCACAAATGACTCATTCATCTGTGAGATATCACAAATGGTGTTGTTTCAAGCCACTGTCTCAGTCAGTTTGGGCTTCTATGACAAAATACCACAGACGGGCTGGTTTAAACAACAGGAACTCATTTCCCACAATTCCCTTCCTGGTTTGTGGACCACCGTCTTTTTGCTATCTCTTCACATGGCAGAGAGAGAGCTTTCTGGTGTCTCTTAGAAGGGCATTAATGCCATTGTTAGGGTTCCACCCTCATGACCTAACACCATCCTATTAGGGAATAGGGTTTCAATATAAGAATTCTGAGGGACATGAATCAGTTCATAGTGGGAACCAAATGTGTAGGAGAGGTTTGTTTCACAGGATAGCTGGCTGATATATACAATAGAACTCTCCGTGGTTTGATATAAGTGAACACTTAATTTCTTGCTCCTGTGGAGCAGATGGTAGAACTCCTGTTCCATGTCATCAGAAGGTCACATGAAAGCATTTCATGGTTTCCTGGAGCATTTAGAGAAGAAGATAGGAAAGAGTGAGAGAGAGGATCTCATGGGGGGTTTTTTACGGGCAGTACCTATATTTGCTCCTTTTGCTTCTTTGCGATAATCACATTATCTAATTTTTTACAACATCTGTATAAAGTAGGCATTGCTTCCACTGTAGACAAGGAGACTGAGGCAAAGAGAGCTTAAAATAACTCACTGAGGGTCTATAGCTGCCAGTTGGACCAAAGTCTTGATTCCAAAGTCTTGCACAACTATACCTCTATTTGTTTTTAAGCAAAAAAAAAAACTTTGTTTCCATCAAATGAAAAAGTAGGAGTCAATCTTTGAGCAAGATAAAATCATCCATAACACAATTAACAGTTAAGAGACCACTGGATCTCTTTAGGGCTTCCCAGATGTAAAGAACCTAGTTGTAAAGGACACATTTGCCAATGCAGGAGATGTGGGTTCAATCCCTGGGTCAGAAAGATCGCCTGGAGAAGGGCATGACAACCCACTCCAGTGTTCTTGTCTGGAGAATCCCATGGACAGAGAAGCCTGGTGGATTACGTCTATGGGGTCGTGAAGAGTTGGACACAACTGAAATAACTTAGCACACACATGGCTCTTTAAACACAGCTTGACTAGACTTTGGTCTTGATCTGATGCATCTCAAAGAAAGAAGGGAGAAAAGCATGGGTTTCTCTCTGCCTTCCTCCAGAAACAGGTAAGGAGGTGTGGTCTTTGTGTTCACAGGACCAGAGAACTTGGACTCTGTAATGTCTTCTGCAGACACTCTATGAGAAGATACTGATATTAACTCCTGCTCATCCCTAAGGAAAATTCTGAGCCTGAGTGACCACCTGGGCTTCTGGTTGGGTGACCTGCCTGGTGAGACACCCTGTGGCTGTCCTGGGGCTTCAAAATTGTCTAGGTTCACTCTCTTGTCATCTTAACATTCTCCACTCGAGCAAGGGATGGATGGTGGAAAAAAGGTTTGGGAAAAGTTGTCATTGATTTTTAAAATGATGGTGGGAATGACGTGTAAAATGATCTGAATGTTGGAGGAATCTGGGTCACCTTAGTAATAGAGAGGGAGGCAGGTGATCTACTGTGAGAATCTGAACTCACAAATGTCCAATGAATTCAGGCATGCAGCCAGGGAAGGGCAAATGGGCAGTTGTGATTTTTCTTCTCTCCTTTTATTTCTCTTCTTTCTGAATCTTCCACTCAGAACCATCACATTTACAGTCAGGTGGGGCTGGAAGTGAGAGTGGGAGGAATAAACTAGAAACTTTCTCCCCACATGTTGTCCTAAATTTAGTCTCCACAGTGCCTCTTACCTCTCAGAAACAGCTTTCCAGCAATGTTCCCAGTATGAAGCAAGTTTGCAGAAACTTACTGCTCTGTTTTGCAAATCCAGACACTAGGAAAGTGTTGCTCAGGCTTAGGGTGCCTCTAGAATTTTTTCTTTTTTCATTCAAACAGGAACTCTTTTGAGAGTGAAAAAAGGCACTGTTATTAATATTAATTATACTAGGACACAGTTATAAACCAGGACCATTCTGCATAATGCAAGACATATCCATCCTATTCACTGGGGCTCCCATGGGACCAGAGCTGAGACACCCAGCTGAGAAATAGGAATATACCCTCAGATTCAAAATTAGCTCTCCTGAGATGGACTGTAAAAGGCTCAGCATTCAGAAAAAATTTTTAAAAAGGGCAACTTCCCTGTAGATTCAGTGGTTAAGACTCCGTGCTTCCGACACAGGGGTTGCTTGTTCAATTCCTGGTTGGGTAACCAAGATCTCACATGCTGTATAGCGAGGCCAGACAGTTTTTAAAAAAGGCTCAGGATTTGGAGTCAGTCCTCATGCCTCATTAGATACGTGTGTCCCCTATGAAACTTGGTTTCCTTCATTTGTAAAATAGCAGTTATGATAATCTTCACAGTAAGGGTCATTGTTAAGTTGGGGAGAGAGGGACTCAGAAAAGATTTTATAAATGAAGTTACTCTCCAAACATTCTGTCCTACCCTGAAGTTCTTGCTGATAAGTTTTTTTATTTTAGTTTTTACTTTCCTACATTCCTTCAGCCTGTTCCATCAGGACTGCAGACTGAGGACTTGACTACATATTAGTTCATACTTCTCCCTGTCAATGCTCAGAATTTTTGGCTTCAGTAATATCCCTACACATGTGATAACCCCTTTTTAAAGTTTACACAGGACTTCCCCGGTGGTCCAGTGGTTAATAATCCACCTGCCAATGCAAGAGAAAGTGAAAGTGGAAGTGTTAGTCTCAGTTGTGTCCAATTCTTTGCGACCCCATAGACTGTAGTCCATCAGGCTCTTCTGTCCATAGAATTCTCCAGCCAAGAATACTCCAGCCAAGGGAGTGGGTAGCCATTCCCTTCTCCAGAGAATCTTCCCGACAAGGGGGTAGAACCTGGGTCTCCTGCATTGCAGGTGGATTCTTTACCATCTGAGCCACCTGGGAAGCCCCCAGTGCAGGGTACTTGGGTTCAATCCTTGGTTAGGGAACTAAGATCCCACAGGTTGCAGGGCAACTAAGTCCATGCGCCGTCTACTGAGCCTGTGTGCTTTGCAGGCTGTGTGCCCCAACTAGAGAGTCTGTGAGCTGCAAGGAAAGATCCTGCATGCCTCAAGAGGATCCCATGTGCTGCACGTAAGACTTGATGCACCCAAATAAACAAATAGAATAGAAAATGAAAGTTTATACAGCATCTATAAACGTTATTATTTTGCTTAATACTCTTTACTACTTCATAGCTGTGTGGCTTTTGAGAAGTTACTAAATTATTCTGTGCCTCAGTTTCTTCACCATGGAGATAATACTACCTCTTAGGTTTACAGTAACCTCCCAGGGTTACAGTGAGGATTGACTGCTTTCTCCTGTATAAAGCATTTATAACAGTGCTTGTCATGGGATTCTCACTCTGAAATTTCCAGCTTTGCAGTTGATGTGAAATGAATGTTCTTACCTAGGTGTTTATCCTATGGTTTCTAGGACCTCCTAGAAAGCCACCATATATCTCCCCAAATTCCCAGTTTGAGAAGCGTCATTCTATGTCATGTTCATGCTCTGTCTAATTCCCTAGTTCTCTACATTCACCCAGGGAGAGGAGGTCATTTCTCACTAGGGAATATGTCATTGGAACCAAGTGGCAGAGAGATATCTGTGAACTCTGTTATTTCCACACGCAAGTCTGCCATCTTTATTTGACACCAGATTTGGTGGCTCAGACGGCAAAGCGTTGGCCTACAATATGGGAGACCTGGGTTCGACCCCTGGGTCAGGAAGATCCTCTGGAGAAAGAAATGGCCACTCCAGTACTCTAGCCTGGAAAATCCCATGGATGGAGGAGCATGGTAGGGTACAGTCCATGGGGTCACAAAGAGTCAGACACGACTGAGCAATTTCACTTTCACTTCACTTTTGAATGAAGAGAGCTGAATTGATGAAGGTCATGACAATGGAGGACCAAGTGGGGCCTCTCAGGAGTGATTTGATCACCAGCAGTTGGAGGGGGTTGTGATTATTTGGATGCCAAGGCTCAGGAGAGGGAACCCATTTGACTGGTTAATTACCCTTGAAAGAGTAAGAAGGTCAGAGAAGGGCATGAATGACGAAGTCTATTGAGCCTGCTGGATGGAGGCCAAACCCAAGCTGCACTGACTTCTTTCTCCTCTGGAGGTGGCAGTGGTTGTTAAGGCAGTGAGTACTGAACAAGCATTCTAATGCCTTGGAGAAGGCTGGAAAAATGGGGAAAGCTCTGAGCTTGGAGCCAGGAGACCCTGGTCCTAATTCTTCCTTTTTTACTATCTCAGCATGTGACTCTGAGCAAGTCCAGTTCTGTTTCTTGACCATACCCTTCTTCCTTAAAAATGAGGGGATCTTCCTGAATGATGCTGGAGTTTTTCCTGCTTCAACACCCTTTAGGTATTAGTCTGGGGAAAGCAGAAGCAGCTCATTATCAACCATAGGTTTGGGATTCATTTTGTAGAAATCTACGAGGAAATGTGATTGACCATATGTTGAAAAATTTTGAAACTGAATGAAGGGTACATGGAGGTTCATCATGCTTTTTGCTTTATTTTTACATATGTTGGGAAAATTTCTATTTATAAAGGAAGTTTTAAGGATTTCCTAAAATCTTCTAAGATTAATGGCAAGAATGATCAGATCTAGTTCATTTGTGAATGATCAAAATTTCTCATACATCCCACTCTGGTAGAATGTGTTATAAATAAAGGAAAGCCTGCTTGATAAAAACTATCTTTACCACCCATTTTTGCATGGTCTGTGAAGCTCCCAACATCTTTTGCTTCAAGAGGGAGTGTAGTATAGTGGAAAAAGTACTGAATTTGGTTGTGTAGACTGGACTGGATTTGAATTCTAAGCCTCAGATTTTTGTCTGTAAAATGGTAATACTTGTACTGACTTGTAGTGGGTTTTTGGTGAGAATCAGGTATGGTATATACAGTGCTAAGAAAATAGTAACTCTTGTTATGATATGTTGGTTTCCAGAAAATCATTTACATGCAAACACTACAAAGAAGGCTCACTCTTTTTATTTTTTAACTTTTTATTTTACATTGGAATATAGTTGATTAACAATGTTGTTTCAGGTGAACAGGAACGGCACTCAGCCATACCTGCATCCATTCTCCCCTGAACTGCTCTCCTATCCAGGAGGGAAGGCTCATTCTTGTAATGGAATTCAAATGGACGCATTTGGAATTTGTAAAACAGCATATTTTAATGGGGTTTTGGGCCCCTGATTTCTAGGGGTGTAAGGGTGAAGAGATCTAGGCAGATGATTAGAAATGGAAATGGTGGGTAAGAGAGTGAGAGATGCTTTTGAGAAAATTTCCGGCATTTCTGTACTTACAACAAGCATCTGTTTTTGTACTGAACCTGGGTGTGCCTCTGTTCCTTTGATCCATAAAGGATAATATGATATCATAAAGACAATATGATATCATATCAAAGAGCATGGAATTTGGTATCAAAGGGATTTGGGTTCAAATCCTAGATCTGCCAATTCTTAGCTTATGAACCTCAAAGTCACTTAAGCTCTCTGAGGTTTCACTTCACCTCTAAAATATGGAAGGAAATGCATTTTTGAGAACATTAGATACATTTTCTGGTTCACAGTAGCTGTTCAATGTCTGATCCCTTCCTTATTACCTATATGGGAAGCTCTGATTGTTCAAATGTTTTTCCATTTGCATTATGTGATTCATGCCATTAACCATATTAGTTCTGTATGAACCTATTCTTCTTACCTGTGAGGTTTCTTCAAATCCTTGAAAGTAGTGGTCATCTTTTGCCAAACCCTTATTTATCTTCTCCTGCCCCCAATATTCACTTTTCAAAGTGAAATCCCAGTGAATTTAAACCAATTCTCCTGTAACTAGGTGGTAAAACCGGTAAATCTGTGGTAGATTGTAAAACTGGCCACAACATTTCCCCTCTCTGTGTCTTTAAGTTTACTTGACTTGTTTTTAGTTCTTCCAACCAAAAAGTATGGTATTTTTTCACCCTTTGAGTCTGGAGTGGCCATATGATTTCTTTGGCTGATGGGCATGAGACTTGAAAAGTGATCATTGGCATTCACTGTCTTGAGATTCCAGCATCTGAAGAGTCCTGAGTGACGGTTCATGACAGGCTATGTTGAGCTAAAAGGAACCATTTCAGCCAGACCCCTGCAGCTAAGGGCTTCCTTGGTGGTTCAGTGGTAAAGAATCCACCTGCCAATGCAGGGGATAAAGGTTCGACCCCTGGTCCAGGAAGATTCCACGTGCCGTGGGACAACAAAGCCTGTGCATCACAACTATTGAGCCAGCATCCTAGAACCTGTGAGCTGAAGCCCATGTGCCTGCAACAAGAGAAGTCACTTCAGTGAGAAGCCTGCGTGTCCCATCTACAGAATAGCCCTCACTCACCACAACTGGAGAAAGCCTGCATGCAGCAATGAAGACCAAACACAACCACACATCAATCAATCTTAAAAAAACCAAACAAATCCTGCAGATGAGAGAGTCAAACTACAAATGTAAAAACCATCTAGATACCCTGACCCGTGGAATAAAGAGCTAAGTAAGTGGTCGTTGATTTAAGTCACTAAGTTTTGGGCTGGTTCATTTTGCAGGTAATCTGGTACATCAGACTTCCAGAACATTCATTCTCCTCCGGCCTGTTTGGATATACCCATTCTGCTTCTTTTTTTTTTTTTTTGGTATTTTTAAATCATCCATTTTCTTGGAACTTTCTAAATTACTGGGTTCTTGGCACAAGCAGTGCATTCTGTCTGTTCTTGACTTCTTCCTACTAAATTCTAACCATATGGTATAAAAGTACAGATCAATGTCCAAAAAGTCTTTAGAGTCTCGTTGGAAGCTTAAAAAATCCCACCCAAAACTTTTGTGAGGAAATCGTGCTTGGCCAAGGAGAAGGGAACTTGAACAGCTTGAGTTCTGCTCAGCTCTTCCTGCGAATGATAAATAACTCTATACTTGGAGAATTTCTTTTCTAGGTTTGAATTAATAAGGTGGCCTCTGCCCAGCACTCGACGGGTCTGCACAGAATTGTGGAGTTGGAAGAAGTCTGATTTTCTTCAGTCTAATTCTATTTTTTTTTTTTTTTTGCATATGGAGAAACTGAGATTATGGTACTAGATTGTTGAAAGTGACACTATAGCAGAAGGGACCCAGGTTCCCTGAATCAAAAAATTAATGCTTACAATGGTCATATTTGAGTTTATTTGGACATAGATTCCTGCTTTCTGGAGTATTAGGCGCAAGAGTGTATACAAGTGTGTATGGAAGGATCTGAGAATAAAGCCATGGAGGGAAGAAATGTAGTTGTTGGCCTCTTGGTGGCCATTTAGGGCATCACTGGATCCAAGCACAAGCCGTTNGTGCATTCTGTCTGTTCTTGACTTCTTCCTACTAAATTCTAACCATATGGTATAAAAGTACAGATCAATGTCCAAAAAGTCTTTAGAGTCTCATTGGAAGCTTAAAAAATCCCACCCAAAACTTTTGTGAGGAAATCGTGCTTGGCCAAGGAGAAGGGAACTTGAACAGCTTGAGTTCTGCTCAGCTCTTCCTGCGAATGATAAATAACTCTATACTTGGAGAATTTCTTTTCTAGGTTTGAATTAATAAGGTGGCCTCTGCCCAGCACTCGACGGGTCTGCACAGAATTGTGGAGTTGGAAGAAGTCTGATTTTCTTCAGTCTAATTCTATTTTTTTTTTTTTGCATATGGAGAAACTGAGATTATGGTACTAGATTGTTGAAAGTGACACTATAGCGGAAGGGACCCAGGTTCCCTGAATCAAAAAATTAATGCTTACAATGGTCATATTTGAGTTTATTTGGACATAGATTCCTGCTTTCTGGAGTATTAGGTGCAAGAGTGTATACAAGTGTGTATGGAAGGATCTGAGAATAAAGCCATGGAGGGAAGAAATGTAGTTGTTGGCCTCTTGGTGGCCGTTTAGGGCATCACTGGATCCAAGCACAAGCCGTTTGAGAACAGAAAGTGAAAGTGCTAGCCGCTCAGCTGTGTCCAGCTCTTTGCAACCCCATGGACTGTAGCCCACCAGGCTTGTCTGACCTTGGAATTCTCCAGGCAAGAATACTGGAGTAGGTTGCCATTCCCTTCTCCAGGGGATCTTTCTGACCCAGGGCTGGAATGAAGGTGTCCTGCATTGCAGATGAATTCTTTACTGTCTGAGCTACCAGGGAAGCCTCAAGGATGTGGTTTACTTTTCACCTTCCAGCCTGACATTGTGTTTGGCATAGTGTTGAAGGAAGACATAGATTATGAGTTCTGTCTCAAGGGTCAGAATCCCAGATTGGTCTTGGCAATCCTTGGATCAATAGCTCTTTTCCATTCTTTTTGCCATAGACCCTTTATAAGAATGAACAGACTCATTTCAAATACAATTATGCCATGGATGAAGCGATGAATAAGACTTGACTCTTGCCATGGAGGAGCTCACAGTCTACCAGGGAAGATAGATACATAAACAAATAGTTAAAAAATGATCCTTGACATAGGTATTACATCTGAAACCTTCAGAGTAAAAATCTTTCTCCCAGTTGAACTAGTAGTCAGTGGAGAGTTGTTCAGCTTGTCTCTTTACTATATGATAGCTGTTCCCAACATGTCACTGAGACATGAGCAAAGGGGGGATTTTTTGAAATGATAGAAGCCACCATAGCCTGAGGAGACATGAAAAGGGAAGTGGATTAACTCAAAGGCCATCATAATCCTGTAAGTTCAGCTCAGTTGTGTCCGACTCTTTGTGACCCCATGGGCTGCAGCACGCCAGGTGTCCCTGTCCATCATCAGCTCCTGGAGTTTACTCAAACTCATGTCCATCGAGTTGGTGATGCCATCCAACCATCTCATCCATGGCCATTCCCTTCTCCTCCTGCCTTCAATCCTTCCCAGCATCAGGGTCTTTTCCAATGAGTTGGTTCTTGGCATCAGGTGGCCAAAGGATTGGAGTTTCAGCTTCAGCATCAGTCCTTCCAATGAATATTCAGGACTGATTTCCTTTAGGATGGACTGGTTGGATCTCCTTGCAGTCCAAGGGACTCTCAAGAGTCTTCTCCAACACCGCAGTTCAAAAGCATCAATTCTTCGGCATTCAGCTTTCTTGATAATCCAGCTCTCACATCCATACATGACTATTAGAAAAGCCATAGCCTTGAGTAGATGGATCTTTGTTGGCAAAGTAATGTCTCTGCTTTTTAATACGCTTTGTTGGTCATAACTTTTCTTCCAAGGAGTAAGTGTGTTTTAATTTCCTGGCTGCAATTACCATCTGCAGTGATTTTGGAGCCCCCAAAAGTAAAGTCTGTCACTGTTTCCTGATCTATTTCCCATGAAGTGATGGAACTGAGTGCTATGATTTTAGTTTTCTGAATGTTGAGTTTTAAGCCAACTTTTTTGCTCTCCTCTTTCACTTTCATCAAGAGGATCTTTAGTTCCTCTTCACTTTCTGCCTTAAGGGTGGTGTCATCTGCATATTTGAGGTTACTGATATCTCTACCAGCAATCTGATTCCAGCTTGTACTTCATCCAGTCCAGTGTTTCTCATGATGTACTCTGCATAGAAGTTAAATAAGCAGGGTGACAATATACAGCCTTGACGCAATCCTTTCCCTATTTGGAATCAGTCTGTTGTTCCATGTCTAGTTCTAACTGTTGCTTCCTGACCTACATACAGGTTTCTCAAGAGGCAGGTCAGGTGGTCTGGTATTCCCATTTCTTGAAGAATTTTCCACAGTTTGTTGTGATCCACACAGTCAAAGGCTTTGGCATAGTCAATAGAGCAGAAGTAGATGGCTTTCTGGAACTGTCTTGTTTTTTTGATGATCCAACAGATGTTGGCAACTTGATGTCTAGTTCCTCTGCCTTTTCTAAATGCAGCTTGAACATATGGGAGTTCATGGTTCATATACTGTTGAAGACTAGCTTGGAGAATTTTGAGTGTTACTAGTGTGTGAGATGAGTGCAATTGTGCCATAGTGTGGTAGTTTGAGCATTCTTTGGCATTACCTTTCTTTGAGATTGGAATGAAAAGGGCTTCCCTTGTGGCTCAGCTGATAAACCCCCTGCAATGTGGGAGACCTGGGTTTGATCCCTGGGTTGGGAAGATTGTCTGGAGAAGGGAAAGGCTACACACTCCAGTATTCTGGCCTGGAGTATTCCATGGACTAAGTCCATGGGCTTGCAAAGAGTCAGACATGACTGAGTGACTTTCATAATCCTATTATTGCCCTTAAATCCCTATTCCTATAGAAGGTTATAATATCATTCCTGAATTTATTTATTTATTTAAATGTATGCTTTATATTTATCTATCTATTTCTTGTATACTCTATTTATTTATTTATTTATTTTGGCCCCACCATGTGGCATGTGAAATTTTAATTCTCTCATCAGGGATCGAACCTGTGCTCCCTACGTTGAAGGTGTGGAATCTCAACCACTGGACTTCCAGGGAAGTCCTCTCAACTTATTTAAAGAAACACTAGTTTTTGAGACAAACAAGTCTGCATTTGAAACTAGACTTTGGCATACTCTCCATATGGGTTTTCTGAGTCTTGATTTCTTCTTCTTTAAAGTAGGTATTAATGGCTGGCTTATATCATGCTTCAAAATGTGGTGAAAATCCACCATCTATATGTTTTAAAACCTAAATTCCTGGGCAATATCTGAGAATTAATTTTTTTAGAATGTTCACTAAACACATTAAAAATATTTATTGTTTGGTAATGGTTGTATGAGCTGAAGGAGAGAGGATAGAGATGAGCAAGGCAAGAATGTTTGTTTACAAGGGAAAAGAGTACTGGAAAGATTACTGAATTTTTAATTCCTCAGTGCTGAGAAACAAAGCCTCCTCCTCAAAAGGCTATTGGAAAAAGGAGGGAAAACTAATGGAAGAGCTACTGATTGTATCAGACAACTGTGATGGGGTGGGGGTTATGAACATGAGAGGGACGTGGTGATATTTATGCTTTAGAGAGACCAGAAGGCTGGGAGGATGTGTGGCAGAGAATGCTGCGCATATCAAATATTCATGAACTGCTCTATATTTCCTAGCCTTCTGTGAAATTAGGTCAGTGCCACAGAACGGGGTTCTGGCCAGATGGATATGGGCAGAGATTTGTACGATACTTCTCACGCTTACCGTTCTCAAATCCTCCATGTCTTCCTCTTCTGTGAAGAGCGTGGAAGCCACATGTTTAAGAGGGTGCAGACAAAGGTGGAAGAAGTCAGCTTGACTTGTGTCGGATGGTGGTTCAAGTGAGAATGCTTATTTACTGCATCAAGTCACTGACCTTCCAGGGCTTATCCCTTGCTGCAGCAGAGCCTCTCCTATCCTGACTAACTCAGGGGACCAGGCTAGAGACAGAGCCCAGTGAAAGCTGGTAATAATATCTTATTACTATAGATTTTATTTAATGTTGGATGTATGTGCATGCTCAGTTGTGTCTGGCTCTTTGTGACCCCACAGACTGTAGCCAGCCAGGCTCCTCTGTCCTTGGGATTTTCCAGATAAGAATACTGGAGTGCGTTGCCATTTCTTCCTCCAGGGGATCTTCCCGACCCAGAGATTGAACCTGCATCTTCTGAACTGGCAAGCGGATTCTTTACTGATGAACCACTGGGGAATTCTTTAAATTTACTGTAGTTGTAGTTAAAGCATATATGTGTTTGTTTATAATCCTTTAAAATTTACTGAAAATCAGTTTATGATCGAGTATATAAGCATCACTCAGAGAAGGCAATGGCACCCCACTCCAGTACTCTTGCCTGGAAAATCCCATGGATGGAGGAGCCTGGTAGGCTGCCGTCTATGGGGTCGCACAGAGTCGGACACGACTGAAGCGACTTAGCAGCAGCAGCAGCAGCAGCATATAAGCATCACTACAAACAAAGCTAGTGGAGGTGATAAAATCCCAGTTGAGCTATTTCAAATCCTGAAAGATGATGCTGTGAAAGTGCTGCACTCAATATGCCAGCAAATCTGGAAAACTCAGCAGTGGCCACAGGACTGGAAAAGGTCAGTTTTCATTCCAATCCCAAGAAAGGCAATGCTAAAGAATGTTCAAACTACCACACAATTGCACTCATCTCACACACTAGTAACATAATGCTCAAAATTCTCCAAGCCAGGCTTCAGTAATACGTGAACTGTGAACTTCCAGATGTTCAAGCTGGTTTTAGAAAAGGCAGAGGAACCAGAGATCAAATTGCCAACATCTGCTGGATCATGGAAAAAGCAAGAGAGTT